>LR738710.1:562689081-562703185 GCA_902687465.1 Secale cereale | reverse complement strand
CCCCACCCCGCCGCAGCCGCCGCGAGCCCGCAAGTCGCCGCCACCGCCGCCGCCCGCGACACCGCCGCCCGCCGCCGCCGCAAACGCCACCGCCGCTGCCCACCACCACCACCGCAGCAGCCCCGCCGCCCACCGTCCCCGCAAGCCGCCGCCGCCGGCTGTTTCCAACGAGGTAGCCGCCGCCCGGTTTTCTTTAGAAGACCGTTGTTTTTTTTAGAACCCTAGTCGTTTTTGTATTAATCGGTTTTATTAGATCGGTTTTCTAGTTTTTTCGGTTTAGTTAATTAGTAAACGTTCTCCCGTTCGTTCGTTCTAACGAATGAATTCACCGTTTAGTCTCAGCTGACGAACGTCCGTTCATTAAGCTATTTTAGTTTTCTTTTTCTAGTTTATTATTCTGATCGCGATCTCTGATCCGATCTTCGTTTTAGTTTAACTTTTCGCTCGTTTATCGGAATCGGGTGGTTCAAGCGCCTGGAGTTTCATCTCGAAATTCTCTTTCCGTTTAACCTAGTCACTCAAGCGTTTGCCTCTGCTAAATTTGGACTTAGGTCCAGATTGGTTCGGTAGTTGTTTTTCTTTCGCCGTTTGTCTTTCGTTGCTTTTTCTTTTGCCGTTCTTTTGCAAACCGGAGTTCTTAAGTTGAACTTTCTGGTTAGATCTCTTATTTGAGTTTTACCCATGCATTAGTTAAGTACTTATTGTGTGTTTGTTTGATTGCGATAGAGTACCCGGAGTGCGCCGCTTGCTACTTTGAATCTCTAGGTTGTGTGGATCATCAGCAAGGCAAGTAACACTTTGATCATACTTTCCAATTACCCAGTTTTCATTGCATTAGTCAAACCCTCATACATTGCATGAGTAGGATCAATTAACTTGTGGGACTGGGAAGTAGATTGAGGTAGTACCTATTACCTGCATTACATTCAAACCTTGGGAGTTACTTCTACGTTTGCTGTTAGGACATGCTATGCTCGTAGACGTGGTTTGTGTTTGAGTGAAATCCATGACAGATGTCAGTTGTTAATTAATGGTTCAACTTAAGGTGGCAACTTTAACACACATCTGGGTGGATTGAGGCATCTGGGTATTCCAGTGATTGCCTGTTTTTCTTTTGGACCGCCACCTAGGCTCAAAGGGATCATGAGATTATTCATACTAGAAACTTCCGTGTGCAGCCACATGCCAATATGGGCTCTGGCATAGTTGAGTAAGTTGTGGAAAACCTTTCCATGATGGGCTAGCAGATGTAGAGGGATTGTAGGTGTACCGGCCTATCTATCTGGTTAAGGGGACCTCTTCGGAAAGACTGTGTCTCGGTCATCCGTTTCTCAAACACCATGCAGTGCGAGAAACCAAACGGAGGCGATCGAGTCTTGTGGGGAACAATGCACAAACCTCTGCAGAGTGTACAAACCGATCATGATTAGCCATGTCCACGGTTACGGACGTCTTGAGTATCTAGTAATTGGATTATCATGTGAATCTCATCATGTTACTCGAATTAATATTGTTGGGTTTTAATGATGATTTTAATTGGGGTTGAGAGGATGTCTATCTTCTCAACGATGTTTCAACTACCATGATAGTTAATTAAAATCTATTCCTTTGAAGTAGGGAAAAATTGGCTTTACGCAAAAACTGTAACCATAGAGCTTTCCACTAGCCATATTGCATATAGTATAGCTTTACTTTCATTGCTCTCTTGTGTTACTTTGCCAGCATATTCCATGTGCTGACCCGTTTTCGGGCCGCAACGTTCATGTTGCAGACTTTTCAGATGACGAGTAAGGTTCCTTTTAGGTCGTGGTTCTATACTCAGTGATGTCGTTGGAGTTGATGGACTCACTTATCTTCCAAGCCTTCCGCTGTTATCGTGTTAGATGGGCTTCAACCATTTTTCTTGTAATAAGTTCATCGTTGGAACTATCGATGTAATAAGTGTGTGATTGCTACTCTGTTATAAATCCTTTGAGTAATGTGCGTGTCAGCATTACTGATCCAGGGATGACACTGATGCATAGAGATCAGACTGTTTGAGGTCTGGTCGCTACACTTTCGTTCATTAGTTCTTTCCTTTTTCTTTTAGTTTTATGCCAGGGACTTAGCTAGTTAGCTGTAAATAAAAATTTGTAGTTTAGCCCCTGAACTTCAAACGGCCATAACTTTTTGCTCGTTGGTCCAAATCCAACGAAACCAACGCCCACGTCTTCGTTACGATCCCCTCTTTCCAGTAAAACAACTCAAACAAGTTTTAAAATTTGAATTCAACTAATTTTAGATTAAAACTTGTTTTGATCATAACTTGGGTTTTATAACTCCGTTTTAGTTGATTCTTTTTGCAAATCGAAGCACTTGACCTAAACTTTCTGATAAGGCCAAATTCACATAATTTTGGTAATGTTGGAAATTGTTTTATGTTTCAAGAGTCATTCGTTTGTTTTCGAAGTTTTCCGAAGTGTTTTATTCGTTCTTTCTGATCTGTTGAGTGGTTGCTTATGTGTGGTTACCATTGTTTGCTTACGATAGATTGACCGGAGTGTGACGAGTAGATCTATCACGAGTTCTGAGTGCGAATCTTCTACATCGTCAGTACAAGCCAAGTTCACACTTTGATCATACTTTCCAATACCCAGTTTTTATTGCATTAGTTCTATCCTCAGACACGTGCATGAGTAGGACTGGTTACATAATATGATGCACTGTAGTTCATGAGGTAGGAACCCAATGACTTGAGATCAACCAAGGGGGTATACGCTTTGTTACTTATTGCTTAGCCATGCTTGTAGACATGGATTGGTATGAGAGTTTCATGAAAGATGTGAGTGATATTTAAGGGATACTTTAAGGTGGATATTTAATACACATCTGGGTGGATTGGTTGTGGCACCCTGGAGCACCCAGTGGTCCTGGGCACCTGGAGAAACCAATGTTGTCCTAGGGGATCCCAGAGGAACCGTGTGATCACCCTATTGGAATGCCACCCAGGCTCAAAGGGGTCATATAATATTTTCATGCCTAGAAACTTCCATGTGCAGCCACAACCATTATGGGCTCTGGCATAGTATGAGTAAGTTGTGTGACCTCTTTCAGTGGTGGACTAGCAGATGTAGCGGATGTAGGTGTACCGGTCCACCCGGGGTAAAGAGTTAATGCTTCTGAAAGACTGTGTCTCGGCCCTCCGTTTCTCAAACACCATGCAGTGCGAGAAATTAAACAGAGGCGATCGAGTCTTGTGGGGAAAAGTGCACAAACCTCTGCAGAGTGTACAAACTATTCATGAGTAGCCGTGTCCCCAGTTATGGACATCTTTGAGTATCTAGAAATGGATTATTTGTTGATCTCAACACTCTATTTAATTAATTTGTTGGGTTAATAATGACTTTAGTTTGGGATTGAGACAGAGGAACCATACTCAATTGTTCATGATTTAAATTTAATAAAGTAGTTAAATAAAATGCATTCCTTTGTGGTAGGGAAAAATTAGCTTTATGCAAAAACAGCCTTACAGCCTCCACCAGCCAAATATTCATGTAGTTGTAGGACTTGTTCATTATCATTATAGTGTGAATTTGCCAGGACATTCAATGTACTGACCTACATGGCTGCAATGTCTCATGTTGCAGGAATTATTCGACGAGTAAGTGTTACATTAGGGTTGCGCTGTCTACACTCAACTTTGCCGTTGGTGTTGATGGAACTCCACAACCTTTGTTGCTTCCGCTATGATTGATTGAGGTAATAGTATTTACGTTACTTAATACATGTGAGTTACCTCTGTTATAAATCCTCGAGTACTGTGTGTGTTAGCATACCGATCCAGGGATGACACTTAAGCACAGAGACTTGATCCACTCGGGTCGGGTCGCTACAAGATGGTATCAGAGCACATGTTGACTGTAGGACGTGACCCTAGAAACTGGCAAGCCCATAGGAAAGGATTTCTCTAAAACTATATTTTCAAAAGGATTCTTACCTCTCTTCTTTTCTGAACTTTACCAAATTCTCCTCAAATAGTTAGACTACCCCTCGCCCATTTTGGCCACTTCGGAGTAAAGAGGATTTTACCATGCATTGGAAGTGTTGAAGCTACAATAGTGGATACTCCGAAGATTTGAAGAGTTGATGACTTTGAGGAGATGTTGACCTTTAGAAGACCAAACCCCTGTTTTGTACTTACGTTAGATGCGACGATTGTGAGCCGTCAATTGTTTGATGTTTTTCCAACGGCCACAACATAAAACCCGTCTTTTAAAAAACTTTTGTTTGTATTGAGTGTATCTCTCTCCCCACCTTCCAAATATCATCCCAGCAACCCTTGGACCCAATAGAGGATGAAAGAAGATAGACTTGTATTCTCTGGACCGATGACCCAGCCAGAGGCATAGCTATGGATACAAAACATGGAGGATCACTTCAGGAAGAAATTGGTTGCAAGAAAGTATGAGGTTCAATACGCTCTTCAGTAACTTCACAAAAAGTGCTGCAACATGTTGGAAGATGCATCAAGCCATACAAGGATGTAATGGAGAAGGAAGTTGGGAGGAATTCAAGAAGACTCTGTTGAGATCCTGTCTCAGCAGAAAGCATGGTGACAACCCGAAAAAGAAACCAGGTGCCTGCGGGATTTGTGGAGAAATAGGACACACCCAAAAGGAGCACAATGATGAATGCCCTAATTGTGAAGGAAGTCACCTAGCTGAAGAATGCCTAACTAGGCAGATTACTTATTTCTTGTGTGAAGGGACTACCCACTACCCTATTCAGTGTCACATTTACCCCATCGTGCAACGAACTATCCAGTAGAAGAAAGAAGCAATGAAAGAAGTCCTCGAGGAAACCTTAAGGGAATCCACGATGGGGGAAGATATTGACGACCCTGATGGAGAAGGACTAGACAGATATTACTCCCGTGCTTGCTATTCATGTGGAGAAGAAGGACATCTTTCACGGTATTGCATGAAGGAAAGCCAATAGTATCTGGGAGACTTCCCGACAGTAGAAGTGGAGTTTGATCCATAAAAGATAGAAGAATTGATTGGAACAAAGAAGTCGAGGAAGAGAAAGAGCATGTGTCCCCAGAAGAACCCAATTTCTGCGGAAAAGGACATGAGTCACATCACATGTTACCAGTGCAAGGATTTAGGTCATTACGCTAGCAACTGCACCACAAGGAAGCAAAGAACCTAGTAAACTTAGATAGTCACCATGAAGTCCTTAGATTTGATGGATGTCATTTGTTTACGCTACAAGGAAGTAGAGCATTTTGCCAAGAGAAGGTTCAGACCTGAGTAAAGATTGAACAGAGTAGTTGAGATCTGGATATTAGAATATAGCATGTAGCTAAATGTGGAACACACTTTTTATAATGTTGAGTTGAGTTATGGAAAGAACATTGTAATAGTTCGTGAAACAATAGAAGTTGATATGTTTGAAATCTAAGAAGGAGATGCTATGAGTTGTTGGATGATGGTGAGTGTCTCTCTTGCTATCTCACCCAGACCAAGACCTAGAACCCATGGACCAGTTAACCCCAAGCCTTTCTCGGACAACCAACCCATCTCACCCAAGGATATCTGTATGTTGTCCTAAGAACCCCTTCTGTCTTATACCCACATATGACAACACTTTATGAGTATTTTCTCAAAGGCCCGGAAACGATCATGACCCTGACTAGTGATCAGGATTACCCTATGATCCTGAAGGAAACGATGAAGCATATTCACCTGGAAGGAGATGCAGTTTACAAGGGTTATCCCTTTGTGGAGAATGGAGTTGAACTTTGGTACATGGAGGTACACCTCCACCGTTTGAAAGGAGTTTGCCCAAAAACAATGGGTCAATACTTTTTCATCTCCCGAGATGATGGAGATGAAGTACATGGCCAATAGGATGAAGCAAAAGATTGATGATTTCAAGAATCACATTGCATGGTTCCCGTGGGACTGAAGCACCCTTAGCTAGAGCAAATGAATAAAGTTGGGAGGAATGTTTGTGTAATGCCCCAGATGTAACACTTTCCATTTGTGGCAATATATGAAACTTTGACTTCGTCAATTCCATTTTGGGCTCTTCTTTCATTTCGGGTTTCTTCGTTTTGTCATGTGCGTGTGTGCATTTCATCCATGTCATGCTGTCATGTGCATTGCATTGCATTCGTGTGTCACTTGCACCCGGTCCCTCTCGCCTCTTCCCGTTGTTCGTTTCGAGTTCCGACGCTCACACACGTGCCCGTGGCATCCCCGAGTCCTTCTTTCGTGTGTGACCGTGTAACATTCCCAGAATGACATGAGACTTGTCGTGCGCTGTTGTTTTGGTACGTGTAGGCTGCCTGTCAAGTTTCGTCGCATTTGGAGTTCGTTTGGTACTCCAACGGTTAACCTAGTGGGCTAAAGGAACCTCTTCTTTAAGGACCAAGACCCCCTCCACAACAGCCCACAAACCTAGCACAACCCTTCCCATCATCTCGGTCGTCGAATCGTGATCGCGTGGCCGAAAACTGCTCCCCATTTGGAGTCTCCTAGCTCCTTGTGCCTATAAATTAGTCCCCCACGTCCATTTTTGCGTCCAAACACTAGCTCCTCTCCTCCCCGTGCCGCCGGACGTGTCCGGTCCACCTCCGCCTACCACGTGGCAGCTCCGGGTTGGCCGCGCCCGCCGCGCCCACTTCCCCGCCGCCGGGCCCATATCCGGCCCGCCCCCTGGCCGATCCGGGCCGCGCCTCGTCTTCCCCGCCGCCGGTGCCGCTTCCCCGCCGCCGGGTGCGCCTCGCCGCCGATCTCCGCCGCCGGGCGCCCGAGGGCTCATCATTGCCGCCCCGTGCCACCTGCTCCGCTCCGCCGCCGTTGCGCCGCTCCGCCGCCGTTGCGCCGCTCCGCCGCCGCTTCCCCGTGGCCAGGCGCCGCCCCGATCTTCCCCGCCGGCGCCGCCGCGCCCCAGCGCCACCGCGGCCGCCTCGTCGTCCCGGCCGGCCCCGTGCCCCGGATCCGATCGCCGCCGCCGGCCGAAACCCTAACGGGTCGGACGGGCCCGAACCCGACGCCCGACCCGCAAGCCGCCGCCCGATCCGCCGACCCGGGCGTGTCCACGTCACCCCGGACATGTCCGCCGACCCCCCTCTTGAGGTTGTTTTTTACTAAGTCCCAGGTTTTCTAACTTTTTGTTGCATCTTTGCATGGCTGTAACTTTTAGTGTGCTTGTCCAAATTGTGCATATGATATATCAAAGTGATCGTGGTGATGTGCACTACATTTTGTTCTATTGTGGCATGCTTGTTTGAGTTCATCTAGAGGTCTTAAGCATCGTGACAAGAGTGCGACTTGTTATAACCCGCTGAAACTTGTTATTTTCATGCCATGTTTGAGATGTGATAACTTGGTGCATGTTTATCCAAATGGAGCAAATGATATGTCAAAATGTTCCTTGTGAAATGCTCTACATGATGGTTGCTGCAGCATTCATGTTAGGTGTCATATTGCCATGTTAATCTCTGTTGCAAAAGTGCATGTGGCTGTTAAGTTATGAAACATGTTATGAGATGCTGATTTGAAGTGCTCGTTGCTATTGATGTGTTTGTCCCCATGTCACTTGTCAATATGTTTTAGAATCTCCATCATATGGTCTTTGTTGTGGTGCAAACCACTTTCCATGATATGCCTTGAGGTGACTTAAACAAGCTTGTAAACATGCCATGCCAACATAATTGTTTTATGCTTAGTGAAAATTCTGCCAAGTCTGGAATCTGTTATAACCTGATGCTATGTTTGCTTGATGCCCTAGTCAAATTCATGCATGTTTTGGAGTGGCCAATGATCATTCCTTGTTTTCCATGTTTTTGTCTATCCATCCATGCCATCACTTGCTCATATGGCTTGCTATAGCTTATTTATTTTTTGCACCCAAGTTGCTATAAATTATGATTGTTAGGTTTTTAACAGCATGATCAATTTTGCGTAGCTTGTTCCTATTGATCCATGCCTCCTATGGAGTTGCTCCAATGGAGTTGTTTGCTGTAGGATATGTCTACTTCATGTCCATTCTTATTGTCATCATGTTTGGGTGCTGTAGAGTATATATTTCTTGCTCCAAAGTTGCTATGTGGCTGTTAATTTCAGCTTTGCATTGTATCTTGTTTCGAGTGTATGTGTTGAACCGTTGCTCCGTTTTGAGCGTGCCCTATATGAAAGTTGTGTGATTTTGCATGTAGAATCATAATATCATGTTGTTTACATGTTTGGAGTGTGTTCTCTTGATGTTTGGGTGCATCTTGCACCGTTGTCATGCTTGTTTTGTTTTGCTCATATCTTCTAGACCGTAGCTCCGAATTAAACAAACTTTATATGAAACTTGACTAGATTTTCGTGTGATCATCACGGTGCATGTTAACTTGCTGTTTAACAACTTTAACTTAAGGTTTGTCCAGATCTGGACCAATTTCAAAATATGCATATGAGGACTTACCGGATTTGCTAGATGTGGATTCCAGCCTCATTTAAATTTGTTGTTTTGTGTTGTTCTTGTGTGCTTCTTCCCTTGCCATGAAATGCATCATACTTGCATCATGTTGATTGTGCATTGCACCTTGTTTGATATCGTGCCATGTTGTGTTCTTGTGTTGAGTAGAGCCGAAAGCCGAGACCGAGTGCGAGGTTCCTACCGAGGTTGAGTACGAGGAGCCGTCTTACGATCCCATCGACGACTCGATAGGCAAGATGACCTGACCCAGATATCATTACTATCTTTGCGTATTGCTAGATGTCTCGCTCTTTAGCTTATTGCCTCGATGCCCATGTTTGTTTGTCAGCCTCCTATTGTAACCATGAATCTGTCTAACCACCCAACCTAGCAAACCTTTGTTTGGCTATGTAAGCTTCGCTCAGCCCCTCTTATAGCATTGCTAGTTGCAGGAGAATATTTGAAGATTCTTGCTTCATGTTGAAGTTATTGTTGGGATATCACACTATATAAATTCTTAAACTAAACCATCTATATATTGGTAATGGGTGGAAGGCTAAGCCTCTTGCTTGGTGTTTTGTTCCACTCATGCCACCCTAGGAACCGTATAAACCGGTGTTATGTTCCTTGATTATGCGTCCCTAACATGGTTGGGGTTTATGGGCCCTGTCGGATATATACCCCGTGGCGTAACCCGGTCGAAGGTATAACCCGGCCGGACTTGGCGGTTTACTTGAGACGGTTTACACTTGATGATTCACTGGCGATTTGTCCTAACCAGACGGTTTACAAGCAACCTATCTGAATAATATCACTCACTGGTAACCGGGCTGGCGGATCACGGATGATAAGGCCCAAGGCCCAGAAGGCCGGTTCACGTTATGGTGGGCCGGTTTATGAAGAAAGCATAAGGAATATTCTCTTACAAAAGAAGCAAGACTAGGACTCCTTGTAATAAAGCAATCCTAATCCTACTAGGACTAGTCATGTAACCCGCCCCTTCAACATATATAAGGAGGGGCAGGGCTACCCAAAGAAGGGGAAGTTCTCACAAGTTTCTAGGGCTAGACACAAAGAGTCGGTTTACCGGCGACACCATGAGGATCATAATGAGACCTAGCCTCAAACAGCACGTAGGGCTATTACCGGATGATGTTTCCCGGGGCCCGAAGCTGTCTAAACCCTTGTCTTGCGTTGTGTCTCTCGATTCCGCCCAACCCCTCTCAAGCTACTACGTAGATATGAGGCTCGCACCGGCTTAAATGTTGTGGCCAAGTCTCGTGCCTGCGCCGGTTTACAACACTGCGGCCGACTCATCTGTTGTCCGGGCGAATTAGGTGATATCTTTCCTATTTATTTTTAATACCTATTAATTCATCCGAGCAAAAATACATCGCCCTGTTGTATTTTATACGCAGGAAAATTATACATTACAAAGTGGTATTATACCGTGAAGATGGAGGCACGCCAACATCATTCTGCACAAGTGGTCGTCGTTATTCAACGGACTCCCGCACCGGTTTACAGTACTGTGGCCGTCTCTTGCGACCATGCCGGTTTACAATGCCGTGACCGTCTCTCGCAACCGCGTCGGTTTACAACGCCGTGGCCGTCTTTCACAACCACGCCGGTTTACAACGCGGAGGACGACTAGCCTGTCGGTGTCGGCCGACCCATCTGTTGTTTGAGCAAATTAGGTGTTATCCCTCCTATATATTTATAAGGACATTTTAATTCCTTTGAGCACCGTTACACTGCCCTATTGGTGTTTTTATATACAGGTGAAAATATTATTCTATTGCGGGAATAAAGCACGCGCTGGCAATATTCTACAACAACGTTTCCTCTGTGTCACACTACCTGTTGAACGGATGGCCGGTTCACGCGTCCGCTTACAACGCGGAGGACAACTTGCTTATCTGCGCCGGTTTACAACTGCGGCCGATTCATATGTCTGTGCTGCCACTGATGCTGCGGTCGTTTTACTGTCCGCCCTGCGATCCGGTCTATTCAACATACTGGTTTGGCTAACCGACACTGATGAGGATCATAAGGTCCAAGTACATCAGGTGATATCCATCTAAAATCTATTTTTCTTGATATATATCACTTTCATCAAGAAAACAAATTGCTTTGATCTGTATATTTTGATATGCAGGACAATTATTTATTAAGGGACCAAAGAGGGTTTGCCGCAAAGCATAACTCCCATATAGGTACCCTACACCTATGGTCACTTGGGGGCTTCCTGTTCAAACATAGGTCGTATTCGAACCAAAGAGAACATAGCCAAACTCACTAGGGGGCTTCTTGATCGTATTCGAATCATAGCTTAACCCCTTTTGGGTCCGACTTGGATTGTATTCGAATCAGGGCCGTTAAAAACTTCTCAAAGCCACTGGGGGCTACATGATCGTATTCGAATCCTAGCTTAACCCCTTTGGTCCGGTTTACTGATCGTATTCGAATCAGATATGGAGCCTGGCAGCTCGCAAAAAGCCAGAGCCTGGCAGCTCGTAAAAAGCCTCAATTTGGAGCCTGGCAGCTCGTAAAAAGCCTCGACTACATGGTTTTATTTGCCAAAAATGTTTTGTTTCTGTGATTTTACAAGTTTTGTTTTTAACCAAGTCTATTGATCCGGGATTGGGCAACTGCAAAGTTGTCCATATATCTACAAAGTTAAAAAGTCCGGGTCATGAACACCAGCAAGAGTTAAACCGGCGTTCATTGCAACCCGGTTCGGCCTTCATGATGAGCCGATAAAGAGCCAAAAAATAGATTGGCAGTACATGATCAGTTATAATGACCGGTGTTTCTTAAACCGGCCTGGCTTTGGCTATAAGTCGCCAGTATGAGATAAGATAATGACCAGTGTTCATTAAACCGGCCTGGCTTTCGACTATAAGTCGCCAGTATGAAATAAAATAATGACCGGTGTTTATTAACCCGGCTTGGTTGTGATCAAATATCATTGGAACCCGTTTTCAAACCGGATTATATTATTCCAATCTTTAATAGCTAACATGGCTGGATTTTTATTATGTTATCAATAGCCAATATTATGATGGAGGTTTTCAAAGTCGCTTCAGCGCAATGGATATTATTTCATCAATGGATATGATTTATTTTACAAAGGAATAGTCCCGAGTCGCTGCAGGCTTACAACCCGGCACTTGGGGGCTACATTATTCAAGTTAAGATTACATCACATATGCAAGTCTCATGTCGCTGCAAGCATGCACCATGACACTTGGGGGCTAATGCAAAGTCATTTTTACTGGCCTTATTGAAAACCCGACTCATCATATTATAATGAGTCGGCCCTTGAGGGCTACCAATCGCTCCTGTCAACAATTCAAGGTACACAAGTATTAATCCATTATATTGAAGGGTCCACTGCTCAGTTGGTAAAGCACAAAGCTCTTAACCTTGTGGACGTGGGTTCAAACCCCATGATGGAAGTTACATTATATAATGTTATTTTTAATGAATATATCTACAAAGTCCCTGCTCATTATTGCATAATGACCCGGCCCTTGGGGGCTACACGTTGCTGTTCAAGTTTACATGATTATATCTACCAAAGTCCCTGCTCATTATTGCATAATGACCTGGCCCTTGGGGGCTACACTGGTTGAAGTTTTTGAGCATCAGGTAGTTACAAGTCCCAGGTTGAAGCAAGCATGACAACCCGGCACTTGGGGGCTACATATGTGGAGTAGTCAGTTTTTACTAGTGACTGGGATGAATAATCTGGATTTCTTCAAGGTTGCAACATTTATATTGAAACAAGTCTTAAGCTATCACTATGTTCTCCTCTTAAGACTTGGGGGCTATAGGTAATATGCATATAAAGGAGGAATATCTTCAAATTCTTATTTTTCAACAAACCAAGAAGATCAATTGTGTGACCCGGTGTTGGCAACAATCATAACCCGACATTTATAAACAGTCATGACCCGGAATTATCAGTTTTTTACAAACCGGCAATGGTGGTAATCATAAACCGGCATCCTCAAGCCGGCTGGATATCAGTTGAATATTATAAAGACCAATATTTTTGTCAAGTCAGAGCATTGAAGGCCAATTCAAATGGATTCTTGATTTACAATATTTCTTATGAAAGCAAGTTGATTATGAAGCTGGTCTGTTGACCCGGATTTTCTAGAAGAAGGAAAGAAAAAAGACTTAAGAATGGTCAGGTGCCGGTTTACAAGAATTCTTAACCTGGAGCACAACCTATCAAATTTTTTCTTGTGTTCCAACATAAGTTTACCATGGATAAATCCAAGCTAAACTGGGGGCTAATGTCGGGGATATACCCCGTGGCGTAACCCGACTGAAGGTATTGTTGGAAATATGCCCTAGAGGCAATAATAAAAGTATTATTATTATATTTCCTTGTTCATGATAATCGTCTGTTATTCATGCTTGAATTGTATTGTACGGAAACAGCGATACATGTGTGAATATATAGACCACAAATGAGTCCCTGGTAAGCTTCTAGTTACCAGCTCATTGATCAACAGATGATCACGGTTTCCTGATCATGGACATGTGATGTCAGTGATAACGGGATCACATCATTAGGAGAATGATGTGATGGACAAGACCCAATCCTAAGCATATCACGAGATCGTGTAGTTCGTAATGCATAAGCTTTTTGGTGTCAAGTATTTATTCCTTGGACCATGAGGTTGTACAACTCCCGGATACCGTAGGAATACTTTGGGTGTGCCAAACGTCACAACGTAACTGGGTGGCTATAAAGGTACGCATCAGGTATCACCGAAAGTGTCTGTTGAGTTGGTACGAAGCGAGACTGGGATATTGTCACTCCGTATGACGGAGAGGTACCTCTGGGCCCACTCAGTAAGACATCATCATAAATGAGCTCAAGGTGACTAAGGAGTTAGTCACGGGATGATGGATTACAGAACGAGTAAAGAGACTTGCCATAACGAGATTGAACAAGGTATAGGGAATACCGACGATCGAATCTCGGGCAAGTACCGTACCGATGGACAAAAGGAATAACATACGGGATTGAGTGAATCCTTGACACGGTGGTTCATCCGATGAAGATCATCGAGGAACACGTGGGAACCAACATGGGTATCCACATCCCGTTGTTGGTTATTGACCGGAGAGTGGTCTCGGTCATGTCTACGTGTCTCCCGAACCCGTAGGGTCTACACACTTAAGGTACGGTAACGCTAGGGTCGTAGAGATACATGCACGTGGAAACCCGAAAGTTGTTCGGAGTCCCAGATGAGATCCCGGATGTCACGAGGAGTTCCGGAATGGTCCGGAGGTAAAGAATGATATATAGGAAGTCCAGTTTCGGCCATCGGGTGTTCTCCGGGGGTCACCGGGAGTGTCCCGGGACCACCGGAGGGGTCCCGGGGGTCCACCGGGTGGGGCCACCCATCCCGGTGGGGCCCCTAGGCTGCATGGGGGAAGTGGCCAGCCCCTGGTGGGCTGGGGCACCACATGGCCCCCCCTCCCCATGCGCCTAGGGTTGAAACCCTAGGGGGAGGGGGCGCCCCCCTTGCCTTGGGGGGCAAGACTCCCCCCCAGGCCGCCGCCCCCCCTTGCAGATCCCATCTGCAGGGGCTGGCGCACCCCCTGGCCCCCTATATATATATGT
>LR738710.1:562673158-562689015 GCA_902687465.1 Secale cereale | reverse complement strand
GGGGGGGGGGGGGGGTAGAGGGCAGCCGCACCCAAGTCTCTGGCGCCTCTCGCCCTCCCGTCACACCTCATACTCCCTCCGCAGGGCGCCGGCGAAGCCCTGCAGGATTCTCCACTGCATCCACCACCACGCCGTCGTGCTGCTGGATCTCCGACGACCTCTCCTCCCCCCTTGCTGGGTCAAGAAGGAGGTGACGTTGCTGTACCGGACGTGTGTTGAACACGGAGGTGCCGTCCGTTCGGCGCTAGATCATCGGTGACGAAGAACGAGAAGAGTACGACTACTTCATCCACGCTTCTTTGAAAGCTTCCACTCGCGATCTACAAAAAGGTATGTAGATGCACTCTCATATGCTCGTTGCTAGATGTCTCCTTAGTTGGATCTTGGTGAAAGCGTAGAAATTTTTTGAATTCTGCTACGTTCCCCAACAGTGGTATCAGAGCCAGGTTTTATGCGTAGCATCTTGCACGAGTAGAACACAAAGCGGTTGTGGGCGTTTCAGTTTGTTCAATCTTCTTGCCGTTACTAGTCTAATCTTGATTCGGCGGTATTGTGGGATGAAGCGGCCCAGACCGACTTTACACGTACGCTTACGTGAGACTGGTTCCACCGACAGACATGCACTAGATGCATAAGGTGGCTGGCGGGTGTCTGTCTCTCCTACTTTAGTCGGATCGGATTCGATGAACAGGGTCCTTATGAAGGGTAAATAGAAATTGACAAATCACGTTGTGGTTTTGGCGTAGGTAAGAAACGTTCTTGCTAGAAAACCTATAGAAGCCACGTAAAACTTGCAACAACAATTAGAGGACGTCTAACTTGTTTTTGCAGCATGTGCTATGTGACGTGGTATGGCCAAAGAAGATATGATGAATGATATATGTGATGTATGAGATTGATCATGTTCTTGTAATAGGGAATCACGACTTCCATGTCGATGAACTTGACAACCGGCAGGAGCCATAGGAGTTGTCTTAATTATTGTATGACCTGCGTGTCACTGAATAAACGCCATGTAATTACTTTACTTTATTGCTAAACGTTAGCCATAGTAGTAGAAGTAATAGTTGGCGTGACGACTTCTTCAAGACACGATGATGAAGATCATGATGATGGAGATCATGGTGTCGAGCCGGTGACAAGATTATCATAGTGCCCCGAAGATGAAGATCCAAGGAGCAAGATGATATTGGCCATATCATGTCACTTTAATTGATTGCATGTGATGTTTATCATGTTTATGCACCTTGTTTACTTAGAACGACGGTAGTAAATAAGATGATCTCTCACTAAAATTTCAAGAATTGTGTTCCCCCTAACTGTGCACCGTTGCTAAAGTTCGTTGTTCCGAAGCACCACGTGATGATCGAGTGTGATAGGTTCTAACGTTCGCATACAACGGGTGTAAGCCAGATTTACACACGTAATACACTTAGGGTTCACTTGACGAGCCTAGCATGTACAGACATGACCTCGGAACACGGAAGACCGAAAGGTCGAACACGAGTCGTATAGAAGATACGATCAACATGAAGATGTTCATCGTTGATGACTAGTCCGTCTCACGTGATGATCGGACACGGGCTAGTCGATTCGGATCGTGTATCACTTAGATGACTAGAGAGATGTCATTCTGAGTGGGAGTTCATTAAAATTTGATTAAGATGAACTTAATTATCATGAACTTAGTCTAAATTCTTTACAATATCCCTTGTAGATCAAATGGCCCACGCTCAAGTTTCCCTCAACTTCAACGCGTTCCTAGAGAAAACCAAGCTGAAAGACGATGGTAGCAACTATACGGATTGGGTCCGTAACCTGAGGATTATCCTCATAGCTGCCAACAGATCATATGTCCTTGAAGAACCGCTAGGTGATGCACCCGGTCCCGATGCGACCCAATACGTTTTGAACGTCTGGCTGTCACGTAGTGATGATTACTCCCTGGTTCAGTGCGGCATGCTTTACAGCTTAGAGTCGGGGCTCCAAAAACGTTTTGAGAACCACGGAGCATATGAGATGTTCGAAGAGCTGAAAATGGTTTTCCAAGCTCATGCCCGAGTCGAGAGATATGACGTCTCCGATGCATTCTACAGCTGTAAGATGGAGGAAAACAGTTCTATCAGTGAGCACATCCTCAAGATTTCTGGATTGCACAACCGCTTGTCTCAGCTGGGAATGAATCTCCCAGATGAAGCGGTCGTTGACAGAATCCTCTAGTCGCTCCCACCAAGCTTCAAGAGCTTCGTGTTAAACTTCAATATGCAGGGGATGGAGAAGTCCATTCCCGAGGTGTATTCAATGCTGAAATCAGCATAGGTGGACATCAAGAAAGAACATCAAGTGTTGATGGTCAATAAAACCACTAAGTTCAAGAAAGGCAAGGGTAAGAAGAACTTCAAGAAGGACGGCAAGGGAGTTGCCGCGCCCGGTAAGCCTGTTGCCGGGAAGAAGCCAAAGTATGGACCCAAGCCTGAGACAGAGTGCTTTTATTGCAAGGGAATGGGTCACTGGAAGCGGAACTGCCCCAAATACTTAGCAGACAAGAAGGCCAGCAACGACAAAGGAGCTGCGGAATAAGCGGAGACTGGCGAAGGATGAGGTGACGATGCGTGTCGGGAATGGTTCCAAGGTTGATGTGATCGCCGTCGGCACACTGCCTCTACATCTACCCTTGGGATTAGTTTTAAACCTTAATAATTGTTATTTAGTACCAACTTTGAGCATGAACATTGTATCTGGATCTCGTCTTATGCGAGATGGCTACTCTTTCAAATCGGAGAATAATGGTTGTTCTATTTATTTGAGAGATATGTTTTATGGTCATGCCCCGCTGGTCAATGGTTTATTTTTGATGAATCTCGAACGTGATGATACACATATTCATAGTGTAGATGCCAAAAGATGTAAAGTTGATAATGATAGTCCCACATACTTGTGGCATTGCCGCCTTGGTCATATTGGTATCAAACGTATGAAGAAGCTCCATTCAGATGGACTTCTAGAGTCTCTTGATTATGAATCATTTGACACGTGCGAACCATGCCTATTGGGCAAGATGACCAAGACTCCGTTCTCCGGAACAATGGAGCGAGCAACCAACTTATTGGAAATCATACATACCGATGTGTGCGGTCCAATGAGTGTTGAGGCTCGCGGAGGCTATCGTTATGTTCTCACCCTCACAGATGACTTGAGTAGATACGGGTATATCTATTTGATGAAACACAAGTCTGAGACCTTTGAAAAGTTCAAGGAATTTCAGAATGAGGTTGAGAATCAACGTGACAGAAAAATAAAGTTCTTACGATCAGATCGTGGGGGTGAATATTTAAGTCATGAATTTGGCACACACCTTAGGAACTGTGGAATTGTTTCACAATTGACACCACCCGGAACACCTCAACGTAACGGTGTGTCCGAACGTCGAAATCGTACTCTGTTGGACATGGTGCGATCTATGATGTCCCTCACCGATTTACCGCTATCTTTTTGGGGTTATGCTTTAGAGACTGCCGCATTCACTTTAAATAGGGCTCCGTCGAAATCCGTTGAGACGACTCCGTATGAACTTTGGTTTGGCAAGAAACCAAAGCTGTTGTTTCTAAAAGTTTGGGGTTGCGATGCTTATGTCAAGAAATTTCAACCTGAAAAGCTCGAACCCAAATCGGAAAAATGCGTCTTCATAGGATACCCAAAGGAAACGATTGGGTACACCTTCTACCACAGATCCGAAGGCAAAGTCTTTGTTGCCAAGAATGGATGCTTTCTGGAGAAAGAGTTTCTCTCGAAAGAAGTGAGTGGGAGGAAAGTAGAACTTGATGAGGTGACAGTCACTCCTCCTGAAAGTAGCGCAGCGCAGGAAATTGTTCCTGAGGTGCCTGCACCGACAAGGGAGGAAGTTGATGATAATGATCATGAAGAAACAGATCAAGTTACTACTGAACTTCGAAGGTCCACGAGGGCACGTTCCGCACCAGAGTGGTACGGCAACCCTGTCCTGGAAATCATGTTGTTAGACAACGGTGAACCTTCGAACTATGAAGAAGCGATGGCGGGCCCGGATTCCAATAAATGGCTTGGAGCCATGAAATCCGAGATAGAATCCATGTATGAAAACAAAGTATGGACTTTAGTGGACTTGCCTGATGATAGGAACGCCATAGAAAACAAATGGATATTTAAGAAGAAGACAGACGCGGATGATAATGTGACCATCTATAAGGCTCGGCTTGTCGCTAAGGGTTATCGACAAGTTCGAGGGATTGACTACGACGAGACTTTCTCTCCCGTAGCGATGCTGAAGTCAGTCAGAATCATGTTAGCTATTGCCGCATTCTATGATTATGAGATATGGCAAATGGACGTCAAAACAGCATTCCTTAATGGCTTCCTCAAGGAAGAGTTGTATATGATGCAGCCGGAAGGTTTTGTCGATCCAGAGAACGCTAACAAGCTATGCAAGCTCCAGCACTCGATTTACGGGCTGGTGCAAGCATCTCAGAGTTGGAATATTCGCTTTAATGATGTGATCAAAGTGTTTGGCTTTATACAGACTTATGGAGAAGCCTGTATCTACAAGAAAGTGAGTGGGAGCTCTGTGGCATTTCTCATATTATATGTGGATGACATATTGCTGATAGGAAATGATATAGAATTCTTGGAAAATGTAAAGGCCTACTTGAATAAAAGTTTTTCAATGAAGGACCTTGGAGAAGCTGCTTACATATTAGGCATCAAAATCTATAGAGATAGATCAAGACGCCTCATTGGTCTTTCACAAAGTACATACCTTGACAAGATATTGAAGAAGTTCAATATGGATCAGTCCAAGAAAGGGTTCTTGCCTGTTTTGCAAGGTATGAGATTGAGCAAGGCTCAGTCGCCGACCACGGCAGAAGATAGAGAAAAGATGAGTGTCATTCCCTATGCCTCGGCCATAGGTTCTATCATGTATGCCATGCTGTGTTCCAGACCTGATGTGAACCTTGCCATAAGTTTGGTAGGGAGGTACCAAAGTGATCCCGGTGTGGAACACTGGACAACGGTCAAGAACATCCTGAAGTACCTGAAAAGGACTAAGGATATGTTTCTCGTTTATGGAGGTGACGAAGAGCTCGTCGTAAAGGGTTACGTCGATGCTAGTTTTGACACGTATCTGGATGACTCTAAGTCTCAAACCGGATACGTGTATATTTTGAACGGAGGGGCAGTCAGCTGGTGCAGTTGCAAGCAAAGCGTCATGGCGGCATCTACATGTGAAGCGGAGTACATAGCTGCTTCTGAAGCAGCGCAGGAAGGAGTCTGGATGAAGGAGTTCATCACCGACCTAGGAGTCATTCCAAGCGCGTCAAGCCCGATGACTCTCTTCTGTGACAACACTGGAGCTATTGCCATTACCAAGGAGCCCAGGTTTCACAAGAAGACCAAGCACATCAAGCGCCGTTTCAACTCCATCCGGAATTATGTTCAGGATGGAGACATAGATATTTGTAAAGTGCATACAGATCTGAATGTTGCAGACTCGTTGACTAAACCTCTTCCACGGGGAAAACATGATCAACACCAGAACTCTATGGGTGTTCGATTCATCACAATGTAACTAGATTATCGAATCTAGTGCAAGTGGGAGACTGTTGGAAATATGCCCTAGAGGCAATAATAAAAGTATTATTATTATATTTCCTTGTTCATGATAATCGTCTGTTATTCATGCTTGAATTGTATTGTACGGAAACAGCGATACATGTGTGAATATATAGACCACAATGAGTCCCTGGTAAGCCTCTAGTTACCAGCTCGTTGATCAACAGATGATCACAATTTCCTGATCATGGACATGTGATGTCAGTGATAACAGGATCACATCATTAGGAGAATGATGTGATGGACAAGACCCAATCCTAAGCATAGCACGAGATCGTATAGTTCGTAATGCATAAGCTTTTCGGTGTCAAGTATTTATTCCTTGGACCATGAGGTTGTACAACTCCCGGATACCGTAGGAATACTTTGGGTGTGCCAAACGTCACAACGTAACTAGGTGGCTATAAAGGTCGCATCGGGTATCACCGAAAGTGTCTGTTGAGTTGGTACGATCCGAGACTGGGATATTGTCACTCCGTAAGACGGAGAGGTACCTCTGGGCCCACTCGGTAAGACATCATCATAAATGAGCTCAAGGAGACTAAGGAGTTAGTCACAGGATGATGGATTACGGAACGAGTAAACAGACTTGCCATAACGAGATTGAACAAGGTATCGGGAATACCGACGATCGAATCTCGGGCAAGTACCGTACCGATGGACAAAGGGAATAACATACGGGATTGAGTGAATCCTTGACACGGTGGTTCATCCGATGAAGATCATCGAGGAACATGTGGGAACCAACATGGGTATCCAGATCCCGCTGTTGGTTATTGACCGGAGAGTGGTCTCGGTCATGTCTACGTGTCTCCCGAACCCGTAGGGTCTACACACTTAAGGTACGGTAACACTAGGGTCGTAGAGATACATGCACGTGGAAACCCGAAAGTTGTTCGGAGTCCCGGATGAGATCCCGGACGTCACGAGGAGTTCCGGAATGGTCCGGAGGTAAAGAATGATATATAGGAAGTTTAGTTTCGGCCATCGGGTGATCTCCGGGGGTCACCGGGAGTGTCCCGGGACCACCGGAGGGGTCCCGGGGGTCCATCGGGTGGGGCCACCCATCCCGGTGGGGCCCCTAGGCTGCGTGGGGGAAGTGGCCAGCCCCTGGTGGGCTGGCGCACCACATGGGCCCCCTCCCCATGCGCCTAGGGTTGAAACCCTAGGGGGAGGGGGCGCCCCCCTTGCCTTGGGGGGCAAGACTCCCCCCCAGGCCGCCGCCCCCCCTTGCAGATCCCATCTGTAGGGGCTGGCGCACCCCCCTAGCCCCCTATATATATGTGGGGGGGGAGAGGGCAGCCGCACCCAAGTCTCTGGCGCCTCTCCCCCTCCCGTCACACCTCATACTCCCTCCGCAGGGCGCCGGCGAAGCCCTGCAGGATTCTCCACTGCATCCACCACCACGCCGTCGTGCTGCTGGATCTCCGACGACCTCTCCTCCCCCCTTGCTGGATCAAGAAGGAGGTGACGTTGCTATACCGGAAGTGTGTTGAACACAGAGGTGCCGTCCGTTCGGCGCTAGATCATCGGTGACGAAGAACGAGAAGAGTACGACTACTTCATCCACGCTTCTTCGAAAGCTTCCGCTCGCGATCTACAAAACGGTATGTAGATGCACTCTCATATGCTCGTTGCTAGATGTCTCCTTAGTTGGATCTTGGTGAAAGCGTATAAATTTTTTGAATTCTGCTACGTTCCCCAACAGGTATAACCCGACAGGACTTGGCAGTTTACTTGAGACGGTTTACACTTGATGATTCACTAGCGATGCGTCCTAACCAGGCGGTTTACAAGCAACCTGCCTGAATAATATCACTCACTGGTAACCGGGTTGGCGGATCATGGATGATAAGGCCCAGGGCCCAGAAGGCCGGTTCACGTTATCGTGGGCCGGTTTATGAAGAAAGCATAAGGAATATTCTCTTACAAAAGAAGCAAGACTAGGACTCCTTGTAATAAAGCAATCCTAATCCTACTAGGACTAGTCATGTAACCCGCCCCTTCAACATATATAAGGAGTGGCAGGGCTCCCCAAAGAGGGGGAAGTTCTCACAAGTTTCTAGGGCTAGACACAAAGAGCCGGTTTACCGGCGACACCATGAGGATCATAATGAGACCTAGCCTCAAACAACACGTAGGGCTATTACCGGATGATGTTTCCCGAGGCCCGAAGCTGTCTAAACCCTTGTCTTGTGTTGCGTCTCTCGATTCCGCTCAACCGCTCTCAAGCTACTACATAGATGCACGGCCTCACGACTAAGTCCTAACCCCAGGACATCTGTCATGCTAATTCCACGACAGGCCCCCCTTGATAACCCGCTTAGCGCTAAAGCTTTTCCAGCAAGTCCGAACATTGGTTATACATTTGCCTAAACAACTAAAACTTGCATAGGGAGTTATAAACCCTTTTATTAATCAACAACCCGGGCCAGTGCTCCACATGAGTGTTGGTCCAAACTGGGCAACCTGCGGGGCCACCTTGTGGAAACCCGAGGGCTGGTAAAAACCTGTAGCTTGTCCCATCTGGTCGTGGCCTGAGACGAGATACGCGCGGCTACTATCAGGGTGTCGGCACGCCGGGAGGATTTGCTGGATTAGTTTTACCTTAGTCAGAATATCTTGAGCACGGGATTCCAAGAATACTCGGGCAGATCGTGAGCTTGTGATGGGCTAAGTTGGGACACCCCTGTAGGGTTTTGATCTTTCGAAAGCCGTGCCCGCAGTTATGTGGCAGATGGGAATTTGTTAATGTTCGGTTGTAGAAAACTTGACACCATGTTCAGAACACACTACCAGCGTGAGTAATCGTGATGGTCATTTTCCGAAAGGGGTTCGGGAAGTGAACATGGTGGGGTTATGATTGACGTGCTTAGATAGGATCACTTCGTGATCACTTTGACGCTCGTGGCACTTCTCTTCTCGCTCTAAACACGTAAGCTAGTGCTAGTGCAGCTGCAACCTTTATTTTTTCTTCAGCCTTGTTCCACACCCAAGGCTTAGATAGTTTTTCTACCCGGGAACGGGATTGCGGAGTCCTCCGTGGCTCACAGTTTCTACACAACACCAGATGCAGGTACTATGGTGAACTACACAGGTGATGGCACAGAGCTGTACTGGGAGTTCAATGAAGAACGTGAGCGATACTATGTGCACTATCCCGATGATCAGTAGTGGCTTCTACTAGGGGCAATTCGGACCTTGTGGCTTTATTTATTTGGTATCTTTCATTTGGATCTTCGTCCGTAGTCGGACTGTGATGTTATTTGGATGATGATTTCCTTATGTAATGTATTGTGTGACGTGGCGGGTGTAAGCCAGCTACTCTTTTGCAATTTCATCCCTATTTTTACATGAGTCATGCAAAGATACCATACTTGAGATCATTCTAGTATGAGCTTATACCTTTAAGTCGTGCCTCGACACATAGGAGGTATAATCTCATACTGGGCATTACAGTTTGACCATACCCAACTAGGTGGATGGCAACATTTGTAGTGAAGCACCTTTGAAATTGAAGTGTCAAAGTGTGGTTCAGGATGTAATAAGAGATTTGATATGAGGAGATTATGGATTATGGATGTATGAGTGCATTTTGTTTAGGACAATACCTTTCTGGGTGAACCCTGGACCAATTGAAAGGAAAGTGTTGCTCCAAGGAGTAGAGTTTGCACAAATAAGTTGGAGTTTTATTTATGATGCTTACCTCAAGAATATGAAGAAAATGAGTACAATTGGATTTAAAGAGGAGGTAATGCTGAAGTGTGGAGCAATAGCGACTCCAATGGATGATTTAAGGATATACAAGTTCTGACGTGGACCCCTAAGACGAGGACCTAAGGAGGCTACGTAATCATAAGGAAACCACGAGACTTGTCAAAAGTTATGTGTTTCTGCTATAGTAAAGCAGAGCACTATGCGGGAGATTTTCTCAAAGAGAAGGAGATTTGTGCTAAGTAGTTGAGTTGAAGCATGCAATGGAAATGCAGTAGATCGTAGTAAGTGGAGAATCAATACAGTTAACATCATGGTATTGATTTTGGATATTATAAGTTGGTACTATAAAGGTGATGAGCGAAGGCATGATACATGGAATAAGATTTTGAAAAAAATTGGTGTTTTTCATTTTAAGTGTGGTAGAATCCAACACCGTTATCCGAAAACAAGAGCTAGTTACGTCGGACTTGGAGCGGACTACCCAAGGATGAGTGTGAGTAATCATACTCAGTTTTAACCCAAGAGAAGTCATGGATAATCGGATGGATTTGAAAATACTAGGAAGTTGTATGTCGGAGGAATGATCAGTTGCAACCCGATGAAGAGACCAAGTGTTACTAGTGACAAGTTGGAGATGAGCCATAACCCACAGGCCCCAGGACTTGTCAAGAAAGCAAGCTCACTCTTGCTGAAGGAAAACCCCTGGTAGAAGTCACGAATTTGCCAACATACGATCTTATAGGTGGTTACGTTAAACCCGAGGGTTGTGAAACACGATAGATGGTTAGTTGGCTTGCAGAATCAATGGATTTATCCGAACTTAGTTCGTTGACAAGATGAAATTCTGCAATGCTTGTGAGGATGACCGAGTGTTAGAATGCGAGATTCACTAAACCATATACAATGTAATGATTTGGGTGCGGAATGGATTGATCGCCATACCGACTTACTCTTATTATTCGCCTCTATTATACGGGATGGTAAATCTGAGTGACTTACCTATAGTAGAGAGACGACGATGTCAAAACCTTGTTTAAACCTTAGAATGGTATAGAAAGTTTTCCCATGTACAAGGCAATTGTTGCCAACCGTAGGTCATACGGTGAGAATGAAGCCTAGACCCGTTTTCAGCAGGAGAAACCATAAATTGTTGACCACCATGAGATATCGATATTTGTTTAGTATTGGCGCCAGACCTGTTAGTTTAGGAAGAACCAGTCTCGAAAGAACCTTATCAAGATGAAAGGACACAAGGAATTGAGGACAAAAGTTATGCCACTACCGGAAGAGCCCAGAGAAGGAATTATCCTAAAGATCTGAGAAGACCGACAACGTCAACCCAAAGAATGGAGTACCTAATTTTGATGGAACCATATCTATGCTTCTAAGTGTGGTAGCGCACTAGACCATCCCAATCAATGGATTTACTAGAAGACCCCCAAACCCCAACCTATTTCTTGCTAGCCTCTCCGAATCTCGAGGATGAGATTCATTTTAAGTGTGGTAGGTTTGTAACATCCCAAAATTCTAAATTTTGGAATGTTATAATAAATAGATAGATTTGATTGCTTGTTTGATTGCTGAGGGAAATTGAGTGAATTTGAAAGTTAAATGAGAGGGAATAAAATGACTTTCCCAAAACTTTCACTTTGCATTTGGATCTTCGGGAATTCAAATTCTTTTCATCACAAAACCCTAGAGCGAAGATAATATGACTTCTTCCATTTATTAAATGAAAAAGGGTTTTGAAAGGATTTTAAATTTCATTCTCAAATATTTCAAAGTTAGAACTTTATGCGACTCAATGATTTTCCCGAGAGAAGATAAAATGACTTCTTCAAATTATAGGAAACATGAGTTGGAAGTTCTTTTGAAGTACTTTTAAAACTCATTTTCAAAAAAATTGAGTTATTGGGTTTTTATTCAAATTATTTTTCTCCAAAAATAAAATATATGGAAAATAGGGTAATATATAGGGCATTTTTAAATGTTTTTTATTGGATTTTATTGCAACAGTAGCACTATTTGATTTATTAGAATTTGTGAGGATTTTATTTGACAATAGAAAAATGTTCAGCTTGTAGAGAATCTTTTTCTGCAAATTTTGGTATATTATATGCCTATATAATTTTTATTTATTTTGTTTTTATTCGTTTTCTTTGTCTGTTTAAAAAAATGTTAAAAAAAGAGAGTTCCCTCCTGACTGGGCCGGCCCAGCCGAGCCACGCCCAGCCCAGCGCACGCCGCCTCCCTCCTCTTGGACTCCCGTCCGAGCACGCCACCGTCGCCACGGCTGCCGTGCCGCCCCCGGCCTCTCCCCTCGCCCCTCCTCCACGGCATCACCGCCCCCCTCTCCACCTATAAAAGCCGAGGCCCCGGGCCCCGTCGCCCCTCCTCTTGCACCGCCGCCACGCTCTGCCCCGCCGCCACTGCTCGCTGCTCCGCCGCCGCTGCCTGCTGCTGCTGCCTCGCCGTCGCCCGCCGCCGCGCCTCGCCGCCCCGCTCCTCGCGCCGCGCCCGCGCAACCGCCCCTTGCAGCGCCCGCCGCCGTCTACCCCGCCCCTCACCGGAGTTCCGCCGGCCGGAGCTCCGAGCTCCGCCCGCATCGGATCCGACCCGATCCGTCCAGTTCGATCCGCCGAACCCGCGGTTTTCGAAGAAAAACCGCTAGGTATAAAACCCTGGTCCGGTTTATCTTATTAGGTTAGGTTTTTCTTCGGTTTTGTTTTTTAGTTAGATCTATCTAGAAGACGTTCACTGGTCAGGTTTTAATAGCGAACATTCGTTCATTAGTTCTTTCCTTTTTCTTTTAATTTTCTGCCAGGGACTTAGCTGTAAATAAAAGTTTTGCAGTTTAGCCCCTGAACTTCAAACGACCATAACTTTTTGCTCGTTGGTCCAAATCCAACTAAACCAACGCCCACGTCTTCGTTACGATCTCCTCTTTCCGGTAAAACAACTTAAACAAGTTTTTAAAACTTTTAAAATTTGAATTCAACTAGTTTTAGATTAAAACTTGTTTTGATCATAACTTGAGTTTTATAACTCTGTTTTAGTTGATTCTTTTTGCAAATCGAAGCTCTTGACCTAAACTTTCCCATAAGGTCAAATTCACATAATTTTGGTACTGATGGAAATTGTTTTATGTTTCAAGAGTCATTCGTTTGTTTTCGAAGTTTTCCGAAGTGTTTTATTTGTTCTTTCCGATCTGCTGAGTGATTGCTTATGTGTGGTTACCATTGTTTGCTTACGATAGATTGATCGGAGTGTGACGAGTAGATCTATCACGAGTTCTGAGCGCGAATCTTCTACATCGTCAGTACAAGGCAAGTTCACACTTTGATCATACTTTCGAATACCCATTTTTTATTGCATTAGTTCTATCCTCAAACGCGTGCATGAGTACGACTGGTTACATAATATGATGCTCTGTAGTTCATGAGGTAGGAACCCAATGACTTGAGATCAACCAAGGGGGTATGCGCTTTGTTACTTATTGCTTAGCCATGCTTGTAGACGTGGATTGGTATGAGAGTTTCATGAAAGATGTGAGTGATATTTAAGGGATACTTTAAGGTGGATATTTAATACACATCTGGGTGGATTGGTTGTGGCACCCTGGAGCACCCAGTGGTTGTCGGGCACCTGGAGAAACCAGTGTTGTCCTAGGGGATCCCAGAGGAACCGTGTGATCACCCTATTGGAATGCCACCCATGCTCAAAGGGGTCTTATAATATTTTCATGCCTAGAAACTTCCATGTGCAGCCACAAGCCATTATGGGCTCTGGCATAGTATGAGTAAGTTGTGTGACCTCTTTGAGTGGTGGACTAGCAGATGTGGCGGATGTAGGTGTACCGGTCCACCCGGGGTAAAGAGTTAATGCTTCTAAAAGACTGTGTCTCGGTCATCCGTTTCTCAAACACCATGCAGTGCGAGAAATTAAACAGAGGCGATCGAGTCTTGTGGGGAAAAGTGCACAAACCTCTGCAGAGTGTACAAACTATTCATGAGTAGCCGTGTCCCCGGTTATGGACATCTTTGAGTATCTAGAAGTGGATTATTTGTTGATCTCAACACTCTATTTAATTAATTTGTTGGGTTAATAATGAGTTTGGTTTGGGATTGAGACGGAGGAACCATGCTCAATTGTTCATGATTTAAATTTAACAAAGTAGTTAAATAAAATGCATTCCTTTGTGGTAGGGAAAAATTAGCTTTATGCAAAAACAGCCTTACAGCCTCCACCAGCCAAATATTCATGTAGTTGTAGGACTTGTTCACTATCATTATAGTGTGAATTTGCCAGTACATTCAATGTACTGACCTACATGGCTGCAACGTGTCATGTTGCAGAATTATTCGACGAGTAAGTGTTACATTAGGGTTGCGCTGTCTACACTCAACTTTGCCGTTGGTGTTGATGGAACTCCACAACCTTTGTTGCTTCTGCTATGATTGATTGAGGTAATAATATTTACGTTACTTAATACATGTGAGTTACCTCTGTTATAAATCCTCGATTACTGTGTGTGTCAGCATACCGATCCAGGGATGACACTTAAGAACAGAGACTTGATCCATTCGGGTCGGGTCGCTACAAAACAGAGGGCGGACGGTAGGAGCTTGGCGAAGGTCTGGCCTCGTTTAAACTAAGGGCGGACGGGAGGAGCTCGGCCGGTGTTGCGTTTAATTCCGGCCCGCTCATGAACGAACGTGTGGCCGGAGTAGGTTTCTCGGTTTGCATGTGGGTTTAACGGAGGGGTTTGATGGAGGCGAGGAGGCATGTTCAGCCGGGCGTGCAGTGGGCGGCGCAGTTCCCGATACGGCTTTAATGCAGACGAGGCAGGGAGTAGCGGTTCCCGAAATGTTGAACGGCCAATGCATCCTCCTTCTATTAATGCATGAGGGAAGTAATGGAAGGAGGACCAGGAAAAGAGGCTACACGATGTGAATGCAACATAGTTTGCCCTCATATAAAGGTGCCCCTCCATTCCAATGCATCTACCACATCATAAGCACCTAAGCATTTGCCTAAGCACCTACACTAAGCGCAAAAGAGCTCACTCCAAACCCATGGCGGCAATGCGCGCGAGTGGCCAACGGCTGTGCCAGATGGTCCACGACGTCGGCCTGTGGCATGGCGCCGAGGATCGTCTCCATACGGTGTTGGAGACCGGCTGGTGGATGGCCGCCGTCGATGCCAACTACGACTCTTAGTTGGACCAGATGATCGTTGCCACCACCAAAGAGTTCACCGTCCTCAAGAAGCTCACGGATGACATCACCGTACTCCTCCAGCCCGCGTGCCCGGGCTCCTCATTGCCTGCCACCCTAATTGGCCTCCATGGCTGGAACCTCTTTCAAGCGCTGGTGGCCCTGCGACTGCCCGCCGAAGCGCCGAAGAATGTCCACCTGGATGTCGCGTTTGCCGTGAGGTTCCTTGCCCTGCAAGAATTCGTTGACCTACACATCTACGTGTACGAGCAAATCATGTACATAGGTATCTACAAGGCCAATGAGAACGCTACGACATTGGCCTTCCTCAACCGGCTGGAAGCCTTGGATGCCTTTGCTGAGAAGCACCTCGACCTCGCCACAAAAGCCGCCGCTCCTTAGCCGCCGGTCGCTGGCCCGACGCACTAAGTTGAGGAGGAGGAGGTCGTACGTTGATGGATGCATCTTTCTTCTTGCCTTCTGTAACCACCAATACGATCGCATCATCATCATGGCCTTAATTCTTATTGTGTTGTTGCATTCTTGTTCCAGTCAATATCGACATGTGAGATCCCTTTGCTTAATTATATGCATCACTGTAATTAGTACTCCATCCCTCAATTTATAAGTTGTGCTTACCTTTTCCATCAACTTCGTGCAACGCGCGGGCATCTTGCTAGAAACACTAGAACATGTCGGACCGCGTGTGACCAAACCGACGATGCGCCAACCTAGCTACTACGTACCCTGCTTATCTGGCGGAAATAGCCCCACCCTAGAGTTTCCAATCGTTATTTCTATCTATCGATCGTGCCAAGGAGCAGAACCAAAATGTTACAATTTATACATGTTTCTCTACTCCTACTCCTATAAAAGACTAAGTTGGTGATGGTGGTGTGTCTGCCATTCGTCCTTTCTGACCATTAGATCTGCATCTAACGGTTGTGAGGTAAGTTGTGGCATTTTTGCAACAATAGCCCACTTCTCTACTCCAATTTGCAGAAAACCCCTTATTATCTTGAAAGCAACCACATCCCTCCCCACCTCATCAAAACAGCCTGAGAAATATATATACTCCTATAAAAGACTCAGTTAGTGATGGTGGTGTGTCTGTCATCCGTCGTTTCTGACCATTAGATCTGCATCTAACGGCTGTGAGGTAACTTGTGGCATTTTTGCAACAATAGCCCACTTCTCTGCTCCAATATGCATAAAACCCCTTATTATCTTGAAAGCAACCACATCCCTCCCTCAACTCATCAAAACAGCTTAGAAATA
>LR738710.1:562494913-562672842 GCA_902687465.1 Secale cereale | reverse complement strand
ACAATAGCCCACTTCTCTGCTCCAATTTGCAGAAAACCCCTTATTATCTTGAAAGCAACCACATCCCTCCCTCACCTCATCAAAGCAGTCTGAAAAAAAATATATATATATACTCCTATAAAAGACTCAGTTGGTGATGGTGGTGTGTCTGCCATCCGCCATTTCCGACCATTAGATCTACATCTAACGGCTGTGAGGTAAGCTGTGGCATTTTTGCAACAATAGCCCACTTCTCTTCTCCAATTTGCAGAAAACCCCATATTATATTGAAAGCAACCACATCCCTCCCTCATCTCATCATAACACCCTGAGAAATATATATATATACTCCTATAAAAGACTCAGTTGGTGATGGTGGTGTGTCTGCCATCCGTCGTTTCTGACCATTAGATCTGCATCTAACGGCTGTGAGGAAAGTTATGGCATTTTTTGCAACAATAGCCCACTTCACTGCTCCAATTTGCAGAAAACCCCTTATTATCTTGAAAGAAACCACATCCCCCCCTCAGCTCATCAATACAGCCTGAGAAATATATTTTCAGTGAAAAGTACTCCCTCCGTTCCTAAATATTTGTCTTTCTAGAGATTTCAATCAGCGACTACATATAGAGCAAAATGAGTGAATCTACACTTCAAAATATGTCTATATAATCCGTATGTGATAGTCCATTTGAAATCTCTAAAAAGTCAAATATTTAGGAACGGAGGGAGTAATATATTAGGAGTATATCAAAACAAGAGTGATTTCTTTCAAGTTTGCGAACAAGTACTACTATTCTACTACTTTGGATCCGTCGCAACGCTTGGGCACATTGCTAGTAAAAGGAAAAGGCATGCCGCGTTCGCGTCGCACTCCCCCCACACACGTCAGGGAATCGGGAGTACTCCACAGCCTGTCCGGCACGACACATAGCTTAGGGAAGGTGTGTTGCCTAGCATTTTCACTTTCATGTGGGACCTCCATTAAGCAAACCGACTATTGGCAAACCGCAACCCGCCCGCCGCCGGGTTGGAAAACAGAAACGAGGGGAAGACCTAGCTGTAGCACGGAAGCCAAGAAATTTGGTGTCAGATGGGGCTCGTTGATAGAGTAGGAGCATTCCGTACTACTCTACTCCTACTAGTACCAAGTTTGTACTATACAACTAGTACTACCACTATACAACTAGTAGGTACGTGCACGACACAACACCGTATGAACAAAAAACAGGAAGATCTTGTTTTGGGTGATTTATCTTTTTTTCTGTCAACGTAGTATGAATAATATGATGTGGGGGGCACCCATGAAGCTTATGTGGCTTGGTTGCATGGCTACGAAAGGTTAGAGAAAAATAAATAGATAATGTGTTTAGAGTGCACTCCACTAAACAAATATACTTTGGATCTATTGCAATGGGCCGGCACATCTATATCTATACCCCCTATATAGTGTGTGAATAACTTTGAAAGTTGGTCGTTGGATGAAGCCAATCTGACGTTACAAAGATGGCAAATCCGAGCACTACTGGCCGTTGGATATCATCTACATTCCACCAGATTCTGCCACATGTAGAATCTAGAAGACTCCATGGTTGAACTTCATTCATGACTAACTTTGCCACAACTAAGCTTAGGCAAAGTGTGTCTGCCACAAAAAATGTGGCTAACAAAATGGCCACCATAAGTGTGGCAAGATTTGAAGTTGAGTCTTTGACATGTGGACCATTTAGCTAGAAAAGTGTGGCAAGCCACAAGTGTAGCAATGAACCAAACACATGTGCATGATCCCAAGTGTTCCCTTCTCGACCCATTTTGGGTGTTTGGTAGAGTGTATGGAGGGTGCATGAGTCCACACTAGATTAGCACAAATACAGTAGAAGCATGCATGAAGAGAGCATACATGAAGAGGGGTGTTGAGTTGAGTATGCATGAAGAGGGAACAACTATGCTGAGACGAGAACACAACCAAACACACTTGTGGCATGCCTAAGCTTAGGCGTGGCAACCTTAGGCTGCAAACCAAACCATAACTTTGAAAGTTGGTCGTTGGATGAAGCCTATCCGATGGTACAAAAATGGCAAATCCGAGCACTACTGGCCATTGGATATCATCTACATTCCACCAGATTCTACCACATGTAGAATCTAGAAGGCTCCACATGTAGAAGCACAATGCACAAACCACCAGAATCTCATGCGTGCAATGCACGTGTACCTTACTAGTAGTTGGTAGTAGTAAGAAACAAATTCCTGGTTTGGCACGAGCTCGTACTGCGGGAGCACCACAAGGCCTGCCGCAGGAGTTACATTTCCCTCTTGGGGCCCACGGGACCGAACTTCAGTGGCTTAGTGCCCGGCCTATGAGTCAATGGCATGCGGACCTTAAATGCGGCTGGCCCACATGTCATTCTCATGGTGGTGGTGTGGTTCGTGACTCACTCGTTCGAGATGAACCGACCGATGGTGGCGTGGCCGTGGCGAGGGTGCCACATCTGGGTGTCGGGGCGTTACGAGGCGTAGATGGCCACACCGGCGGGTACTACCTGTAGTACAGAAGTACTCCAGCTGAGGATTGATGCCCGGGACGAAATGTGTCACAGCCGCTGGATGAAATTTTGATGGTGCGGGACGTGTGGTGTCATGGGTTCGTGCGGTGTCGTGGGAATTGCGTGTGGCTGTGGTAGAAACTTGATGCTCGCCGCATTTTTGGTGGCCCACATGTCATGCACACAAAGGCAGAGGGGCGGTGCGGCCGAGAGGGGTGAGGCGCACGTCGGGGGACGTGGTGCCGTGGGTAGGAGCGGCGTCGTGGGAATCGCGAGTGGTAGTGGATGAAACGTGATGGTCGCCGTAGTTGAACTTCCATGGACAAGATGTCATGTCTACGGACACATGCATTGCATACCGATCACTAGAAGGAGTAGTAGAGAAAGCTAGTCGGATAAATAGTTCCTTATAGTCATGCGGACCCACGCTATTACTTGTTCCAAAGACATGCACACCATCGAAATAGTCCATCTATATCAATATACATAGAGAGGGAATATTTTTTTTACAAGTGAGGAAATAGTTCATCCATCCATAATGCCCTGCTGCTGGTGCAACATCTTCTTCTTCTTCTTCTTCGTCTTCTTCTTCTTCTTCTTCTTCTTCTTCTTCTTCTTCTTCTTCTTCTTCTTCTTCTTCTTCTTCTTCTTCTTCTCATTCTTGTTCTTCTCATTTTCCGTGGGAGACGGCTTCGCAACAAGCTCTCTGGACCTTGCAGCTATCTCGAAACTCACACGGGCATCGAGGGCAGCATATTTTATCTGCTCATACGTCAAGGGCTACTTCTCCCATCCAGAAGACCTTAATGCCAGTGTCTCGTCACCCTTCTGAAGATTTTTTCCTAGAAAAAAAAATTCTATGTCGAATAGGGATGGTGTCGGTTTATCAGAATCTTCTACATGAATTTTTATTCTGGTTTGTAGGTCAGCGATGCTTTTCAAATCAAGGTTGTACGGCTCCAACTTCTGTGTGTCCACTGCGATGGCTACCCCACAGAAGTATATGTCCTCCCGAGATAAGAAATCATGAAGCTCACCTGGTACGGAGGGCGCGTGTATGATGTGGTACACCAAAACATCATCTTCGAGGCATAGCTGAAGTACGGCGGCACGTTGGATCTTCCAAGTGGCACGCTCCGTGTACTCTGCGTCGATACCGATGACATTCATCTCCACCTTTGGGAGGGAGTTGGATCAATTGTTGATCCACTTCCGAACAACCCTTCGGTGGTCGGTGACTGTGGCAACTATGCTCAACGAGCCTTCGACGAGGACATGTTGGACGCTAAAAACCCGCATCTCGATCTCTTTTGCCATTTGGAACCGCTTGACCGGAGGGCTATGGTTTGGAGAATTAGGATTAGATGGCTAGTCTAACTGAAGAAGATGATTATTTCTAGGGGCTTCGGAATTACTCCAGGAGGATGTGAAGAGGTTAAAACAATGTGAATGCAGTGTGGTTAGGATGCAAATGAAGATCAAGGAGTAGTGAAGAAGCCGAGGAAAATCGGTTCCCGATGGAGAAGTAAATGGTAGAAGTGGCGTGCAGGCAGTTGATTAGACGGCTAGGTAGAGTAAACAAAAAGGCTACGCGGGTAGGCTGAGGAGTGGGGCCTGTCCCTGTACGTGCCCATCGTTCCAGCGCTACATGTGCCATTGTCTAGTTAAGGTCACTCTTTCGAATCACCATGGTGAAACATTTTATGATTCCTTTTTATTTCTGCACCCCTCCTGACAGATGGAACCTATGCAAACGATAATTTGGTTCTGCTCGCAATATGGATGATACCTGGAGGATGAAGTGAACCCAGAGGCATGCTAGCACGGGATTACTACTCATGTTCCTACTACTCCTACTAGTAATAGTAGTACAAACGTGGTACACTTGATGGTCAAAATACTATTATTCATCTGGTCCTCAAAGTGAAGTGACAAGACCCTGCGCCCGAGGTGAGACCAGTCCAGGCGGCGTGTCCGGGTTACCAAAGTCAACCTCACCTTGTGCACTGTGTAGCCACTGTCACCGCCGCTGTATATCATGCCTTGCCTCGTCTCCCTCTCCCCTAGCACCACTCCGCCTCCATCTCCGTCTCGCTGGAGATCCTAAGGTCACTCTTCATTATCTCACTGTGCCCCCGCATACCCTCGCCTCGCTCGCCTCCCCCAGTACTACTATTCCCTCGCTAGCCGCTCCAGCACCGACAACCTTCTCCCTCGTAAATCAAGCCCCCCAAAACCCCACCTTCCAAACTCCACCATGGCCGAACGCGAACCGCGCAGGATCCATATGAGCCGCAATTGGAGCAATCTCCCAAGTGATGTCCTCGACCTCTCTTGTTCGTGTATGGATATGTTGAGCGCCCTGCGGCTGGCTGCATGCTCGAGGGGCATGCACACAGCGATCATCGAAGCGAGGCCAAAGATTTTCAAGACACCCTGCTTGCTGCTATCTGGTCTTGCGAGATTGGCTCACCATGATACGGAGGCGTACATGATGCCCCTCGACTTCAATCCGATCTCCATTAGCCGAAACTTCTTTGCAGGTATGTAGTGGGTCGCCGTACATCATTTCCCTCAACTTCGATCCGATCACCATCGCCCAAAACTTCTTGGCAGGTATGTACTGGGTTGGCATGAACTCCCACTGGATGGCTGCCTTCAGAGAAGACGGTAAAAAGTTGGTGCTCGTGAACTTCCAGACCTCCCATGAGATAATCCTTCCTCTGTTGGATTATATAGAGTTTTACCATCGCGGTCCTAGTCATCTAGATTACCACGTCAGTTGGACGGACCTTGTTTTGCAGAAGATTGTAATCTGCCAATTGCCCACACGACATGCGAATTACGCAGACTTCAAGCTAATTGCCTTGTTCGACCGCGGACTCGCCTATCTTTACGCCGGTGCCTTCTTTAGCTGGAGACAACTCAGCTCGCAGTGGGTCATCATCAAAGCTGATACACACTTCTGTGATGCTATTGAACACAATGGCATCATCTATGCGATCGACAAAGCAGATGGCACAACGTATTGCTGGGACGGCGCGTGTAAGTTGTTTTCGTCTCATGTTAATGATGACGCCATGACACTGTTTGAACTTTTTGTCATGATTGGCATATCCATGTTTGAGCAGAATTTGAGTAGAACTATGGCAATGTATTAGAGACGACGTAAATCAGCTATATTTGGGATGAGTTAATTCATGCGATTGTGATCATGTCATTACAGCCAATTTGTACCCCTGAATAATCAAACGGTTAGGAATATATGGATATTCTCCTTATTTTACAGTAATCTATATAGTACTACTAAATATGAGTGTGTATCAATGGCCATGTTAATTTCCTCATTTTCATGATGTAGAAACATGCACCACACTATTTGTTCCATCTAACCATACATTAGGGAAGTAAATGTGCATATGGAGAACTCTATATTTGGAAGTAGTGAAATCCTGTAATGCTTACCATGTGTACATACCTATATTCTCCCTTCAGTGATCAATGGCTAGAATAATATCCTCACAAAAAATTTGCCCACAGAACACGAGTATATAACAATGCATGGTATGTTAGTTACCTTGAAGAATTTGTTTGTCTGGACAGAACATGATTCCATAACATGCATGACATGGTAGTTTCCTTTGAAGAATCGATTGCGAGATAACATGAGTATACCATGCATGACACTTCTATATTTTCGAACCCAGTATACATTTCCCTGTATTTTCCTCTCAGTTCCAATAGGGACATATCAATGTTGTTTCTTGCATTATCCTACTCATACGATGAACAATGCTGATCTTACATTAACAATGCCTGTCCTTTTCTATATGATGTAGTGTCCTTATAGTTACTGCCCTTTGTAATCACACCACCTTTGCCAAAAATAGGGAAGCACAACTGGTTCCTCGCTTGATCAGACGACGGCAAAAGACTGATGATCATTCGGACACATGAGCCGAAAAAGTTATATTGCAAAAACCCCACTGTATACAAGCACCATGAAATACGTGAGTATCCAGACAGTGGCTGTTACGTCTATGAGCAGGATACCAGCTTGTTGGGGCCTTCAGGATTTTTTAGTTGGAGGCGGGTAAATAACCTTGGTTCACACTCTCTGTTTCCCGGACTCAATTATCCGATTAACCAGGAGATCACCGTTGGCAAGGACCTTCATGGCAGAGAGGCTCTGTTTGCTATGGAAAACTGTGTCTACACGACGAGCCCCAGGAGTTTGGAAGAAAACTCCCCTGATTGTCAACGATATAGCCTGCAGCCAAAAGAAGGTGAGAATGACAAAGGCATCCGGATTAACTTTGATCCTTGGATGTCTCAATTACGACAGGCAGTGATGTGGTTCAAGTCTTCAGGTTGATAGGTAATTGGGTTGTTGCGTCGAAAGGGTGGAGTACTGGTGTCTCCGGATCATTGGTCGCTGAAACAGGGCTGCAAATTATGATGGTGTTGGATCATCTCTTCGAATGACTTTGTTGTCTTTGCTGCTTGTTCTGGATGGGTAGTTCTTTCTTTTGTTATGCATATTCCTTGTCATTTGGTCATCCTCGTCTATGTCACTCTTACTATGTAATAGTTAGCTCTGTTTAGAATGTCATTCTCGTCTGGATCACGAGAGTCTGAGCGCTGCAGATGGGTGCGTTTTGGTGGTGTAGCAAGACTTCTTATGAACTATCATGTCTTGCTGTTTATATCAGTAGTAGTCACTAGTCAGTCTTTGAATGTTGTAAATATCGTTATTTCGAACTGTTTATTGTCTCGAAATATTGGTGGGCTAAATGAGGGCATCACCATTCTCTAGTGTTCAGAGTGTATCTCCTTTTTTCAAGTCATATAATTTGAGCTCAGTGCCTTTTCAATGATGTACACTTGTTTGGGCCAGTGAGGTGTCGTTGAATATGGGCCGAGTAGTAACACAATGCCGAATAGGTCAATTATGACTCTCAGGCTGGGCTCTCAAAAGATCCTAAAAAAGGCCGGGCTCTCCAAAAAAGAAAGAATAAGGACTCTTAGGCCGACATGTGGGTGCTACCGGTGTTTTCGTGCGCTTGCGCACCGAGAGCATATTGGCGCGTGTTCGAAATTCAAGCTACCTTTTCATCCCCAATCTCACGTCCCTCCCCCACCTCTGGAATCTCGATTCTTACTCCAGTTCCCCCAAATCCCCCTCCTGTACTCCCTGTACTCAAGCTCACTATCATGTCATCGGTCAACGCGGACCTCCGAGTCGGAGATCCTGAGGTCCGTCCTGCATTCGGTCGCTGCGTGCTGTCGCTCAATAGTGGCATGGCGGCGCTTGACGACCAGTTTTCCGGCGAAGTGCTGATGGTAACCATCAACGGAGACCGGCCTCCCGTCTCGCCGGACGACCTTGTCAAAGCTCTTGGCATTGCGCACGACATCCAAATAAGTGAATTGCTCGTCGAAGTCTGTCCGTCATTGGCTAATTTCTTCATCAGGTTCCAGACAACTTTCTACTGTAGTCATGTGTTCGAATCTTCCCGGCGTTTGTTCTGCGATGGCGCGCTGGTGAGATTTTATCGGTGGCACCCAGGATGGGGCTCGGTGCCCTCTGAGCTTGAGTTTTTAACAAATCTTAACTTCCACGGCATGCCTCGACGTGCTTGGAACAACGAGTCCATGAATGAGCTTATCAACGACCTTGGAGGTGAGCTCGTAAGTATGTTTGTTCCTCTAGACAGCTGGGCTCTGACGGTTATGGCATGGATGAAGAAGCCGTCCACCATACCGAAGGTGATTGGTGTTGAGATACCGGTGCAGGAACCGGGGTTGTACTATTCGTCGCCACCAAGGCCGCCGCGGACCACGTTAGGGATGTACCTGTATCGAGTGTTCGTGCATGTCAAAGAAGTGGTCAATCCATTAATCGAATTCCTGCCGCCACCACTGGTGCCAGGGTCCGTCGATGACGTCCATTACATGAGTCAACGTCAGACTTTCCCCGTGTTGCTCGGAACGATGGATGGCGAATGGCCTACTCCATCGTGCGGCAGAGGCCACTGCTTCTTTGGGAGAAGAGGCATGGCTGGCTGCCTGGATGTGCTCTAATTTGAGGTAACAACTGAATCTTGTCAGATACTAGTTAAATCCGAGCTATGGGTGTGAAGCACTGATGTGCCAGTATATTTGATTGTGACTTGTTCTAATTTTGTAACTGAACTTTTTTAGAAAGGGCTGTACGTCAACTTAATGTGCTAGCAGAACATATTTTGTTGTCTGTCTGTTTTCTTTGCACATCATTCAAGATATTTCCCTGTCATTGATAAAGACGATGAACCGTTATGTACGAGTTCGTTCGTTTCAACATAGCCCTACCCGTAGCGATCCACTGCTTCCATCCTGATTGTACCGCCTGCGTGAAATTTTTGTATGCAAGTTCAGTGTGCTATGATGTTCTATATGCTTGTGTCAACTATATAAGTTTTTACTGAGCATCAGCAATGCATATGGCTGAAAGATGTATTTACGAGCATCGACCGATGGGTCTCTCTCTCTCTCACTCACACACACACACACACACACACACACACACACACACACACACACACACACACGCGCGCGCGTGCGCGCGCACACACGCACAAGTGGGACCCGTTGAATTATTTCTTTGCTCGTGTCAGCTTTTAATTAGGTTCCACTGTAATCTAACTTTTTTCTTATGTTATTAATTGAGCTTAGTGACTTCAAAAAGTTGTACAGAAGCCTTGTTTGGGCCTTTCCGGCGTCGCTGAATGTGGGCTGAGTAGCCATGTTAGGTTGTACTGTACTACACAAGCCTTGTTTTCAACATCAGCAATGCAACTGGGCCGGCAGTTGTACACAATATCCGGGTCAACTTGTTATTCTCCGCCCCGCTGGGCTGCAAACTTTCCTAGGAGTTATGCATTAGGCTTAATAAGAAAATGGACTTTAAGAAATAATAAATGGGATGTGATTATAATAACTGGGCAGTAACTATAGAAAAATGCACCAAACGCGTAATTAGTTTAAAAAATATATTATTTTCGAAATTTGAAAGTTTTAATTTCATTACTTGTTACGCGCGCAATATTTCGTTGGATTTTAACGTAATACAACTTTATTTTGAAATTATATTTAATTTAACTAGAAATTTCGGATAAAAATATTTCGGATCCCATAAAAATGTGGGAATTTTTTTGAATTCTGTTTTGAGCGGTTGGTTGAAATTATTAATCGTTGTCCTAACTAGAAAATGGGATGTACTTTTAGCAAACTATAAATGGGATGTAGTAAATTCCATTAGAATTAAAAAATGGGTTGTACATTCTTACAAATCGCAAATGGGCTATATGTTCTCTGCCACACACTTGTGGGCCTTCTAAGTTGACACGTCCCCTAAAAAAACTAAGTTGACGCATATGCAACGCTTTGTCAACAACACACCGTTCTGGCAGCTGTGGCCGTTGGATGTCTATCCAACGGATGTCGTGCTTCTTCTTCAATCTCGAATATTCTTGCTTCCGCCGCCCAAAAAATGATTCCTCCCCCTGACATCTGGGGCGCACCGTTTCGGAGGCTGACCTGTGGGCCTACTAAGTTGACGCGTACCAAGGGCTTTGTTAACTTAGTCAATATAAACGATTCTAGCTGCAGTGACCGTACGATGTCCATCCAACAGCCGTAGTGCTTCTTCAACCTCTGATCTTCTTGCTCTAGCTGCCCAAAGCAGCGTCGGTCGTGCCGCGTGCTCCTGCCTCCCATGGCCGGATGTCATGTCGCGGAGGCCTCACTGCCCCCTACTACTCCCACCGCTGGCCAAGCCATCCCTCTACTCACCCACACCACCTGTTATTCCACGGCGATGGCAGCCTCACACCGCAGCCGAACCAGTGAACCCTCGTACTCCTCTCCACGCGGGCTTCCACTGCCGCGTCTTCCCCGGCTCCGCATCGTCCCCTTCCTAGGCCTCGTCTTCGTCCACCGCCCTGGTGCTCTCGGCGCGACGTGGTCAATGTGGTCAAGGAACGGCTTCCATCGGACGTGGACTGTACGTGGAGAGGCTGACAGCTGGGTCCACGACGGCAGCAAGGAAGTGCCTGCTTATTAAACGGAAAATAATGATTCCTCCACCTGACAGGAGGGACCCACCGGATGGGCCACCGTATTTCGCGAAAAAAATGTTTCCCCCCTGACTGCTGGGACCCACCGGATGGGCCACCGTATTGCGCGAAAAAAACGTTCCCCCTGCTGTCAGCTTGGACCCACCTTAAGCGCTTCCTTATTACACAAAAAAATGAATACTCCCCCTACTGGTTGGGATCCACCTTTGTGGGAGGCTAACTTGTGGGCCTACTAAGTTGACGGGGACAGAGTGCTTTGTCAACTTAGTCAATATGAACGATTCTAGCTCCAGTGACCGTACGATGTACATCCAACGGCCGTAGTGCTTCTTCAACCTCTGTTCTTGTTGCTCCAGCCGCCCAAAGCAGCGCAGCTCGTGCCGCATGCTCCTGCCTCCCGTGGCCGGCTGTGCTGCCGTGGAGGCCTCACCGCCCCTGCTATTCCAATCGCTGGCCAGGCCATCCCTCTACTGACCCACACCCCCTGTTATTCTGCGGCGACGACAGCCTCACACCGCAGCGAACCAGTGAACCCTCGTACTCCTCTACGCATGGGCATCCACTGCCGCATCTTCCCCGGCTCCGCGTCGTCCCCTTCCTAGGCCTCGCCGTCGTCCACCGCCCTGGTGCTCTCACCGCTGCTTCTGCGTGGTCAATGTGGTCAAGGAACGGCCTCCATTGGACGTGGACTGTACGTGGAGAGGCTGACAGCTGGGTCCACGGCCGCAGCAAGGAAGTGCCTCCCTATTACGCGGAAAAAAATTATTCCTCCACCTAACAGCGGGGACCCACCTGACGAGCCACCGTATTTCGTGAAAAACACGTTTCCCCCTGACTGCTGGGACCCACCAGCTACATCTTCGCACGCAAGGAAGTGCGTCCGGGCAAAAAATACGATTCGCCCCCCTGACTGTTGCGACCCACCAGCTACATCTTCGCACGCAAGGAAGTGCCTGGCAGTCGGGACCCACCTGGTCGAAGCGTACGTAGCGTTGTTATTCTGGTCGCGGATGTGTACGTACATACTAGTGGATGTAGAGGCACACACGTAGCATGTACACGTACATATAGCGGCCAGGGTGCAAGAAAGTAAATACGGCCACGTACGTACATACGGGCGGGGTCTCGAACGCCTACTCGCGTGTACTTACGGCCAGGGCTCGTGTACATGGCTGGGTCGGAACGGAGACACAGCGTCGTCGTCGTGTTCATGGGGAGCGAACTGGCTGGGTCGGAATGGAATGCGTCGTCGTGTTCATCGGGAGGGCTTGGACAGAACAGCCGATGGAAAGGTGGCCTGGCGTATCGCAGAACGGAGGAAACGGCCTTGTGTTCGACCGGCCACGGTCGAAACGGGATCCTTTTCATCGGGAGGGGTCTGGCGTACCGCAAAACGGAGGAAACAGACCTCCTACGGTCGAAACGGGGGTCCTGTCTATCGGGAGGGGTGTGGAGTACCGCAAAACGGAGGAAACGGACATGTGTTGGAGCGCTACGGTCGAAACGGGGGTCCTGTTCATCGGGGGGGTGTGGCGTACCGTAAAACGGGACACCACGGGATACTGTTCATCTCCATCGTCGACCCCCTCCAGCCTCCACGGGCTACTGTTCATCCACCGTCGACCTCCTCCAGCCTCCACCTGCGACTGTTCATCCACGTGCTCCTGTTCCTCCAGCCTCCACCGCGCGCTACTCCACCGGCTACTATTCAACCAGCCCTCTCCACGGGATCCTATTCAACCACCCCTCCAAGGGGTACTGTTCATCCAGCCCTCCACCGTCTACTGTTCATCCAGCCCTCCACGGGGTGGTCCTATTCATCCTGCCCTCCACGGGGTCCTATTCATCCAGCCAACCGGCTCGATCGATCGGGGTACTGTTCATCCAGAGGCAACACCACGGGGTCCTGTTCATCCACCCCCACCGGGAACTGTTCATCCAAAACCCCCAGCAACGCTCACTGTTCATCCAGAGGCAGCATCGATCGGCTTTAGTTAGCAGCTCTAGCGAAGGAATCGTTTGATCGGGTTCAGTTAACAGCCATCGATCGATCGCTCGGGTTCAGTAACGCGTAGCTTGTAGTGCAATCGCTCGGGTTCAGTTAGAGCCCAACGCCTCGCACCCATGCGCGTGCGTGTACGAGAGAAATGCGCATCGCTCGGCCCCGACCACCCACCGTAACCGGGAACACCCCGATATTTTCCTCGCCCTCGCTTCTACCACGGTTTTTTCCATCATGAACGGCCCAAAGAATGTCATGCAGCTGCGTCTCCGGCCCGCCCAGGACGAAAATCCCATTTTCTGTCATGATTTTTTGTCATAGAAGTAGGACCCCACCACATCTATGATGATACCGGGTTTTGTCACAATTATCGTCATAGAAGTGTCATAAGTATGATAGAAAAAAAATTCGTTCGGCCCAATATGTCATGGATGTGTCTTTTTTTTGTAGTGTCTCTCATTTTTTTTCTCTTCCTTTTCTTATTGAGCCTCAACAAAATAAATGAGACAAGTACGACAAGATATGCATGGGGGCAAGCCGCAATTGCACTATATGATATATCAAATGATGCAACAATATGATATCGTATCACTAAGGTGCTCAAGTTTTTGCGAAGCCATGCAATACTCACATAGCTAGTCTCGATAGGTATGGAGGTAATCACAAATTTGGTGGTCCTATCAAAGTGTAATGGCAAGGAAGGACAAGTTTATGATGGAATGGATACCTTCATCACACTTAATCTTTCACGAAGTCGGGGGGTAACCGGCCTTGCTTTCGATTGAAGATGGTCTCAATGGATTGATGATCGTCTCAGTTGCGGAAGCTCGTGGTGGATGTAGTCGATGTAACGATACAAGTTATCCGTGGTTGATGAAGAAGTAACCATCCCTAAGTAACCGAAACACCTCGGGAGACTCAAATCACAACTCAAACAACCACAAATGCAATGGTAAATAAAATGGGTTAGGTTGCGGAAAGCTATTGTGGTATTGCAGATGATATGGTGGAGGGCCTGGGCAAAGATTCCAAAATACCAAAATTTTGATAGAATCAAATGATGGTGGAAGTATTTTTGTGGGATGGTGGATGTCAATAGCTACAAAACGAGCTAAAGAACGCGAAAAAGGGACTCCGGATGAATTAGTTATGGCCAAAACGATTTTTGGATTTGGGATGAAACTAGGGGTGCGGGCAACCGAGGGTAAGAGGGTGCACTTGCCCTGTGTGGTCAGGCAGGGTTGGGCGAAAAGTTGATCGGGGGTCCAAGTGCCCGGGGAAAAGGGGTCCGGGCGCCCTGGGTGGGCAGAGACTTTGCGGAAAAAGTGCCCGGGCTCTCGGGATGGGTAGAGACTTGCGTGGAAATGTCCCCGGGGTCCGGGTGTCCGCGCTAGGCAGAGAAAGCTCGATTTTAGATGAAATTTTCAGATCTCAAACTAGGGGTGAAAGAACTCGATTTCAAGCTCCAAATTATATGGGTAAACGGAAAATTGGCGCTAGGGAACACCAAGGGAGGTAGATCCACTTGCCAAACACTAGATCCATGGACCAAAATCAACAAAAACTCTCAAGAACCAACAAAATGCAAAAAAAATGGTGTGGCTATTTTTTGCCGTGGATTTTCGAATTGGGGCAAAAAGTAACAAAACTAGGCTAGGAAACAAGGTGGGGGGGACTCCAAATTCGTGTCAACCATGGCTCTGATCCAAGATGCTATAGCGTGGAGACCCTAAATAATGATCTTTCATAAATTGGAGGGGGATTCCACAAAGAACACCAAGAAGAATAGGAAGAAATCAAAAGAGGAACACTCAAGAACAAGTCCAATCACACATCCACTAGACTCACAACCACACAAGATCGACAAGGTACATGAACAATCAAAGGGGACAAAGATACAAGGTAGCGTTCATCTCAAATCCAAGAGGAGATGAGGTCTTATGATCTAGATAGATCCTTTCTTAGATGGGGTCTTGATATCCACTAGGGGATCTTCTCCTAGGAGATCTTGATCTCCATGAGGAAGGGTAGATGAGAAAATCTCTCTCTAGATCATATCCAATACTTTGCTAACCCTAATTTCGAGTTGTGGATGGAATACTTATAACATAGGGAGGAATTAGGGGGAAAATGGGGGTACAAGGGTCATTTAACCTAAAATGCGTGCAGGCATGGACGGAGTGGTCCAGGCACCCGGTGGTCACTGGGAGGAGGATGCTGGGCACCCGGGGGTGAAGTCTGGGCACCCAGGGAGGCACCATGGAGGGGGGCGGGTACCCGGGGGTGGATGGTCCGGGCACCAGGGAGTTCGGGCACCCGGGGTGGTCTGAGACCTTGCCCATCTGATTGGCTGGCTATCCGGGCACCCATGTCCTTTTGTCTGGGTACCCAGGGTGTCCAGAGTGCCTTTGGTTCTTCTCGTTTTGGGGTCTCACTTCTCCTTGGGGCTCCGTGTATACTTGGGGATCCCTCCTTGCATCTTCATGGTATTATCCTCGATACCTAGTGATGCACAAAGTCTCCGCTTGAGGTAGAAGGCATTTCTCATATGAGTCCAAGAGCTTGAAGAGGAAATAGGTAACCTCGGTTTCAAAGGCACGTGCACGGGATCTCATCATCGGTCCACTTCCCGTTCATGTTGATGAATGAATGTCCATGGGGATGTCCATAGGATGCTCCGCATTACATTGGCTAAATCCGCATACACATAAGGGATACAAAGGGTCCAAATCCGACACGAGATGGAAAATAATGTACAAGTTCATCCCAATCCTCGATGGAGAGAGGTCTTGAATCCTTGGAGGATTTTCCCTAGAAGGGGTCTGCAATCCACTAGGGGATCTTCTCACATGGAGGCCGTAATCTCAATGGGAGTAGGTAGTGGATGAGCAAAGCTCTGTCTCAATCTTGAGCTAATCCTTTGCTAACCCTAATTCAGAGCTAGGACACGAGGACTTATAGTCCAAGATGTAAGTTGGGGATACATGGTTCGAGGTCCCTTTCTCTACGCGCACGCATGCCGGTTGTACCGATCACACAAGCGTTTGTACCACTTTCCTGGAGGCGTGTGCTGAAGTGGGGACCAGTAGTACCTTTAGGAGGGCTAGTTGTACCGCAATTGTGGTGGTTGTGGTACCGGCCTTGAATCGCTCAAAAATAGAAGGTTTGCCAAGCAGAGCGGTAATGGACCGGTTGTACCAGTTGACCAGTAGTGGACCGCTTCTACCGAAGTTTCTGGGTTGTGCACAATTCTTCTCCATGTTTTTGGGGTTTATCTTGTTCCTTTCCTTTGCCTTGGTACCTAAGCATAGAAGGTGCCTCCGTTTGAGCCTTTGAGGTAGTAACCATGTTTCAAGTGGGTTAAAGGGAAGTTCAAAAGGAGAGCATTAACCTCAGTTTCGACAGCCCTTGCACGAGCTCTTGTCATCGGTCATCTTGGTGATTGGTGAGTCGGTTAGGCGTCCATGTGAATGATCAAAGGATGCTCTGTATCAAAAAGCATATTTAAAGAACATACCGACTGAATCAGAAGAAGATATACTCAAAGATTACATAAACACGTTGCTACCAATGAAGCCTAGCTAGAATGACGGTAGTCTTAACCCGAATAAGAACACTAAAATTTAATTCTTGTAGTAAAAAACTTATCAAAGGTAACTCACCAATTATAATGTGAATTTGAGGTAGTTTTAGCATCAGAGAGGATGGAGCGTCGAGAGTGCCTGCATGACCGAACGATTTGTTGCCATAGGTAGCAAAACCACCGGTGGGGGGAGGGGTGGATCTGGAGGGGGAGAGATATTGAGGTACAGGAGGAGACGACGCATTTATTGGAAGGTGTTGTCGGCTATATTTGGGGAGGTTCAAGGTTAATTGGGTGGGCATTAAAAATGAGATGAGGGAACGGAAAATTTGGGGGATTGCTAAGTGATAGCCAATGATAAAGTTGAGCTTTAAGTTCTGTTTTTTCCCTTATAAGAGTAAATATTTGTAAGCTCTTCGAGATAAACTTGGAGTACTTTCCCAATTAGTTGTGACAACTTTCATATGACAAAACACCGTTCATGTACTACCATGTTCTTCACATATGGTTCTACTTTTCTTTTATAATGTGTTCATGCAGTACCATATTCTTCACATATTTAAGGTGCGCCCCAGAGTTTTGAAATGCACAATCATTTTGTTCATGCATGTAACTTGAACAAAGCACATATATCATGTAAAATGTCATGAGTGGTTACAAAATCAAGTTCGTGGTGCCGGTTGTCACGTCATAATTTCATATCCTACTTTGCATGTGGAAATGTGCCACCGTCGGAAGGATTTGAGAGAGTATGAATTGGAACACACTGCATACTTTGTAATCACATGGAGAGGAATTCAAAAAATAATTCATTGTGTACATCACACCACGGAGTTTTAATTATATCTGAATATGTAGAATTTTTTCATAAAAAAGAAAACACGTATAAGGCAATCAAAAAAGGTTAGGTTATGAATGACGTCATATATTGGACATAAGTGATTGTTGAAAAAACTATCTGATTTTGACATTTTGTTTGATTCTATACTTTTGATGACTAAATGTGTTCATATGGTAGGATGTTCCTTGCATATTTAAGCTGAGCCCAACAGGTTCACAATGCACACTCATTTTTCGCGCATGTAACTTGAAGAAAGCATGAATATCATGTGAAGTGTCACGGTCATTCACAAATTCAATTTCATGGTGTCGGTTGTCACATCATAATTTCAGATCCTACTGTGCCTGTGGAAATCTGCAACCATAATTTTTTTTGGAGAGAGCATGAATTTGAGTACACCCCATACTTAGTAATCATGGTGCTACAAACTCTCCAAGAATTCTCCAACAACGATTGAGGAACTAAGGGCATCTCCAGCACTGACCCCCAAAATCGGACCGGTGGGGACTCGGCCCCTCATGCATAGGCCGGCCATCTGACCATATTCGCAAACGTCCACCTATATTAATAACTTTCACGAAATTAACTCCGTCAAATCAACCTTCCGCAAATAGAAAATCAACCTTTCGCCGAATAGAAATCAATTTTCCCTCATTTGAATCAACCTTTCACCATTTGAGGTACAATTATAGGAAAATAATCAATCCAATAATTTTGGTTGCGACGATTAATGGAAGAGTTATTCGTAGACTGCTACTTCTTGAGCTTGCATTGGTTTTTCCCTTCAAGAGGAAAGGGGATGCAGCAAAGTAGAGATAAGTATTTCCCTCAGTTGAGAACCAAGCTATCAATCCAGTAGGAGGAACACACAAGTCTCCAATAACTGCACCTGCACAAACTAACAAATACTTGCACCCAACGCGATAAAGGGGTTGTCAACCCCTTCACGGTTACTTGCAAGGATGAGATATGATAGTGATAGGTATAAAAGATAAGTAGAAGTGCAAAATATAAAACTAAATAAACTGCAGCAAGGTATTTTTGTGTTTTTTATTTTATAGATCGAAAGCAAGAAGATAAAAGATAGACCCCAGGGCAATAGTTTTTACTAGCGGCTTCTCTCTTGAAAGAAAGCATCTGGTAGGGAAACAAATTATTATTGAGCAACTGATAGGAAAGTGCATAGTTATGCTGACATCCAAGGCAATGATCATGTATATAGGCACCACGTCCAAGACAAGTAGACCGACTCTTGCCAGCATCTACTACTATTACTCCACACGTCGACCGCTATCCATCCACATCTAGTGTATCAAGTTAATAAGAACGGAGTAACGCCTTAAGCAAGATCGCATGATGTACAGGAATAGATCCAATCAATATGAATAAACCCCATCTGTTTATCCTTAATGGAAGCAATACAAATACATGTCATGTCCCTTTCTGTCACTAGGATTGAGCACCGCAAGATTGAACCCATTAGAAAGCACCTCTCCCAGTGCAAGAAAAATCAATCTAGTTTTCCAAACCAAATCAAAAGATCAGAGAGAAATACAAAGGTCTATAAATCATGCATAAAAGAGTTCAGAGAAGACTCGGACAATATTCATAGATAATCTGATCGTAAACCCACAATTCATCGATCTAAGCAAACACACCGCAAAAGAAGATTACATTGAATAGATCTCCAAGAACATTGAGGAGAATATTGTATTGAAGATCAAAGAGAGAGAAGAAGCCATCTAGCCACTAGCTATGGACCCGTAGGACTGTAGTAAACTACTCACACATCATCGTAAGGGCAACAAGCTTGATGTAGAATCCCTCCATGATCAAATCCCCCTCCGGCATAGTTATGGAAAAGGTCCCTAGATGGGATCTCACAAAGACAGAAACTTGCGGCGGAGGAAAAGTATTTTTGGTTTGCTCTCTTGTCTTCGGGGAATATTTGAGAATTTATAGACGAAGCTTTAGGGTTAGGGGAGCCTTGAGGGGCCCACAAGCTTGGGGGCGCCCCCCTCGGGCGCGCCCCTTGATCTTGTCGCTGACTCGTGGCCCCTCTATCCTCCCCTCGAAGCTTCCAGGGTGTCTTGTGGTCAAAGAAAAATCATCAAAAAGTTTTGTTCCATTTGGACTCTATTTGATATTGATTTTCCGTAAAGAAAAAAACAAGGAAAAACAATAACTAGCACTGTGCACTAAGTTAATAGTTTAGTCCCAAAAAATGATATAAAGTAGCATAATAATGCATATAAAACATCCAAGATTGATAATATAATAGCATGGAACAATAAAAAAAATATAGACACGTTGGAGACGTATCAAACATAATTTTTTATGTGGAATGCTACCTAACATGTTTTTCATGTAATCTCTCTTTGTGTGGAAAGAATATTCAGATCCATAAGATTCAAGACAAAAGTTTAATATTGACATACAAAACAATAATACTTTAAGCATACTAAAAAGCAATCATGTCTTTTGAAATATCAGGGCTAAAGAAAGCCATTCTTACAAAAACATATAGCCTTGTTATGCTCCCTCTTCTCAACACAACTTATAAATCATGTACTACCCAGTGTTAGCCAAGCATTGTGATACGTCCATTTTGCATCATGTTTTTATGTTGATATTTAATGCACTATGGGCTGTAATTACACGTTATGTCACAATACTTATGCATTTTCTCTCTTATTTTACAAGGTCTACATGAAGAGGGAGAATGCTGGCAGCTGGAATTCTGGGCTGGAAAAGGAGCAAACATTGGAGACCTATTCTGCATAACTCAAAAAGCTCTGAAACTCCATGAAACACCGTTTTAGAAAATATAAAAAATATCTAGTGAAAGAGATCTGCCAGGGGGGCCACCACATGTCCACGAGGGTGGGGGGCGCCCCCCTGGGCGCGCCCCCTGCCTCGTGGGCCAGCCAGTGATCTCAATGCCCATATTATCCTATATGAGGTGTTTTGACCTGGAAAAAATCAGAAGGAGGCTTTCGGGACCAGACGCGGCCGTCTCGAGGCGGAACCTTGGCGGAACCAATATAGGGCTCCGACGGAGCTGTTGTGCCGGGGATACTTCCCTCCGGGAGTGGGAAATCATCACCGCCGTCATCACCAACAACTCTCCCATCTTGGGGAGGGTTATCTTCATCAACATCTTCACCAGCACCATCTCCTCTCAATCCCTAGTTCATCTCTTGTATCCAATCTTTGTACCAAAACCATGGATTGGTACCTGTAGGTTGCTAGTAGTGTTGATTACTTCTTGTAGTTGATGCTAGTTGGTTTACTTGGTGGAAGATCATATGTTCAGATCCATTATGCTTATTAATACTCCTCTGATTATGAACATGAATATGCTTTGTGAGTAGTTACATTTTTTCCTGAGGACATGGGACAAGTCTTGCTATAAGTAGTCATGTGAATTTGGTATTCGTTCGATATTTTGATGAGATGTATGTTGTCTTTCCTCTAGTGGTGTCATGTGCACGTCGACTACATGACACTTCACCATTGTTTGGGCCTAGAGGAAGTTATTGGGAAGTAATAAGTAGATGATGGGTTGCTAGAGTGACAGAAGCTTAAACCCTAGTTTATGTGTTGCTTTGTAAGGGGCTGATTTGGATCCACATGTTTCATGCTATGGTTAGATTTACCTTAATACTTATTTTGTAGTTGTGGATTATTGCAATAGAGGTTAATCATAAGTGAGATGCTTGTCCAAGTAAGGGCAGGACCCAAGCGCCGGTCCACCCACATACCAAATTATCAAAGTAACGAACGTGAATCATATGAACGTGATGAAAACTAGCTTGACGATAATTCCCATGTGTCCTCGGGAGCGCTTTCCTTCATATAAGAGTTTGTCCAGGCTTGTCCTTTGCTACAAAAAGGATTGGGCCATCTTGCTGCACCTTATTTACTTTAACTATTTATCACTTGCTACCAATTACCTTATCACAAAACTATCTGTTACCGACAATTTTAGTGCTTGCAGAAAATACCTTACTGAAAACTGCCTATCATTTCCTTCTGCTCCTCATTGGGTTCGACACTCTTACTTATCGAAAGGACTATGATAGATCCCCTACACTTGTGGGTCATCACATTGGTTCATACTTTTTAACGCGCTTCATCTTTTTCAACTCTTCATGCAATACATGAGCATGTACCATGGATATACACTATAAGTGGAATAGAAGGTAGTAGACAAAAAAGAAGGGAGAAAGTCTCACACCAACAAGGGAAATTAATGGACTATGGAGATGCCCATAAATTGATATCAATATGAGTGAGTAGGGATTTCCATGCAACGGATGCACTAGAGCTATAAGTGTATGAAAACTCAAAAGAAAACTAAGTGGGTGTGCATCCAACTTGCTTGCTCATGAAGACCTCAGTCATTTGAGGAAGCCCATCATTGGAATATACAAGCCAAGTTCTATAATAAAAAAAATCCTACTAGTAATATATGAAAGTGACAACATAGGAGACTCTCTATCATGAAGAACGATGGTGCTACTTTGAAGCACAAGTGTGGAATAGGGTAGTAACATTGTCCCTACTCTCTTTTTATCTCATTTTTTGTTGAGCACTTTGGCCTCTTTTTCTTGGGCTCATTTGTCCTCTTTTTTATACCTTACATGGGACAATGCTCTAATAATAATGATCATCACACTTTTATTTACTTACAACTCAAAAATTACAACTCATTGTGATAACTCAAAATAACGAAATGGTGGAAATTGCATGGCAATATATCTCTGAATGGCTATGGAAATGCCACAATAGGTAGGTATGGTGGCTGTTTTGAGGAAAGATATAATGGTGGTTTAATGCACCGGCGAGAGTTGCGCGGTACTAGAGTGGCTAGTAGAAGTGGAAGGGTGAGACTGCGTATAATCCATGGACTCAACATTAGTCATAAAGAACTCACATACTTATTGAAAAAAGTTTATTAGCCTTGGAAGCAAAGTACTACTAAGCATGCTCCTAGAAGGAAGGTTGGTAAGGGTTAACCATCACACAACCCCAACTTTTACGCAAAGAAAGACAATCAAGGATAAATTGTGCTCCAACTTCATCACATAATAGGAAGACCATACGTGCATGCTAGGGGAATCACAAACCTTAACACAACTATTCTTACTAATCCACAATTTACTACTAGCATGACTCTAATATCATGATCTTTATATCTAAAAACAACTCCAAGGATCAAACTTCTCATATATCAATAATCTTCATGATAGTTTTTATTATATCCCTCTTGAATACCCATCATATCAGGACTAAATTCATAACCCAAGAAAAGTGTCATACTATTTATAAGACTCTCAAAATGACATAAGTGAAGCATGAGAGTTCATCAATTTCTTTAAAATAATACCACCGCCATGCTCTAAAAGATATAAGTGAAGCACTAGAGCAACTACCTAGCTCAAAAGATATAAGTGAATCTCAAAGAGTATTCTAACAAATTCATGATTAATGTGTGTCCCTCTCAAAAGGGGTGTATTGCAAGGATGATTGTGGCAAACTAAAAATCAAATAAACCAAAGACTCGCATAACACACGACGCTCCAAGCAAAACACATATCATGTAGTGAATAAAAATATAGCCTCAAATAATTTACCGATGGATTGTAGACAAAAGAGGGGATGCCATCTGGGGCATCACCAAGCTTAAGCTCTTGCTAGTCCTTATTCCTTGGCCCATTGAAACTTTACCCAAACTTGAAAACTTCATAACACAAAACTCAACAGAGAACTTGTTAGATCTGTTAGTGTCGATGCAACAAACCCTGGGTCTATTGCCCTGACTGTGCACAGGCACGGGAGCAAGATTTAAGCACCAACCCAAGTCCGAGTACAAGAAACCAAGAGGTTCAAGGAACCAACAAGAAAATCAGAGAGACCAAAGGACAAGCCAGAGAAGCAATATATCGCCAAGAGAAAGGCCTCCCTTGTTGGGCGGGCGAGCCTGGCAAGGGTTGAGGCCACCCCTAGAAGAAGACAACCAAGGTGTCCCGACAGAGCCTGCCGGGACACACGGAGGCTAAATCGCCTCACCGACCACTCCTCCACGACTCACGTCATCGATCAGTGCGGTGTCAAGCCGCAAAGTGACTAAGTGGAAACCATTTGTCACATGGCAACCTCTCCCTACGAGAAGAACCCGCAGATGACACCCGTCCTGTCACGTGTCAAGCAAACAGGCGCGGAGCTGGCATGATAAGCCCGACAAGCCTTGCCGGGCAACCAGTGATGTGACACTAAGCGGTGCAGTTAATGCGCACTGTCAGCCCATAGAGTTAGGTATGATAGCACTGTTGCTATCATATCGGGTGCATAATGACTATTTTGCTACTATGGTGACCCTTTAATCTATAAAAGGAGGCCCATGGCAATGACAGACAGGGTTAAAAGATTGGAGAACTCACACACCCATAAGAGCGTAGTCGCTGATGCCCTGAGGCAACCTTTGCCGGGTAAGTGTACTACGCTCTACCACCTCATTTTCCACCATCAGTCAACCAAAGTAGGAGTAGGTTCTTACGCCACAACGGCGGCCCGAACTTGGGTAAAAATGCCCGTGTGATCTCTGTCGTGCTGTCCCACGCTCGTCTGCTCTTGTGCAATGCCACGTCCCCCCGCTGAACCAGGAAGGGGCCTCTTGGTCCAATAGGTGGTCGTGGTTTTCCCACGATATCTTTGGTGCGCGAGGTAGGGGGATCGCTTGCGTGAACCTGAAGGCCTATGCAGCGGGTCATCTTCATCACCATCTTCATCTTCAATGGCCCAAGAAGAAACCAGCTTCTTCGGCGCATCCGTCTACCTCAAAGCCTCCACAGCCCATGGCCTCTAATGCTGCGGGAGGTGCAGAGGCCCACGAGTACGCAGATGCTGCGGGGGATGTGGTCAGAGCAGGCGGCACCGTCACCACCTCCCTCGTGGCCGACACGGGAGCAGGAGGCACCGGAGGAGAGGAGCATCAGCAACACCTCGATGGCCATTCTCCCCAAGGCCTGGGAGAAGGGATTACTCCATCTTCGCCCCTTCTGCCCACCGACGAGCACATCCGCAGCAACGGCACTTGGACCGGGGCAAATCGCCGTCCTCCGTCCATTCCCACCACTAGTGTGGTCGTAGCACGAGCGCTTCCCCCGGGACGGGTCGATCAAGACGCTGCGCTCGACGAAGCCGCTAGCCCACGCGCGCCTTCGCCGCACCACCCCGCCATCCAGGTGGTCGCCCCGCAGCAGTGGGGGCGCAGTACTGCCGCCGCTGGCACCGTAAAGAGTCGGGCAATGGTACGTTCGACTTCTTCAACACCTATGCCAAGTTCAGCCTCGAAGGCCATGGCGCGGGTCCAACTGCTGCTGAGATTATTGCCAGCGACAGAGCAGATGGACGAATGGCGTGCCACCATCCAAAGTTTGCTCGGTTTTGTGGAAGCTGGGGGCTCACGATAAGCTGACCCGCCGCAGCCTCCCCAAGCGACAGCAACGGCACGCGCTGCTGGTCGTACGAAGTGAGCCATCCCCACGGTGCAGTCCCCACGATAACAGCCAGCGCGAGCCCACCTAAATCAAGACCCTGACGACATCTCGATGGCCTCTTCTAACCCTCGAGCGCGTCCAGGCCAGCGTCGAGCCCCGGAGGATAGGCGGAGAGGAGACGCGTGCGTTGATATCGAGCAATGCCGCGGCAACCCCCGCCAGACCGACGGGTGCGACGGCCCCGACGTCGATGAGCCTGCGCTCGGTATCGGCGGCAACCTTCCTTTCGAGGTTGGATGTGGCAAGTCCTTTGGCCGTCCCTTCGCACATTCAAGCCAGAGATACATGAGAAGTACGATGGGAGGCTGAACCCGACAGAGTTCTTGAGCATCTACACCATCGCTGCTCAGTTTGCAGGGGGAAGAGATGAGAAGGTGTTCGCCAACTACTCCCTTTGGCCCTCAAGTCCAACGTGAGGTCTTGGTTGATGCACCTGCCAGAGAACTTCATTTCGTCATGGGCTGACATGTGCCACGAGTTCATCGGCGCCTTTACTGGTGGCCACAAGGAACCCGACAGGCCCAGCGACCTGCAGCTTCTCCAACAGAAGGAAGGAGAAACCCTCCGTAAGTATTTACGAAGATTCAGCAAAGTTCATAGAAATATCCCAAACATCTATCCGACAGCTGTGATAGCAGCCTTCTAGTCCAATGTGCGCAACCAACGGATTCGTTCTAAGATGAACGTGCGGTTGCCCAAGACTATGAAGGAGCTCTACACCCTGGTGGATAAGTGTGCTCGGATGGAGGAGGAAAGAAAGTTGCCCGGAGATTGCATCAATGTCGATTCAGAGGATGATGATGAATCAACCAGTCAGAAGAAGAGCAAGAAGCACAATAAGAAGCGGAGAGATAAGGCAGTGATGACCGTTGAAGGATCTGGTACGCCTAGTACCGGCAAGAAGGCTAAAGCTGAGGCCCCCGGCAAGAAGGGTACCATGTGGACTGACTTCCGTGAAGATGCCGCTGCCGAGAAAGTTGAGAAAGGTGATGGGCTATATTGCAAGATTCACTGGACAAAGGGCCACGACCTTCAAGAGTACCATCAAGTTGAGCAGCTTGTGAAGAGACAGAGAGCAAAGTATGAGAAGTGTGATAAGTAAAAAGGGTCAGAATGTTGCTGGCAATAAGGGCCGAGGTGGTGAACTAAATCGCCCCGACAAACCCCTTTGGAACCAAGGAAAGCCCGCCAGAGGTAGAGGAAAGGGAGTCTGTAATGATGAGAGTGATGAAGGGGGTGGAGAGGAAACCAGTGAACAAGAGTTTCAGAAAGCCACTAACGCTCTGTGCATTAACAGAGGTGCATCTCTGCACACCTCTCACCGTCAACTCAAGCAGTGGGCACGAGAAGTCAATGCCATGGAGCCAGCGCCAGAGGCCCGGAAGCCGCTCAAATGGTCCCGTACGCCCATCATCTTTGACGAGGAGGATCATCATAGCCGCACCATTGCGGTAGGATGCTTGCCGTTGTTGGTCTCCCCAACAATCCGCAACCTCAAAGTCACAAAGATGTTGGTTGATGGCGGGGCCGGGTTGAATCTGATTTCCTGAGCAGTTATTAGCAAGCTCCAAATAGCAGAGGAAGAACTAGAGGTTATCGGCACGTTTCAAGGGGTTAATCCCGGCAGGAGTCATCCTAAGGGAAAGATCACGTTACCGGTAACATTTGGGGGAGAATTGAACTACCAGACTGAGAGGATTGTGTTTCATGTAGTTGACATCCCTCTACCATACAATAGGATTCTTGGGTGCCCGGCACTGCCAAAATTCATGGCGGCATCCCATTATGCCTACAACACCTTGAAGATGCCTGGGCCATTGGTAGTTATCACTATCCCATCAGATGAGAAGGATGCAATCATTTGTGTGGACAAGATGTACCGGGACGCAGTCGCAGCAGTGGCAGCGGCAGCAGCAGTTCCCGCCAAGGAAAGTAAACGAAAGAAGAAGGATTGTAGGACCTCCGACAAGAAGTCCGGGAAGTGTGCCCCCACTGAGTGCACGGCATTCGTTGACGACGTGCAAGAGTGTTCCTACAGCAAGAGATCCAAGGTTGATGCACCCCAAGTTAAGAAGGTCCCGGCAGGGCTGGCTGGCATTGATGGTACCTTCACTATCAGCGCCACCCTCGATGACAAATAGGAAAGCACGCAAGTTGCCTTCCCATGGGCGAATATCAATGTGTTTGCCTGGCAACCATCTGATATCCCTGGTGTTCCCAGGGAGGTAATCGAGCTCCACCTTGTTGTCTGCCCACATGCCTGACCTATCAAGCAAAAAGTCCGGAAGCAGGCCCTGGAGAGGCAGCAGTTCATTGCAACAGAAATCAAGAAACTTGAGACAACTGGTTTGGTTAGAGGAGTTCTACATCCAACATGGTTGGAAAATCCAGTGGTAGTCCGGAAGGCTAACGGGAAGTGGAGGCTTTGCATAGATTTCACAAATCTCAACAAGGCTTACCCGAAGGACCCGTTTACCTTGTCGCGTATTGATCAGATTGTGGATTCCACTTCAGGTTGTGATTGGCTCTCCTTTCTGGATGCATACTCTGGGTACCACCAGATCTTTATGTCCAAGGAAGATGAAGAGAAGATGGCTTTCATCACTCCATGTGGTACGTACTGCTTTGTCTGCATGCCATTCGGATTAAAGAGTGCCGGATCCACTTTGCAAGGGCAGTTTAGATTGGTTTTGAGCCATAGTTGCATAGAAACATAGAAACCTATATGGATGATATTGTGGTCAAGACCAAGGACAGGGCCACCCTTATTCAGGATTTAGAGGAGACATTTGCAAACCTGCAAAAGATCAATTTGAAGCTCAACCCAGAGAAGTGTGTACTTGGTGTTCCCTCCGGCAAGCTACTTGGGTTCTTTGTATCTCACCGTTGGATCGAGGTCAAGCCCGACAAGATCAAGGCTATCGAGCATATCCAAGCGCCAAGGACAGTTAAGGATGTGAGGCGTCTAAGAGGATGTGTTGCCGCGCTAAGCAGATTCATCTCCAAGTCTGCCGAGCGCGCCTTGTCGTTCTTCAAAATTTTGAAGAAGGCAGGGCCCATGAAGTGGACCCTGGAGGCAGATGTAGCTTTGCAAGAGTTGAAGGCATATTTGTCCTCTGTGCCTACCTTGGTCGCTCCCAAGCCCTAGGAGCCATTGTTGCTGTACTTAGCGGCAACCAACCAAGTGGTTATCGCAGCCTTGGTGGCACAGCGAGAAGTGTAGGAGGAGTGAACATAGGCTGGGAGGGCCAGAAAAGGATCAGGACATCACTGAGCACGGCAGCGAGAGCAACCCCAAGGACGCGGCAAGGAAGAAAGTGGTGCAGCACCCAGTGTACATCATCAGCTCCCTGTTACAGGGGGCTATATCAAGGTACTCTGGCGTGCAAAAGTTGATCTTTGGCCTCATCATGGCCTCAAGGAAACTGCGCCACAACTTCATGAGATTACGGTTGTCACTCGCTTTCCATTGCAAAGGATACTCCAAAACCCTGAGGCTACCGGCAGAATAGTGGAGTGGGCTTTGGAGTTATCCAGCTTTGGGTTGAAGTTTGAGAGAACATCAACTATTCAGAGTAGGGCATTGTCAGAGTTTATTGCAGAATGGACGCCAACCCCTGACGAGGAGACAACAGAGACAGCTATCCCCAGCAAGGAATCACCCCAGGAATGGATTATGTATTTTGATGGTGCCTTTTCCCTACAAGGTGCAGGAGCTGGCGTGCTTCTCATCGCCCCCTCAAGGGAGCACCTGAAGTACATCTTCCAAATGCACTTTGCCCAGGAAGAAGCAACCAACAATACAACTGAGTATGAAGGGCTCCTTGTCGGGCTAAGGATTGCAATGGAATTGGGCATTAAGAAACTGATCATTCGAGGAGATTCACGGCTTGTGGTGAGACAAGTCAACAAGGATTATCAAAGTCCATTGATGGAGGCGTACGTTGAGGAAGTGAGGAGATTGGAGGAGCACTTTGACGGATTGCAAACAGAGCACGTACCCCGTGCGGAAAACAACATAGTTGATCATCTATCAAAGTGTGCTGCGAAGAAGCTTCCTGTGGAACCATGAAATTTTGTTCTCCATCTCACACAACCCTCCGTATCCCCAGCAACAATGGCCCAGAAAAGGAGAAAGTTGGACACCGGTAAGCCTCTCCCGGCAGATACCCTGCTGGAAACAACTCCTCACAGCTTGCCGGACCACCCCCTCCAGCCGGGTCCACGAACCCCGCGAACGAGGCTGGTGCTCCCGCAACAGAGGAGGTGCCCACTAGTCCTTGTTGACAAGCCCCAGGCTCCAACTTGGGCAAGGCACATTGTCCACTTCCTCCAAACCGGAGAGCTTCCTGGCAACCAAGATGAAGCTGAAAAAGTAGCCTGGAGGGCCAGTATGTACCAGTTTGTCGATGACACTCTATATAGAAGGAGGCCTAACGGTGTGAAATTGAAGTGTATCTGCCGGGAAGCAGGAAAGGAACTGCTGGTTGAAATACACAAAGGCATGTGCGGCTCCCATATCGGATCAAGGTCATTAGTTTGGAAGCATTCCGGCACATAGCCCTCCAAGAGGCAATCGAGCTCGTCACAAAATGTGTAGCCCGCCAGTTCCATTCCAAGAAAACCCACCTGCCTGCCCAAGTGCTTCAGACAATTACTCTCTCATGGCTGTTTTTGGTCTGAGGGCTCGATATCCTCGGCCCTTTCCCCCAGGCTGTCGGGGGTTTTGAATTCTTGTTTCTTGCCATTGACAAGTTTACAAAATGGACGGAAGTAGCTGACGTGAGAAAGGTGACTTCTCAGTCAGCTATCAAGTTCTTGAAAGATCGGGTGTGTCGTTTTAGAGTTCCGGCAAGGGTCATTACCGACAACGACACCCAGTTCACGAGCCGCACCTTCATGCAATATGTTTGTGCCCTCGGATGCAAGATCTCATTTGCCTTTGTGGCACACCCCCGGAGCAATGGACAAGCTGAGAGGGCGAACACTAAAGTGCTACGTGGACTCAAAACAAGAACCTTTGATATGCTGCAGAAGCGTGATAGGCGGTGGATCGAGGAGCTGCCGGCAGTTCTCTGGTCCCTCAGAACAACACCAAACCGAGCTACCGGGCAGACTCCCTTCTCCCCGGTTTACGGGGCAGAAGCAGTTATCCCCATGGAACTCATTTACGGGTCGCCTCGAGTGCTTGCCTACGATGAAGTAGCTCAAGTTGAGCACCAGTGTGATGACGCTGTGCTACTCGAGGAGAACCGTCTTCGGGCTGCTAAGCATGCTGCATGCTATTAGCAAGCCCTGCGTCGCTATCATAGCCGCAGGGTTCATGCCCGGTGTTTTGAGAAAGGTGACCTTGTCCTTAGGCGCGTTCAGTCCGCCAAGGGTACACACAAGTTATCACCGAAGTGGGAAGGCCCTTACCGGGTAGTACGAGTCACCAGACCCGACGCAGTCCGGCTGGTGACCGGAGATGGCATTAAATTGCAAAACTCATGGAATATTGAGCATCTCCGTAAGTTCTACCCATAAGGCGCGGTTATCGGGCCCTGCCCAGCAGCCACCCATTGTACATGCCTTGCCTCAGTTGCATGTAACCCCTTGTACAAGCTGGGACGATGACCCCGTGCAAGAGAAAAATAAAGAAGCACTGCAGAGGGGGGAGGGAAACCAAGATTGCATGCATGCATGAGCATTCCCACATAACTTCATAAGCATTTCATGAGCATCTACATATGCATATAGATAGGATTGCATCCTGCATTCATTCTCATCTACATGAAGCTGTAGGTTCCTGCCATGAACTTGGCTTTGACAAGGAGTTGAGAAGATTGCCCGGCACTGCAATCCCCGGCAAGCCAAACAGATAAGTTATACCTCTTGTCTGTTAGTGTTCTGTAAGATATAACTTGTGCATAAGAAAACCTTGCCACTCTCTTGACGATTGGGTGCTCCCATCCCAGACTTGAACACTGCTTCGGTCAAGATGGTCGTAGTAGCCCTTGGTGAAATGAAATTGGCGGGGGGCTGGTCCCGTTGTCTGTTCCCCGCCAGATGTGATTCTCCGACACACAAAAAGGGTGCCTTCAAGGTAGCTTGCCGGGTAAACTCGTTTACTTACATTAAAGAGGCATCTCACCTCTGCATGGACTTACACATGCACGGGTCCCCGGCAAGTCTCATCTTTTTCATTAATATGCTAATACAAGTACAAGCATTACAGAACACAAACACGGACTCGAGGACTGCATTATTTGAATTAAAATTTGGCAAGTGCATATAGGTTTAAGATTGGAAAAACATAAGTGTGCTGGAATCCCTTTCTCTGTCCCTCCTTCCCTAGATACTGCAATAGGAGGGGAAGGGGACAAAAGGAGTGCCCAGGCAAAGGTGGCGGTGAAGGGATCCGCAACAACGATTCCTTGAGCACCGCCACCGAGGCCAGCAAGACACGGTAGGGTGGACGAAGCCGGAATCCACGAGGAAGCCTGCCGGGGATCTCGACGGAGGACTGTTAGAAGAGGAAAAAGGGTGCCAAGGAGGAAGGGAAGAGTTCGAGCCAAGACAGAGGGCCACTGGCGCGAGCACAAGGGCGCCAGAGCCGTCGTATCCCACCTCAAGGGCCTGCCTCCCGCTCCCTCCATCCTCCTTCATCTTCCCGCCATCACCGCGATGGGGAGATGCACCGAAGGCTGAGCGCCCACTACGGCCTACGGGTGGCGTGCACTCAGGAGCTACGCGGAGCAATGGGCGAAACTCGGCGCCTTCCTCGAAGAAGCAAGAAACCGTAGCGGCGTCACCCGGAACACCTTCGGAACGCCAGTACCCATATCGGTGGGCAGGAAGAAGCTCCCTTCCTCTGCAACGGCCTCGGCTCCGCTGGAAGGAGCAGTGCTAGGGACGCCAACATCCCCGAGTGTTGCACCCCGGGATAGCACACGCAACCCCGGGGATTTTAGCGAAGAGAAGACGAGCTCTGGCGGCCCATAGCCAAGACTGGTGCCCATCCTAAGGCAACCAGTTCGGGCAAAGGAGGCAGGTACCTCACCATACAGGTATCATTTGTCGCCTCCCATGCCCTGGACACACCGACTACTGCGTGATACATCCATTTTGCATCATGCTTTTATATTGATGTTTATTGCATTATGGGCTGTGATTACACATTATGTCACAATACTTATACCTTTTCTCTCTTATTTCACAAGGTTTACATGAAGAGGGAGAATGCCGGTAGCTGGAATTCTGGGCTAGAAAAGGAGCAAATATTGGAGACCTATTGTGCACAACTCAAAAAATCCTGAAACTCCACGAAAGTCAGTTTTGGAAAATATGAAAAATATCGGGCGAAGAAAGCACCAGAGGGGGGCCACCCACCGTCCACGAGGGTGGGGGGCGCGCCCTACCCCCTTGGGCGCACCCCTGCCTCATGGGCTACCTGGCAGCCCCCCGATGCCCATCTTCTGGTATAAGGTGTCTTCTTCCTTGGAAAAATCATAAGGAAGCTTTCGGGACGAAGCGCCACCGTCTCGAGGCGGAACCTTGGAGGAACCAATCTAGGGCTCCGACAGAGCTGTTTTGCCGGGGAAACATCCCTCCGGGAGGGGGAAATCGTCATCATCGCCATCACCATCGATCCTCTCATCGGGAGGGAATCAATCTCCATCAACATCTTCACCAGCACCATCTCCTCTCAAACCCTAGTTCATCTCTTGTATCCAATCTTTGTCCCAAAACCTCAGATTGGTACTTGTGGGTTGCCAGTAGTGTTGATTACTCCTTGTAGTTGATGCTAGTTGGTTTATTCGGTGGAAGATTATATGTTCAGATCCTTTATGCATATTAATACCCCTCTTATTATGAACATGAATATGATTTGTGAATAGTTACGTTTGTTCATGAGGACATGTGAGAAGTCTTGCTATAAGTAGTCATGTGAATTTGGTATTCGTTCGATATTTTGATGAGATGTATGTTGTCTTTCCTCTAGTAGTGTTATGTGAATGTCGACTACATGACACTTCAGCATTGTTTGGGCCTAGAGGAAGGCATTGGGAAGTAATAAGTAGATGATGGGTTGCTAGAGTGACAGAAGCTTAAACCCTAATTTATGTGTTGCTTCATAAGGGGCTGATTAGGATCCATATGTTTCTTGCTATGATTAGGTTTACCTTAATACTTCTTTTGTAGTTGCGGATGCTTGCAATAGAGGTTAATCATAAGTGGGATGCTTGTCCAAGGAAGGGCAGTACCCAAGCACCGGTCCACCCACATACCAAATTATCAAAGTAACGAGCGCGAATCATATGAGCGCGATGAAAACTAGCTTGACGATAATTGCCATGTGTCCTCGGGAGCGCTTTTCCTTATGTAAGAGTTAGTCCAGGCTTGTCCTTTGCTACCAAAAGGATTGGGCCATCTTGCTGAACCTTATTTACTTTTATTACTTGCTACTCGTTACAAATTACCCTATCACAAAACTATCTGTTACCGATAATTTCAGTGCTTGCAGACAATACCTTACTGAAAACTGCATATCATTTGCTTCTGCTCCTCGTTGGGTTCAACACTCTTACTTATCGAAAGGACTACAATAGACCCCCTATACTTGTGGGTCATCAAGACTCTTTTCTGGCACCGTTTCCGGGGAGTGGAGCGCCTTTGGTAAGGAAAAATTTATATAGTGTGCTGAAATTTACTGTCACTTGTTACTATGGAACATAATCCTTTCAGGGGCTTGTTCGGGGTATCTTCACCTGACCAGTAGAGCAAAGCGTTGCTCCTCAACCTACTGAACCTACTAAATTTTTTTACTTTGAAATTCCTTCGGGTATGATAGAGAAACTACTATCTAATCCCTTTACAGGAAATGGAACATTGCATCCTGATTTACACCTAATCTATGTGGATGAAGTTTGTGGATTATTTAAGCTTGCAGGTATGCCCGAGGATGTTATCAAGAAGAAGGTCTTTCCTTTATCTTTGAAGGGAAGGGCATTGACATGGTTTAGGCTATGCGATGATATTTGATCATGGAACTACAACCAGTGGAAATTGGAATTTCATCAGAAGTTATATCCTATGCATCAGGTTCATCATGATCGTAATTATATATATATAATTTTTGGCCTCGCGAAGGAGAAAGTATCGCTCAAGCTTGGGGGAGGCTTAAGTCAATGTTATATTCATGCCCAATCATGAGCTCTCAAGAGAAATTATTATTCAAAAAAATTATGCTCGGCTTTTTCTCGATAATCGCTCCATGCTCGATACTTCTTGTACTGGTTCTTTTATGATGAAGACTATTGAATTCAAATGTGATTTATTCGAAAGAATTAAACGCAACTCTGAAGATTGGGATCTCGACGAAGGTAAGGAGTCAGGTATAACACCTAAGTTTGATTGTGTTAAATCTTTTATGGATATTGATGCTTTTTATGAATTTAACACTAAATATGGACTTGACTCTGAGATAGTAGCTTCTTTCTGTGAATCATTTGCTACCCATGTTGATCTCCCTAAGTAGAAGTGGTTTAAATAGCATCCTCCCATTGAAGTAAAAGTAGTTGAACCCGTTAAAGTTTAAGAAAAGACTATCACTTATAATGTTGATCCTATTGTTCCTACCGCTTATATTGAGAAACGACCCTTCCCTGTTAGAATAAAGGATCATGCTAAAGCTTCAACTGTGGTTCGTAAGAGTAATACTATAACACCTACACCCTCTGAGCAAATTAAAGTTGAACCTAGTGTTGTTATGATTAAGGATCTCTTGGTCGATAATATTAATGGGCATGTTATTTACCTCTGTGATGAAGCTGCTAGAATTGCTAGACCTGATACTAAAAATAAACATAGACCTGTTGTAGGCATGCCTGTTATTTCTGTTAAAATAGGAGATCATTGCTATCATGGTTTATGTGACATGGGTGCTAGTGCGAGTGCAATGCCTCATTCCTTATACGAAAAAATTATGCACGATATTGCACCTGCTGAGTTAGAAGGTATTGATGTTACAATTAAGTTAGCCAATAGAGATACTATTTCACCAGTTGGGATTGTTAGAGATGTTGAAGTCTTGTGTGGGAAAGTCAAATATTCTGCTGATTTTCTTGTTCTTGGTTCCCCGCAAGATGACTTTTGCCCCATCATATTTGGTAGACCCTTCTTGAATACTGTTAATGCTAAGATAGACTACAAAAAGGATATTGTTACTGTTGGTTTAGGGGATATGTCTCATGAATTTAACTTTGCTAAATTTCGTAGACAACCCCATGATAAAGATTTACCTAGTAAGGATGAAATTATTGGCCTTGCTTCTATTGCTATGCCTCCTAATGATCCTTTAGAGCAATATATGCTAGACCATGAAAATAATATGTATATGAATGAGAGAAGGGAAATAGATGAAATATTCTTTAAACAGGGACCTTTATTGAAACACAACTTGCCTGTTGAAATCCTAGGGGATCCTCCTCCAACCAAGGGTGATCCCGTGTTTGAGCTCAAACCATTACCTGATACTCTTAAGTATGCTTATCTCGATGAAAAGAAGATATATCCTGTTATTATTAGTGCTAACCTTTCAGAGCAAGAAGAAGAAAAATTATTGAAAACTCTGAAGAAGCACCGTGCTGCTATTGGATATACTCTTGATGATCTTAGGGGCATTAGTCCCACTCTATGTCAACGCAAAATAAAACTGGAGAAGGACGCTAAACCGGTTGTTGATCATCAACGACGGTTAAATCCTAAGATGAAAGAAGTGGTAAGGAAAGAAATACTAAAGCTTCTAGAGGCAGATATAATTTATCCTGTGGCTGATAGTCAGTGAGTAAGTCATGTCCATTGTGTCCCTAAGAAGGGAGGTATTACTGTTGTTCCTAATGATAAAGATGAATTGATCCCACAAAGAATTGTTACAGGCTATAAGATGGTAATTGATTTCCGCAAATTAAATAAAGCTACTAAAAAGGATCATTACCCTTTACCTTTTATTGATCAAATGCTAGAAAGATTATCCAAACATACACATTTTTGCTTTCTAGATGGCTATTCTGGTTTCTCTCAAATACCTGTGTCAAAAGAGGATCAAGAAAAAACCACTTTTACTTAACCTTTTGGTACCTTTGCTTATAGACGTATGCCTTTTGGCTTATGTAATGCACCTGCTACCTCTCAAAGATGCATGATGGCTACATTCTCTGATTTCTGTGAAAAGATTGTTGAGGTTTTCATGGATGATTTTTCCATTTACGGAGCTTCTTTTGATGATTGCTTGAGCAACCTTGATCGAGTTTTGCAGAGATGTGAAGAAACTAATCTTGTCTTGAATTGGGAGAAGTGCCACTTTATGATTAATGAATTCATTTTCTTCGGGCATAAATTTTTTGACAGAGGCATTGAAGTTGATAAAGCTAAAGTTGATGCTATAGAAAAGATGCCGTGTCCCAAGGACATCAAAGGTATAAGAAGTTTCCTTGGTCATGCCAATTTTTATAGGAGGTTCATTAAGGACTTATCAAAAATCTCTTGTCCTTTGACTAATATCTTACAAAAAGATGTTCCTTTTGTCTTTGATGATGATTGTGTAGAATTATTTGAAATACTTAAGAAAGCCTTGATCTCTGCACCTATTGTCCAGCCACCTGATTGGAATTTACCCTTTGAAATTATGTGTGATGCTAGTGATTATGCTGTAGGTGTTGTTTTAGGACAAAGAGTTGATAAGAAATTAAACGTTATCCAATATGCTAGTAAAACTCTAGATAGTGCCCAGAGAAATTATGCCACTACTGAAAAAGAATTGTTAGCAATTGTATTTGCTTGTGATAAGTTCAGACCTTATATCGTTGATTCTAAAGTAACAATTCACACTGATCATGCTGCTATTAAATATCTTATGGAAAAGAAGGATGCTAAACCTAGACTTATTAGATGGGTTCTCCTACAAGAATTTGATTTGCATATTACTGATAGAAAGGGAGCTGAGAACCCCGTTGCAGATAACTTGTCTAGGTTAGAGAATGTTCTTGATGACCCACTACCTATAGATGATAGCTTTCCTGATGAACAATTAGCTGTCATAAATACTTCTCGTACTGCTCCATGGTATGCTGATTATGCTAATTACATTGTTGCTAAATTTATACCACCTAATTTCACATACCAGCAAAAGAAAAAGGTTTTCTATGATTTAAGACATTCTTTTGGGATGACCCACACCTTTATAAAGAAGGAGTAGATTGTGTTATTAGACGTTGTGTATCTGAGCATGAACATGAATAGATCCTACGCAGGTGTCACTCCGAGGCTTACGGAGGACACCATGCTGGAGATTGAACTGCACATAAGATATTGCAATTTGGTTTTTATTGGCCTACTCTCTTCAAGGAAGCCCATAAGTTTGTCTTGTCTTCTGACGAATGTCAAAGAATTGGTAATATTAGTAGACGTCAAGAAATGCCTATGAACTATTCACTTGTTATTGAACCATTTGATGTTTGGGGCTTTGATTATATGGGACCGTTTCCTTCCTCTAATGGGTATACACATATTTTAGTTGATGTTGATTACATTACTAAGTGGGTAGAAGCTATTCCAACTAGTAGTGCTGATCATAACACCTCTATTAAGATGCTTAAAGAAGTTATATTTCTGAGGTTTGGAGTCCCTAGATACTTAATGACGGATGGTGGTTCACACTTTATTCATGGTGCTTTCCGTAAAATGCTTGCTAAGTATGATGTTAATCATAGAATTACATCCCCATATCACCCACAGTCTAGTGGTCAAGTAGAACTGAGTAATAGAGAGCTTAAATTAATTTTGCAAAAGACCGTTAATAGATCTAGAAATAATTGGACCAAGAAACTTGATGATGCATTATGGGCCTATAGAACTGCATATAAAAATCATATGGGTATGTCTCCGTATAAAATGGTTTATGGAAAAGCATGTCACTTACCTCTCGAACTAGAACATAAGGCATATTGGGCCATTAAAGAGCTCAATTATGATTTCAAACTTGCCGGTGAGAAGAGGTTATTTGACATATGCCTATGAAAATGCCAAATTGTTTAAAGAAAAGGTTAAAAGATGGCATGACAAAAGGATACAAAAGCGTGGGTATAATGTAGGTGATTATGTTTTGCTATACAACTCTCGGTTAAGATTTTTTGCAGGAACATTTCTCTCTAAATGGTAAGGTCCTTATGTTATCGAGGAGGTCTATTGTTCCGGTGCCAAAAAATCAACAACTTTGAAGGCACAAATCCGAAGGTGGTGAACGGTCAAAGAATCAAACATTATATCTCAGGTAATCCCATAAATGTTGAAACTAATGTTATTGAAACCGTAACCCCGGAGGAATACATAAGGGACACTTTCCAGAATGTTTCAGACTCCGAAAAGGAAGAGGTATGTGGTACGGTAAGTAAACCGACTCCAAAACAGTTCTAATAGCATTTATTCTCTGTTTTGGAATATTTAAGAAAATAGGAAAATAAGAAGTAGTCTGAAATGGACACGAGGCACCCACGAGGGTGGAGGGCGCGCCCCGTGCCTCGTGGGCACCTCGTGTGCCCTCCGGACTCTGTTTTCTTGCATGATACTTCTTTTGGTCGGTAAAAATTCATTATATAATCTCCCGAAGGTTTTGACCACCGCACCACGCGAAAATCCTCTGTTTTTGTTTCAAGTTGGTTTCTGCCAGAGTTGACAAGGCCAGGAATCATGTCGTCCCCCTCCTCAACCAATGAGGGCAACGATGCTTGGCTAATGAAGATAGAGCTGAAGAGATAAGAACCCGGGGAGATCAACAAGGATGGTAGGATCAAGAAGGCCATGGAGGATCAAGCTCTGGCAGCAGAAGAAGAAGACATCTTTCAACCTCATCAAAATCTTTTTACCCCAACTGGGATTGAAGCTTTCAAGATGATTGAATTAGCTCACATACAAAACAAGTATCTCACACGTGAAAATATTTTGTTGAAGGAGCATATCACCACACTCAAGGGCATTATCCACAAATTGGAGGATCTCTTATGCTCGATGTACGACACTCCATCATCATCGCTATCTTCTCCACCACCTCCAAAGAAAGAGACATAAACACATGGGTATGGGCACTCCCCTTGGCAACTGCCAAGCTTGGGGGAGGTGCCCCAGTATCGTATCACCATCACACCTCTATCTTAACCGTTTTTCTTAGTTCAATCCTTTTGTTTATATCTTGATCTAGTAGAATAAAGTTTAGTATGATCTAGTTGTGAGCTTTGCTTTATGATCCTTATCTTTGTAATCGAGTCCATGAGCTATATATAATAAAGATGAGTTTTGAGTCAAGGGCTTGATTATCTTACTATGATCATGAGGGAATAAAAGAAAGAATAAAAAGAAATAAAGAGATCATATTGATCTTATGGAAGGTAATGACTTCACATATAAAGAGTATGATGAATAAAATTTGTTGAGAGTTGACAAACATAGTTTTGGTCATCGTTGCAATTAATAGGAAGTAATAAAGAAAGAGAGGTTCACACATATAAATATACTATCTTGGACATCTTTTATGATTGTGAGCACTCATTAAAATATGACATGCTAAAAAGTTGATGTTGGACAAGGAAGACAACGTAATGGGTTATGTTTTCTTATATCCGAAATAAAGTATATTTTCATGGATCATCCAACATCTTGAGCTTGCCTTCCCCCCTCATGCTAGCCAAACTCCTTGCACCAAGTAGAGATACTACTTGTGCTTCCAAATATCCTTAAACCCAGTTTTGCCATGAGAGTCCACCATAGCTACCTATGGATTGAGTAAGATCCTTCAAGTAAGTTGTCATTGTTGCAAGCAATAAAAATTGCTCTCCAAATATGTATGATCTATTAGTGTGGAGAAAATAAGCTTTATACGATCTTGTGATATGGAATCAATGAAAGCAACGGACTGCATAATAAAGGTCCCTATCACAAGTGGCAATATAAAGTGACGTTCTTTTGTACTAAGATTTTGTACATCCAACCATAAAAGCACACGACAACCTCTGCTTCCCTTTGCGAAGGGCCTATCTTTTATTTTTGTCTTATACCTTATACAAGAGTCATGGTGATCTTCACCTTTACTTTTTACATTTTATCCTTTGGCAAGCATATTGTGTTGGAAAGATCCTAACATATATACCCAATTGGATGTAAGTTGTCATAAATTATTATTTTTGACATTACCCTTGAGGTAAAAGGTTGGGAGGCAACACTATAAGCCCCTATCTTTCTCTGTGTCTGATTAAAACTCCATACACATAAGTATTGCGTGAGTGTTAGCAATTGTGAAAGACTAAATGATAGTTGAGCATGTGCACATGCTGAAAAGCACTTATATTGACTCTTTACGATGTTATGATAAATTGCAATTGCTTCAATGACTGATATCATAGTTTGTTAGTTTTCAATGAGGTTTCTGATTCATACTTGACATTGTGAATAGATTGTTACTTTAGCATAAGAAAAAATATGGCAATATATAATATATATTGCTGTTATAAGAATGATCATGATGCCCGCATGTCCGTATTTTATTTTATCGACACCTCTATCTCTAAACATGTGGACATATTTTTCGATATCGGCTTTCGCTTGAGGACAAGCGAGGTCTAAGCTTGGGGGAGTTGATACGTCCATGTTGCATCATGCTTTTATATTCATGTTTATTTCATTATGGGCTGTTATTACACATTATGTCACAATACTTATGCCTTTTCTCTCTTATTTTACAAGGTTTACATGAAGGGGGAGAAAGCCGGTAGCTGGAATTCAGGGTTGGAAAAGGAGCAAAAATTCGAGACCTATTCTGCACAACTCAAAAATTCCTAAAACTCCACGAAAGTCAGTTTTGGAAAATATGAAAAATATCGGGCGAAGAAAGCACCAGAGGGGGGACTGATACATCTGCAACGTATCTACATTTACAAACCCTTTTGCCCTTGTTTTGGACTCTAACTTGCTTGATTTGAATGGAACTAACCCGGACTGAGGCTGTTTTCAGCAGAACTACCATGGTGTTGTTTTTGTGCGGAATAAATCTCGGAATCGCGTGAATATCAACGGAGAATTATTTCAGAAAATATAAAAAATATCTTCAAGAAGATCTGCACCGGGGGGGCCCACACCCTACCCTCGAGGGTAGGGGGCGCGCCCCCTGCCTCGAGGGCCCCCGATGCTTCACCGCCGTGTGTGAGTAATTCCATCGTAGGCTTGCTGGACGGTGATGGGTTGGATGGGATCTATCATGTAATCAAGTTAGTTTTGTTAGGGTATGATCCCTAGTATCCACTATGTTCTGAGATTGATGTTGCTATGACTTTGCTATGCTTAATGCTTGTCACTAGGGCCCGAGTGCCATGATTTCAGATCTGAACCTATTATGTTTTCATGAATATATGTGTGTTCTTGATCCTATCTTGCAAGTCTATAGTCACCTACTATGTGTTATGATCCGGCAACCCCGAAGTGACAATAATCGGGACCACTCCCGGTGATGACCATAGTTTGAGGAGTTCATGTATTCACTATGTGTTAATGGTTTGGTTCGGTACTCTATTAAAAGGAGGCCTTAATATCCCTTAGTTTTCAATAGGACCCCGCTTCCATGGGAGGGTAGGACAAAAGATGTCATGCAAGTTCTTTTCCATAAGCACGTATGACTATATTCAGAATACATGCCTACATTGCATTGATGAACTGGAGCTAGTTCTGTGTCACCCTAGGTTATAACTTCTACATGATGAATTGCATCCGATGTAATTTCCCATCATCGATCCAATGCCTACGAGCTTTACCTATATTTCTAGTTGCTTATTTACTTTTCCGCTGCTATTATCACTAAAACTACAAAAACACTATGGTTACTTTTATTGCTGCTACCGCCACTATCTTGCTGCAGATACTAAGTTTCCAGGTGTGGTTGAATTGACAAGTCAGCTGCTAATACTTAAGAGTATTCTTTGGCTCCCCTTGTGTCGAATCAACAAATTTGGGTTTAATACTTTACCCTCGAAAACTGTTGCAATCCCCTACACTTGTGGGTTATCAAGACTATTTTCTGGCGCCGTTGCCGGGGAGCATAGCTCTTTTCTTTAAGTCACTTGGGATTTATATCTGCTTATCACAATGAAGAATTTGAAGGAATAAAAAACCAAGATCTTACCCTCAACTACGAGGGGAGGTAAGGAACTGCCATCTAGCTTTGCACTTGATTCTCCTTATGTTATGAGTAAACTTGCGACACCTACTCCTGCTATTGATCTGATATGTCGTATGTTCTTGATGATGCTACTTCTGCTATGTATGATGAAACTACCTCTATGCCTGATACTGTACCATAGGTGAATTTCTAGATGAACAAATTGCTAAGGTTAGGGAGAGTGCAAATGTTGATGATATTTATGAAAGTGATGAAGAAACTACTCCCAATAGATATGAATTGCCTGTTGTGCCTGAGGGTTATGTTATGGATGAGAAACTGCTAGAGACTTTCTTGCTTGCAATGATAGATATGATCTTAAGAAGTTATCAGCTAAGCTGAAAGAAAAATCCTTAAATGCAAGAATGAAACATGACCCTGCTTTTGCTACTTCACCTATTTGTGTCACTGATAAGGATTATGAATTCTCTGTTGATCCTGAGTTAATTACTTTGGTTGAATCTGATCCTTTCCATGGCTATGAGTCTGAAACTGTTGTGGCACACCTTACCAAGTTGAATGATATAGCCACCCTGTTTACCAATGATGAAAAGATTCGCTACTATTATATCCTTAAGCTATTTCCGTTCTCGTTAAAGGGTGATGCTAAGACTTGATTAAATTCTCTTGATCCTGGTTGTGTGCGTAGTCCCCAGGATATGATATATTACTTTTCTGCTAAATATGTTCCCGCTCATAAGAAACAAGCTGCCTTACGGGAAATATATAAATTTGATCAAACTGAAGAAGAGAGTCTCCCACAAGCTTGGGGGAGGCTTCTCCAGTTACTTAATGCTTTGCCTGATCATCCTCTTGAGATGCATGATATACTTGATGTCTTTTATAATGGACTAACCGATGCTTCCAGAAACCACCTGGATAGTTGTGTTGGTTGTGTTTTCAGGGAAAGAACAGTTGAACAAGCTGAACTACTATTGAATAATATGTTGGCCAATGAAAATAATTGGACACTTCCTGAACCAGCCCCTAAGCCAACTCCGAAGAAAAGAGGTGTTCTATTTCTCAGTCCTGAAGATATGCAAGAGGCAAAGAAATCTATGAAAGAAAAAAGGTATTCAACCTGAAGATGTTAAGAATTTACCGCCTATTGAAGAAATACATGGTCTTGATAACCCGACACAGGTAGTAAAGGTAAATTCTCTTTATAGATTTGATGAAGGTGATATTCCTCGTTATAAGTCTGCTAGCCAATGCTTAGATGAGTTTGACAATTTTATTGTCAAATAAGAAAACTTCAATGCTTATGTTGGTAGACAATTACAACACAATGCTCATATGATTGAACGCTTGAGTGATTATCTGTCTAGTGCTAAAGATGAACTTAAGCTTATTAGTATACATGCTTCCATGGTCACCACTCAAGTAGAACAAGTACTTAAAGCTCAGAATGATTTGCTCAATGAGTTAAATAGTAAGAATAATGATAATGCCATTAGAGTTTTGACTAGAGGTGGTAGAATGACTCAGGAACCTCTGTATCCTGAAGGCCACCCTAAGAGAATTGAGCAAGATTCTCAGAGAGCTGATTTAGATGCACCTAGTTCTTATAAAAAGAAGAAAAAGAAAAATGATAGAAATTTGCATGCTTCTAGTGAACCTGTAGCTGCCACACCTGAGAATCCCAATGATATATCTGTTTCTGATGCTGAGACACTATCTGGTAATGAACATGAACCTAGTGATAATATTAATAGTGATGTTCATGTCGATGCTCAACCTAGCAATGATAATGATGTAGAGATTGAACCTGCTGTTGATCTTGATAACCCACAATCAAAGAATCAACATTATGATAAGAGAGACTATGTTGCTAGGAAGCACGGTAGGGAAAGAGAACCATGGGTTCAGAAACCCATGCCTTTTACTCCAAAACCATCCAAGAAAAAGGATGATGAGGACTTTGAGCGCTTTGTTGAAATGATTAGACCTATCATTTTGCGTATGCATTTGACTGATGTGCTTAAAACAAATCCTTATGCCAAGCACATGAAAGATATTATTACCAACAAAAGAAAGATACCTGAAGTAGAAATTTCCACCATGCTTGCCAATTACACTTTTGAGGGTGGAATGCCTAAGAAATTAAGAAATCCAGGAGTACCTACAATAACTTGCTCCATTTAGAGAAACTATGTTAAAACTGTTTTGTGTGATCTTGAAGCTGGTGTTAGTGTTATACCTCTGATTTATATCGTAGACTTGACTTGAGTAAGTTGACACCTACTGAAATATCTTTGCAAATGGCCGATAAATCAACTGCTATACCTGTCGGTATTTGTGAGGATGTGCCTGTTGTAGTTGCAAATGTTACTATTCTAATGGACTTTGTTATACTTGATATTCCCGAGGACGATAGTATGTCTATTATTCTTGGAAGACCTTTTCTGAATACTGCAGGGGCTGTTATCGATTGCAACAAAGGCAATGTCACTTTTCATGTCAATGGTAATGAGCATACGGTACACTTTCCAAGGAAACAATCTCAGGTCCAAAGTATCAATTATATTGGAAAAACTTCGACTATTACTATTGGAGGTTTTGAGTTTCCTATTCCTACTATCAAGAAGGCATATGACATTCTTATTGTTGGGGACATACATATCCCCATTGAGGTAACCTACTGTTATTCGAAAATTCTCCGATTTCATGTTACTCAGAAAGAGTTTATTAACAAGACCTGATCAACCTTGTTAATGGATTCCTTTTCATGAACATGGGATAGGTGAATCTGGATAGCACAAACCTTCTGTACCCTCCTTCTACTTTCTGTTAATTAGGTTAAATAAAAGAAAAATAGCATTATCTATCTGTTTCCAGACTTATCTGTGCAATTGAACAATATCCCAAAAATAAAAGTTCTCCAAATGCCATGAAAATGAAATATGATTTTTTCTAGAATATTTAAGAAAATATGGCACTGAACACACAGCAAGGGGAGCCAGCACGTGGCCTCGAGGGCACATGGCGCGCCCCCTGCCCAGGGCACGGCCCCTGCCTCGAGGGCCCCACGTGGCCCCCTCCACTTATCCTTTCACCCATGCTCTTCTTCTTCCTCCCAAAAAATCCCCAACCAGCTCAAACCCGAGTTCTAGCTCATTTTGCTACCATTTTCGATCTCCTTGCTCAAAGAACCATTCACAAAACTATTTAGGGAGATTGTTCCTTGGTATGTGACTCCTCCATTGGTCCAATTAGTTTTTGCTCTAGTGCTTTATTTGTTGCAAATTTGTGCTGCTGTGGTGACCTTGTTCTTGAGCTTGCATGTCAAATTTTCTTGGTCCCAAGTATTTCTAATGCATGATATAGCCTCTAGGCACTTATAGGAGTTGTTGGTATCAATCTTGATGAGTTTGGTTAACTTTTATTGTGAGTTACTAATTTTTTTAGAAAATTTCAGAAAAATGTCTAGGAGAAACTTCCCAAGGTGGTCCTTCAAGGAAGCAAGAACCGAGGCTCGCGTTCCGTCAGCCGGACGATGAACAACCGTGGGATGCTTATGTACGGCCTTGTGAATGGCTGTCGGATGAATTTATGAGTCAAGCGGGCATCAAAGATGAATTTTACGCATATGTGCGTAACGCTGACCTCGAGGACTTTTCATGCGAGATAAGTGCCTCCAATACCGTGGCTTAACTGATAGCTTTGTGAGAAGGTTTAAATTTTCATCTTCACGTAATTCTCACACTGTCCTGTTTGATCTTTATGATAAATCTTATACCATGGACTTAGATAATTTTAATGTAGCCTGCAAGCTCCCACAGTGGGGCAGTATGACTGATCCTCGTAAATCTGAATTTAGATAATTCCTTGCTTGTATTACAGTGGGAGAATCCAGGGACATCACACAAGCCACCACGGGGAGCATACATTTTCTTGCCATTCATTACTTTGCTCTCTTTAATGGTAGATGCATAAATGGTAAAGATGAGGCTTGTCACATGTGTGTCCGAGATCTTAGCGTCCTCAGGAGTGTTGTGCTAGGTCATAGGCAATATAACTTAGGAGCAATTGTTGCACATAGACTACACCATAATGGTTTGTATGGAGATTTATTTGGTGGGATCTATGCTACTCGCATAGCCCGCTATCTTGGTGTGTCGGTGCACCAGTATGATGAACCTTTACCTGGTGCTTATTTAGACTGTAATGCTATGGCTAGTCATCGGTTTATAGAGTGGGATAATCAAACTCTGAAATATCGACTAATCGTTAACTGGCAGCATGCCATCCCTATTGTTCTTCCTGCCCCTACTTTGTTTAACTTTCAGGAAAAGGGAAGATACACTATAACTATGGAGGAGGCAGCATCTGCTGCGTCTCAGTACGACCCCAACTACAACTTTGGATATTCGTCAGGCCAATACTGGCCATAGACCAACTTAGGCCAAAAGCCTAAGCTTGGGGGAGTACGTGTTTCTCACCGACTTACATTCATGTTCACACTTATTCTACTTGTCGGTGCTCTCACTCTTTCACTGTACCATCCATGCTTAGTTTCAATTTCTTTTTCTTAGTCTTTTTCTTGTGTACTAGAAAAACCCAGAAAAACAAAAAAAATAGTTGTAGCTTCCAGCTAGTTTACTTTCTTTGCTTGTAGTAGTAACTAAAAATGAAAACCCAAAAATATGTCCCGTTCTTCTTTTGCTTGTTGGGAGCTTTCCCGAGTAAATAGTTTCTTTCTTTAGGGGTTAAGAGTTGAAGACCATGATTGAAAATGCTTAGTGGCTCTCATATGCTTTGTTGTTGATTTAACCTTGAGCCATATTACCTTGTATTCTCTCTTGTATTAAATGCCTGCAGATTCCAGCTTAGTCCAATGCACGTGCACAATTATTATTTTCCACACCGTTCTGCCGTGCGGGTGAAAGGCAATAAGGATGATATATGATGAACTAATTGAGATGAGAAAAGCTGGTATGAACTCGACCTCTTTTGTTTTTGTTAATATGATTGCTCGTCGTTCTTGATTCAGCTTGTTATGAATGAAACATGTTTGCAATGTCAATTAGAGATCATAGCTGCTTATGCCATGCTTAATTATCTGAGAGTTTATAATGGTCTATCTTGCGTGCCAACATGATATTAAAATGGTTGTGATGTGGTATGATGGGTGGTATCCTCCTATGAATGATTTAAGTGACTTGACTTGGCACATGTTCACGCATGTAGTTGAAACAAATCAACATAGCCTTCACGATATTTATGTCCATGGTGATTTATATCCTACTCATGCTTGCATTCATTGTTGATTAATTTTAATGCATGTTCACGACCGTTGTTGCTCTCTAGATGGTCGCTTCCCAGTCTCCTTCTAGCCTTCACCTGTACTAAGCGGGAATACCGCTTGTGCATCCACTTCCATAAACCCCAAATTTATTCCATATGAGTCCGTATTTACCTGTCGTTCCAAGTAAATTTGTATGTGCCAAACTCTAAACCTTCAAATGAAATTCTGTTTTGTATGCTCGAACAGCTCATGTATCAACTAGGGTTGTCTATACCTTCCATGCTAGGTGGGTTATTCTCACGATGAGTGGACTCCGCTCATCATTCATGAGAAAATGGCTGGTAACCGGGATGCCCAGTCCCATGCTTAAAATCATAATAATTAAACAAAACTCCCCCAGGGCTGTTGCTTGTTTGGACGGTACCCCGTGGATTCGGATGGCCGTGGAGTGTGCTTGTTGGTGGTTGGGGGAGTATAAACTTTACCATTCTGTTTGGGAACCGCCTATAATGTGCGTAGCATGGGAGATATCGAGATTCTTGGTTGTTATGTTGACAATGAAAGTATACTGCTCAAAATGTTATTCATCTCTATTTAAAAATTGAGCTCTAGCACCTCTAGAAATCCCTGCTTCCCTCTGCGAAGGGCCTATCTATTTACTTTTATGCAGAGTCATCATCCTCTTATCAAAAAGCACCAGTAGGAGAGCACCTCTGTCGTTGCATGTATTACTATTAATTTGCATTGAGTATGATCATGACTGGATCTCTTTTACCATGAATTACAATGTCTAGTTAGTCCTTGATCTTTAAAGGTGCTCTGCATTTATGTTTTGAGGTCTCAGAAAGGGCTAGCGAGATACCATCCTGTTATATCATATCATGATTGTTTTGAGAAGTGTTGTCATCCGAGGTTTATTATTATTGCTCGCTAGTTGATTATGCTATTGATGTGAGTAGTCTTAAGACCTGAAAGTTATTGTGAATGTGGTTAGTTCATGATCTTGTTGAAAACCTGAATGCTAGCTTACATATTTACAACAACAAGAGCAAACAGAGTTTGTCAAAGTTTTTCTTTATCACTTTCAGTTTATCAACTGAATTGCTTGAGGACAAGCAAAGGATTAAGCTTGGGGGAGTTGATACGTGTGGCACCCCGGCTCAGAGAAACCGGAACGCCCCGTATTCTAGCCCAGAGATCGAGAAGAAGTCTTCTGGAATACGGCACTACTTAGCATAGAACAAACCAGCCTTCTATTATTACACGAATACGAATACAAGGTATCCGATATTACAATGAATAACACCGGCACGGCGACACTACGCCTGCCACGGTTGCTCTATGCAAGCAGCAGAACAACTCGAAGCAGCGGAACTCCTACTGGCAGCGGAACAACGAACGGCGATGATGGACTCCAATCCGCAGGGATGCTGACTGGAACATTTATCCTAGCTCGCGAACACATGAACCACACCAAATCAAGCAAGCAATCCAGGCATGACCTGCAATCTGGCATGACATGCCAGGTCAGTACATTGAATGTACTTGCAAGCTCTCAATAAACCAAAAGCATTCAAGGCAAACAACAACATGGCATTAGCAGGTTAATTTAATTCAGGACATGATACTAGCAGAATAACATGGCATGCACAACTGAACATGATACAACTAGCACAAGCATAGCGCGAACATGATAATACTACATGCAACATTATGATACTAACATGCACCAACTTATTCTGCTCGGGTTATCTCATAACCATCACAGATATCCAACAACTCATTATCCTCGATACCACGGTGATCATTCCGGCGATCACAGCCACGACCAACACTTGGTCTCAAATATTGATCCTTCCGGCGATCACAGCCAACTTATCTCATCATCAAACCATGGTTGTTATTAATCAAGTTATTATTATTACTGTTGACTCACGGTGTGACCGACACGAACTAGGCCCTTATCCACGGGCGCGACTATCGATAGGTTAGACACACACTCTGCAGAGGTTAGCACACTGTACCCACACCACAGAACCCATGGCCTCTTTCTCCCATTCGGGTGGACCAACGGCGTTCTGACAAAACCCATCTTCTGTCATGACACTCTCCCGGCCACTCCGACCAACTTCCCTACTGGGCTAGGTCATGGGTGGCCCCGTGCCTACCAAAGGCACCAATGGCCACCGTCGTGGCAAAACATAAACGATCCCAAACGGGGAAAACAAAAAGCGCGCAAAAAAACTCGGGCACACAGGGCTTATGCCGTCCTACCTGGCCAAGGTAGTGCCCGCGCATAACCTTCCCTCGTTGGAGGCACCGGCGAGAGGCATGACAATAGACCCAGTTAGTACCTTCCCATAAAGGTAAGTGTGGCTGCACTGGTCAGCTCGATTTGGTGGCACTATGACTCAGCCAACAGTTGTTCAAGTTCATTATTATCCGGTTAAACTTGAATGCAATAAGTTGAGTCATAATAAATTAACATGATGCAACTACAATGCATGAACATGATACAACATAAGCATGGAGGTGCAACATAATCATCGAGCATAACAAATATGAAATATTTAACCAAATGAGCATGGCATACTGACTAGCATGAATATCACAAGTATAACGTTACTCATAGCAATAAATACCATGCAAGAACGTAGCAAGAACTCTACCAAGTAAACATGTAAATAACTGGATGCAACGAGACATGCATATCAACGGTACTTGACAGACAACAAGCATGCAACAGATGATCATTACTACTACTAGCATGTACTTCTACTACCAAGCATAACATGTTAGCATGATAATAACAAGTAGTACGAGATAACAAGAAGCATCAGATCATAGCATGACAGTAAACATAAAACCATAGACATAACCGAAACAAAGACAGCAGTAGCAAACAAGCAGACATAAAGCATGCAAACTTTTATTAAATATTCAAGTTGAAAACCCATGACTACTGCATGACTATCAAGCAAGTGGTTATTGTGGCTTGCCTGGGGTGACGGGAGACTCCGAGAAGAAGTGCGGTGAAGCCGCGGAAAGAATCGCCGGAAACAGTACTCTCTCAGAGGGGGCTGTTTATGGCAAGGGCAAAATGGTCATTTTCATAGTGTCAAACCATAGTGAAAATATTACCAACAGAACGGGCTCGACGAGACGAAGAAGTGGGCTTTGGAATCACCTGATTCGGAGTGGTGGTTAAAAAGATATGATAGTTTTTCTGCCAGGGACCTATTTGTAAAAAGTTTGCTGCAAACAAGCCCCTGACTGAGAAAACAGAAAGCTTATTTCAGAGATTACGCTTTCGAACAGAGAAAACACACTTTCGGACAAAGAAGAACGAAAATACGCTTTCGGAGTGTGGAAAACGTACTTTGAGGAAGGCGTCTCCACTTATTGACGTGGCAGAGGTGGGGTCAGGCCTTGTGCCACTTACAGATGGAGCCGCGCGGGGAGGGGCCCGCCTGGCCCTGACCGTCTTCAACCTCCTGCTCGAGAGCGCATCGCTCAGAGGGAGGTGGTCACCCCGGTGGCGACTGCCGGCGAGTCCGGCCACCGTACGGGACGGGCGACCTATCAAAATGCTCAGGAGGACAAGGCGGATTCGTTCCCTGCCGTGGAAGATGCCGAGGAGCTTAGGAATGGTTGCAGTTGAGCCCACAACGAAGGGGTCTTCGGGTGGAGATGGGAATAGGGATGCAGGGCTCCGGTGATCGAGTGGAGGATCTGGGAGGGTCCGCCGGAGTTTGGTGAAGCGACTGGTGGTGGCTAGAGGTGGAGGAGGGCTCGGCTTCGTCCGAATTTAGGCCGGAGCACCGCGGAGGCCATGGCGGCATGGAGGGCAACGGGAGCTCTGGAGCTCCTAGAGCTTGTGCGAGAGGCTGGGCGAGATCCTGGGAGTGAGGTGGAGGCAATGAGATGCTCGGGAGGGGCTCGGGTGGCCTACTTATAGGCGAGGGCGAGGTGCCGAGCTGGATGCTACCGCCCGGGCGCGGCCAAGGCTCTGGCGACACGCAGAGCTCACGAGAGTGCGCGGGAAGGCGACGAGGGGAGGTGCGGACCAGCCACAATGTCGCATTATTGCAGGAGGGGCCGAGCGCACAGGAGGAAACGGCCGAACGCCATTAAGGCTCGGTTGGCCACAGCTCGCCCGTGGGCGCGCGGCGACGAGCACCGACAAGGAAGCAGACGGAGGGGGCAAGAGATCAGGGAGATGCAGGAGATCACGAGGATGCTATGGGACACGGTGGTGCGTCAAGACGAGGAGAGAACAGATGAATACAACGCCGGAGTCGAGCCAGAGCACACTTAATGCATGCCAGGGCGGTGGTCACCACGCTCACTGGCGCCCACAGTGCCATACTATTTGCCAAACCATGTCTGGGGCTTCTTCCTTCCTGGGGAGGTTGCAACTGCTGTGGTAGAATGGTGAAAATGGCTCTGCTTAAAAGATTATCTACCTCTGAAGTTTACTGCACTAAACTTTGAGGAGAAATGATGATTGCTAGCAAATGAGTTGGAGCCAAAGAGTTTGTCTGGGGTGATTAGCTTAGGAAGAACTACCAGACTGGGGAGTTTGGAAGAAAATGGACCAAGATTTAATGTGGTTGCTTTGCAACTGCCAAATCTGGTCTAGAAACAAGATGATGAAGTAGCACTCACTTGGAGTAACCACTTGAGCTGAAATTTGGTATAGAGAGGTTATTTGACCACATGGAGAGGCTGTAAAAATATGATGACAATTTGGAGTTACCAAAGTGGCACTTTCTTCACAATGCTCCATTCTGGCCAGTAACTTATAAAATTTACTGGGGGTAAATGGATAACTGGATGGAGCCAAAACTTGGTGGAGAAGGTAGATGTAAATGTAAGAATGCCCTGGTAAATTGCCAGCTCAAATGAAGCAAGGTTAATAGGGTTGCTTCACAAAGTGAAAATTTTACCAGATCACAAGATTTTGAGCTGAGCTCACATAGATGATCTCCATGAGCTCTAATTTCGTAGAGACTCATGATTTGGTCAAATGAAGGATGTGACCAAGTTTCATCTCATTTGGACATAGCCTAGAATATACTTCCTTCACAAAGTCCCTTTCTGGACAAAAACTTTGGAAAATCATTGAAAAATATTCACTAGGAAAATGAGTGTGAAAATTGGCACATGTCAATGATATGGACATGAAAAGATGCCCAATGAGTTTGGAGTCAATTGGGCAGAGATAAATAGCACTTGCTTCACAAAGTGCCATTTAGGGCAGAATAGGAAAAGGAACATTTGAGAATTATTTTTGAACATGATAAGGAAAAGTTTTGCCATATTGGATTAAGATATGACCCAAAAAATTTATTAAATTTTACTTGGGAATTTTTGGAGTGACAGAAATATAGGTGCTTCACAACCTAGGGCAGACAGGGTTATTCCTTTAACAGAAAAAGGAAAACTTCCTAGAAAAAAAATTAGGGTTTGGTCACGCAGTGGAGTGACATGATCTTGGCAAGGTTTTTATAATGATGAGACACTTGGGAGGTCAAAAGAGGATGATTTCCCAGGTGACAAGGCCACAGAACCACTACAAAAAGAAAAACAGAGCAAAAACCAATAAATCAAAAAGAAAAAGAAAAGGGCCAAAAACCAGGCTGTCACAAACCTTCCACCCTTCAAGAAATCTCGTCCTCGAGATTTGATGGCTCAGGGAACAAGTATGACATGAGGATACCGTTTCCAACTCGGTTATCGATTTCCTTTATTGTTCCCCTGAGAATTTTATATGATCTGATTACCTTTGCTCGGAGGTGGTTTGCTTCACCTTTCCCCAAATTCTGACGGGTTTTTGCTCCCACACCAAATCCTTTTGATGACGCTGATTCTTTCATCTCTGAAGTGATGTCCAATACATCTGAGCATAAATTTTCTTTTAGTCATGAAAACCTTTTTACTTCTGCCATGGGGTTGCTTCAAATAAATGCAGGCCTTCCGGTTCCAATAAATGCTGAGAATTATTTATGGCCATGTTCTGACGGGATCTGACTTCCCATAGGTGGTACTGACTTATTCCTTTGGCTCGAGCATGAGATATGAGCCAAAGATCTGACTGCCTCTTGTTATGAACAGCACAATGGTATATGGAGTTATAGCTGTGTCATACCTCAAATATTTACATCTTAATACTGGCCTGACAGGGGGCTGACGGACAAATTATTTTCCTGACAGACTGACCGTGTACCTAATTTCGTCGATGGCTATACCGTGTCTGAGTTGATCGTTTGGCTTTTGATTCTCTCATTTTGTCGGTATACTCATTGGGATTTTTCCACACTAACCAGTTCAAGCGGGTCAGCGGGATATGAAATCCTTGCAAAACACAGTAAGCCGCTGAGAGTATGCCTTTGTGAGTCCATATGGAATTACGGCCTCCAACTGATTTGGGTATCGGGACCCTGATGGTCACACAAAAATCATTATACCTTTGCTGTCAGCCTTATCCTTTTGATGGTCATGATTTTTTGGGCATGATACCTTACTGAAATAACCTGGCCATGCTTTTCCTTGACTCTTCGTATGACCATGGGTTCTGTCAGGGGAATTATTTTGACAGGCGTGTCTTTATCCTTATCCCCTGGCAGGTAACATTTCTTCAATGGCAGGTTTATCGTCTCTCAAGTTTAAATCACAGGAAAATGATCATCTGAACCCTTGCAAGAAATCGGCAAATAAATCAGTAGCCACCAGAACGGTCTTTACAACTTAGATCTGGGGTATTACTGAGATAACTCAACCACGGCTCAAGACGGCTGAAAAGCAGCTCAGAGCATGAGACCGTGTTGATAAGAAGAAGGTGACCGCTCCCTAAAATAGCCAAAAAGCAGCTATAGGGCTACTGTCACAAACAAAATAAACTCAACAGCTATACGAGACGGCCGAACAGCAGCTCGGAACTCGTGACAGTCGTTGAAGAGAGAAATAAAAATCGGCATCCACCCCGGATAGCTAAAATAGCGTAGATCAGAGGCGTGGTGCCGTCATCGGAGAAAAGTAGACAAGAGCTCATCAGGATCATTTTCCAGGTTAACTGGTACTTGTACAGAGCTCAGTGTTGTCGTCAAACTTGATAATCCCTTATCACACTGAGGTATATATCTGTCTTCCTTCACATATATTGGAGAACCTAATTCCCGGGGCAGACTTGTTTTCTGACTGATTCTTGCATATGACCAGACTGTTGCGGATCAGATTTTCAGGATGCACTGTCATATGTTGTCATTTCACCATTTAATATTTTGCACAAATACCGTACTGAAGGAGGTTGGATGGCTTATACTGGGAACCATCGAGATCATCTTGCTGAGGAAGACTGTGTACCGTGCTTCGGAAGCTTCCACCCTTAAAGAATTGCTAGGGAAAACTTGGTACCATATGCCGGAATCCTTTTGTGGTTGCTTGCTGAAGATGACAGAGTACAGCAGAAGATTCTCACTGTGATATGCGGACCGATTTCCACATATTTAACCATCTTACTATTTTTGCTCTTGATTTCTTGCGGCAGACATACGTTTTGACTGAATTGTTCTTCTGACCAAAATATTGCTGATCTGATTCTTGAGCGGTACTACCACATACTGGAAACTCATCATATAATCTCTAAGGTCGGTGTAATTGTATGGTACTGACGTGGACTGGGTGACTTACTAGAGAAGCCATCTGAGTAGCTTGCTCAGGAGGACTTGTTAGCTTCTGCGCAAATCTTGTGTCTGGGTATCGTGCTGAAGAAGGCTTTATAGCTTACACACGAAGCTTGGTGTGGTTATCGTGCTGGAGAAGCCTGAGTTCCGTACTTGAGAAGCTTCCCCTCGGGTTTGCTGGCTCGAGAAAAATTTATTTTCGTGTGTCACAAGCTTTTACCGAGGTATCTTGTTGAGAAAGACCGGATATCTTAGACCGGAAGTTGTTCACATATCATGCTGAGAAAAAATTGAGGAGCCTTGCCTCATAAATTTCTCCCGGGAGCATGTGGAATAATACCGGGTTTCTTATATCCAAAACTTCATGCTGATATGCGCACTTAAATCCATACACACGCTCACAATATTCTGAGGCTGATTCTTAACATGAGAAAAATGAGTTGACTGTCTTCCTTGAGTATATCACATTCTAACTTTATTTCGGATGATAACATATTTCAAGCATCATGCCTTGCTGAGCTGAAATTTTGTATAAGGTCCATACCTTTGCCAGAAAATATATCGTTGATCTGGTACCTGACTTGTCTTGCTACCGACTTGACTAATACTGCTGTGAGTATTTTGTACTGATGTAGACTTGACTTATCTGTACTGTTGTGAGGAGTGCTTACTGATGCAAAATTGATTATCAGTCTCAAAATCAGATATTCCCCATTTCACTGCAGTCGACTGAGCATTCCATTTTGTTTAGCTGAGTCTCCAAATATTTGAACTCCTTATTATTTCGTCGAGTCCGGTGTCGGTTCATGAGCCATTCTGGGGAAAGATAATGTAACACCGGGGCCCAAAAGAAAGAAGCGAAAGAAAGCTCAACTAAACAAAAGCACACAACAACAATCAATTCACACACAAGCAATGCCACATATTACTGCTAGTCACACAATATGCATACCTACTTAAGCACACAAAATCTCACGGGATCTCCGGTTCTACGATCTAGCATGCTGTGACGATGTGCACGAGAGTTAATAAAGCTGTGGAAGGATTAGTGTAAACAGCGCTACACCAAGTGCTAGCTTAGCCAGGTGGCAACCTGGGCTAGCTCGGAGGTGAGGACGTACTTGGTAACCCTGTAGCAGGACACGAATGTCGCGACCACATCATTATCAAGCGGACGGAAAATATCCGTACTTGTCGAAGAAAATAAGATAACGGGGAAAGACTGAGTCTGCTGACATTTCCCTTTCTTGATGACTAATACCATTAAGGGTTGCCAACACGACAGGAAAACGGACGATCCGGGGTAGAAGCATGTCTACCACCGAAACAAAAATAGGGCTGAAGGAAGGAATTCGGCGCGATACCTGAGCACCATTTCTGCAAACCCTGTCAGGATCACTTGGCACCACTCTGCTGGGACAGAAATGACGCCAAACACCAAAGAACGAGCAAGAAAATAAAACTGGGGAAATGCAAAGGCTGAGCGGTAGTGGATCCAAACCGATGCCATCTACACTCACCAGATAAATCGTTAGTATCAAAATAATAAGGCTATATGCATGCTATGCAACAAACAAATGCAGCAACCAAATGCAACAAACCAATCAAACCCTATACTACCGCATTCTAACGTTCGCGTCGTCTACGGCGCCCTACAGCCAGAACTGCTCTGATACCAAGCCCGTGGCACCCCGGCTCAGAGAAACCAGAACGCCCCGTATTCTAGCCCAGAGATCGAGAAGAAGTCTTCTGGAATACAACACTACTTAGCATAGAACAAACCAGCCTTCTATTATTACACGAATACGAATACAATGTATCCGATATTACAATGAATAACACCGGCATGATGACACTACGCCTGCCACGGTTGCTCTATGCAAGCAGCAGAACAACTCGAAGCAGCGGAACTCCTACTGGCAGCGGAACAACGAACGGCGATGATGGACTCCAATCCGCAGGGACGCAGACTGGAACATTTATCCTAGCTCGCGAACACATGAACCACACCAAAGCAAGCAAGCAATCCAGGCATGACCTGCAATCTGGCATGACACGCCAGGTCAGTACATTGAATGTACTTGCAAGCTCACAATAAACCAAAAGCATTCAAGGCAAACAACAACATGGCATTAGCAGGTTAATTTAATTCAGGAACATGATACTAACAGAATAACATGGCATGCACAACTGAACATGATACAACTAGCACAAGCATAGCGCGAACATGATAATACTACATGCAACATTATGATACTAACACGCACCAACTTATTCTGCTCGGATTATCTCATAACCATCACAAATATCCAACAACTCATTATCCTCAATACCACGGTGATCATTCCGGCGATCACAGCCACGACCAACACTTGGTCTCAAACGGTGATCCTTCCGGCGCTCACAACCAACTTATCTGATCATCGAACCAGGATTGTTATTAATCAAGTTATTATTATTATTACTGTTGACTCACGGTGTGACCGACACGAACTGGGCCCTTATCCGCAAGTGTGGCTATTGATAGGTTAGACACACACTCTGCAAAGGTTAGCGCACTGTACCCACACCACAGAACCCATGGCCTCTTTCTCCCATTCGGGTGGACCAACGGCGTTCTGACAAAACCGATCTACTGTCATGACACTCTTCCGGCCACTCCAACCAACTTCCCTACTGGGCTAGGTCATGGGTGGCCCCATGCCTACCGAAGGCACCAATGGCCACTGTCGTGGCAAAACATAAACGATCCCAAACGGGGAAAACAAAAAGCGCGCAAAACAACTCGGGCACAAAAGTCTTATGTCGTCCTACCTGGACAAGGTAGCGCCCGCGCATAACCTTCCCTCGTTGGAGGCACCGGCGAGAGGCATGACAATAGACCCAGTTAGGACCTTCCCATAAAGGTAAGTGGGCTGCACTGGTCAGCTCGATTTGGTGGCACCATGACTAAGCCAACAGGTGTTCAATTTCATTATTATCCAGTTAAACTTGAATGCAATAAGCTGAGTCATAATAAATTAACATGATGCAACTACAATGCATGAACATGATACCAACATAAGCATGGAGGTGCAACATAATCATCGAGCATAACCAATATGAAATATTTAACCAAATGAGCATGGCATACTGACTAGCATGAATGTCACAAGTATAACGTTACTCATAGCAATAAATACCATGCAAGAACGTAGCAAGAACTCTACCAAGTAAACATGTAAATAACTGGATGCAACGAGACATGCATATCAACGATACTTGACAGACAACAAGCATGAAACAGATGATCATTACTACTACTAGCATGTACTTCTACTACCAAGCATAACATGTTAGCATGATAATAACAAGTAGTACGAGATAACAAGAAGCATCAGATCATAGCATGACAGTGAACATGAAACCACTGACATAATCGAAACAACGACAGCAGTAGCAAACAAGAAGACATAAAGCATGCAAAATTTTATTAAATATTCAAGTTGAAAACCATGGCTACTGCATGACTATCATGCAAGTGGTTATTGTGGCTTGCCTGGGGTGACGGGAGACTCCGGGAAGATGTGCGGTGAAGCCACAGAAAGAATCGCCGGAAACAATACTCTCTCGGAGGGGGTTGTTTACGGCAAGGGCAAAATGGTCATTTTCACAGTGTCAAACCATAGTGAAAATTTTACCAACAGAACGGCTCGACGAGACGAAGAAGTGTGCTTTAGAATCACTTGATTCGGAGTTGTGGTTAAAAAGATATGATAGTTTTTCTGCGAGGGAGCTATTTATAAAAAGTTTGATGCAAACAAGCCCCTGACTGAGAAAATAGAAAGCTTATTTCAGAGATTACGCTTTCGAACAGAGAAAACACACTTTCGGACGAAGAAGAACGAAAATACGCTTTCGGAGTGTGGAAAACATACTATGAGGAAGGCGTCTCCACTTATTGACGTGGCAGAGGCGGGGTCAGGTCTTGTGCCACTTATAGATGGGGCCGCGCGGGGAGGGGCCCACCTGGCCCTGACCGTCTTCAACCTCCCGCTCCGGAGCGCATCACCCAGAGGGAGGTGGCCACCCCGACGGCGACTGTCGGCGAGTCCGGCCACCGTACGGGATTGGCGGCCTATCAAAATGCTCAGGAGGACAAGGCGGATTCGTTCCCTACCGTGGAAGACGCCGAGCAGCTTAGGAATGGTCGTAGTTGAGCCCGCAGCGAAGGGGTCTTCGGGTGGAGATGGGAATAGGGATGCAGGGCTCCGGCGATCGAGTGGAGGATCTGGGAGGGTCCGCCGGAGTTTGGTGAAGCGACGGGTGGTGGCTAGAGGTGGAGGAGGGCTTAGCTTCGGCGGAATTTAGGCCGGAGCACCGCGGCGGCCATGGCGGCAATGGAGGGCAACGGGAGCTCTATAGCTCCTAGAGCTTGTGCGAGAGGCTGGGCGAGATCCTGGGAGTGAGGTGGAGGCGATGAGATGCTCGGGAGGGGCTCGGGTGGCCTACTTATAGGCAAGGGCGAGGTGCCGAGCTGGATGCTGCCGCCCGGGCGCGGCCAAGGCTCCGGCGACGCGCAGAGCTCACGAGAGGTCGCGGGAAGAAGATGAGGGGAGGTGCGGACGAGCCATAGTGCCGCACTATTGCAGGAGGGGCCGAGCGCACAGGAGGATACGGCCGAACGCCATTAAGGCTCGGTCGGCCATAGCTCGCCCGTGGGCGCGCGGCGACGAGCACCGACAAGGAAGCGGACGGAGGGGGCAAGAGGTCAGGGAGATGTAGGAGATCACGAGGATGCTATGGGACACGGTGATGCGTCGAGACAAGCAGAGAACAGACGAATACAGCGTCGGAGTCGAGCCAGAGCACACTTAATGCATGCCAGGGCGGTGGTCACCACGCTCACTGGCGCCCACAGTGCCATACTATTGGCCAAACCATGTCTGGGGCTTCGTCCTTCCTGGGGAGGTTGCAACTGCTGTGGTAGAATGGTGAAAATGGCTCTGGTTAAAAGATTATCTACCTCTGAAGTTTACTGCAGTAAACTTTGAGGAGAAATGATGATTAATAGGAAATGAGTTGGAGCCAAAGAGTTTGTCTGGGGTGATTAGCTTAGGAAGAACTACCAGACTAGGGAGTTTGGAAGAAAATGGACCAAGATTTAATATGGTTGCTTTGCAACTGCCAAATCTGGTCCAGAAACAAGATGACAACGTAGCACTCATTTGGAGTAACCACTTGAGCTGAAATTTGGTATAGAGAGGTTATTTGACCACATGGAGAGGTTGTAAAAAGATCAGGCCATTTGGAGTTACCAATGTGGCACTTTCTTCACAATGCTCCATTTTCGCAAGTAACTTAGAAAATTTACTGGGGGTAAATGGATAACTGGATGGAGGCCAAACTTGGTGGAGAAGGTAGATGTAAATGTAAGAATTCCTGGTAAATTGCCAGCTGAAATGAAGCAAGGTAAAATAGGGTTGCTTGACAAAGTGAAAATTTTACCAAATCACAAGATTTGGAGCTAAGCTCACATAGATGATATCCATGAGCTCTAATTTGGTAGAGACTCATGATTTGGTCAAATGAAGGATGTGACCAAGTTTCATGTCATTTGGACATGCCTAGAATATACTTCCTTCACAAAGTCCCTTTCTGGACAGAAACATTGGAAAATCATTGAAAATATTCACTAGGCAAATGAGTGTGAAAATTGGCACATGTCAATGACATGGACATGAAAAGATGCCCAAGGAGTTTGGAGTCAATTGGACAGAGATAAATAGCACTTGCTTCACAAAGTGCCATTTAGGGCAGAATAGGAAAAGGAACATTTGAGAATTATTTTTGAACATGGCAAGGAAAAGTTTTGCCATGTTGGATGAAGATATGACCCGAACAATTTATTAAAATTTATTGTGGAATTTTTGGAGTGACAGAAATATAGGTTGCTTCACAACCTAGGGCAGACAGGGTTATTCCTTTAACAGAAAAAGGAATACTCCCTAGAAAAAGAAATTAGGGTTTGGTCAAGCAGTGGAGTGACATGATCTTGGCAAGGTTTTTAGAATGATGAGACACTTGGGAGGTCAAAATAGGATGATTTCCCAGGTGACAAGGCCACAGAACCACTCCAAAAAGAAAAATAGAGCAAAAACCAATAAATCAAAAAGAAAAAGAAAAGAGCCAAAAACCAAGCTGTCACAATACGTCTCCAACTTATCATCTTTTCCAAACCCTTTTGCCCTTGTTTTGGACTCTAACTTGCATGATTTGAATGGAACTAACCCGGACTAGCGCTGTTTTCAGCAGAACTGCCATGGTGTTGTTTTTGTGCAGAGTAAAAAGTTCTCGGAATCGCCTGAAAATCAACGGAGAATTATTTCAGAAAATATAAAAAAATATCTGCAAGAAGATCTGCACTGGGGGGGCCACACCCTGTCCTCGAGGGGGGGGGGGCGCCCCCCCTTCCCAAGGCGCGCCCCCTGCCTTGAGGGCCCCCCGATGCTTCACCGACGTATCCCCAGGTCCTATATATTCCGTTTCGTGGAGAAAAAAATCAAGGAGAAAGAATTATCGCGTTTCACGAGACGGAGCCGACGCCAAGCCCTAATCTCTCTCGGGAGGGCTGATCTAGAGTCCGTTCGGGGCTCCGGAGAGTGGATATCGTCGCCATCGTCATTATCAACCTTCCTCCATCACCAATTCCATGATGCTCACCGCCGTGTGTGAGTAATTCCATCGTAGGCTTGTTGGACGGTGATGGGTTGGATGGGATCTATCATGTAACCGAGTTAGTTTTGTTAGGGTTTGATCCCTAGTATCCACTATGTTCTGAGATTGATGTTGCTATGACTTTGCTATGCTTAATGCTTGTCAATAGGGCCCGTGTGCCATGATTTCAGATCTGAACCTATTATGTTTTCATGAATATATGTGTGTTCTTGATCCTATCTTGCAAGTCTATAGTCACCTACTATGTGTTATGATCCGGCAACCCCGAAGTGATAATAATCGGGACCACTCCTGGTGATGACCCTAGTTTGAGGAGTTCATGTATTCACTATGTGTTAATGCTTTCGTCCGGTACACTATTAAAAGGAGGCCTTAATATCCCTTAGTTTCCAATAGGACCCCGCTACCACGGGAGGGTAGGACAAAAGATGTCATGCAAGTTCTTTTCCATAAGCACGTATGACTATATTCGGAATACATGCCTACATTGCATTGATGAACTAGAGCTAGTTCTGTGTCACCCAAGGTTATAACTTCTACATGGTGAATTACATCCGACGTAATTTCCCATCACCGATCCAATGCCTACGAGCTTTACCTATATTGCTAGTTGCTTATTTACTTTTCCGCTGCTATTATCACAAAAACTACAAAAACACTATCGTTACTTTTATTGCTGCTACCGCCACTATCATATTACTTTGCTACTAAACTATCTTGCTGCAGATACTAAGTTTCCAGGTGTGGTTGAATTGACAACTCAGCTGCTAATACTTAAGAGTATTCTTTGGCTCCCCTTGTGTCGAATCAATAAATTTGGGTTTAACACTTTACCCTCGAAAACTGTTGCAATCCCCTACACTTGTGGGTTATCAGGGCCACCCACCGTCCACGAGGGTGGGGGCACGCCCTACCCCCTAGGCGTGCCCCCCTTCCTCGTGGGCCACCTGGCAGCCCCTCGATGCCCATCTTCTGGTATAAGGTGTATTCTGCCCTGGAAAAAATCATAAGGAAGATTTCTGAACGAAGCGCCACCGTCTCGAGGCGGAACCTTGGCGGAACCAATCTAGGGCTCTGGCGGAGCTGTTCTGCCGAGGAAACATCCCTCCGGGAGGGGGAAATCGTCAATCTCCATCAACATCTTCACGAGCACCATCTCCTCTCAAACCCTAGTTCATTTCTTGTATCCAATCTTTGTCCCAAAACCTCAGATTGGTACATGTGGGTTGCTAGTAGTGTTGATTATGTAGTTGATGCTAGTTGGTTTGTTCGGTGGAAGATCATATGTTAAGATCCTTTATGCATATTAATACCCCTCTGATTATGAACATGAATATGATTTGTGAGTAGTTATGTTTGTTCCTGAGGACATGGGAGAAGACTTGCTATAAGTAGTCATGTGAATTTGGTATTCGTTCGATATTTTGATGAGATGTATGTTGTCTTTCCTCTAGTGGTGTTATGTGAATGTCGACTACATGACACTTCGCCATTGTTTGGGCCTAGAGGAAGGCATTGGGAAGTAATAAGTAGATGATGGGTTGCTAGAGTGGCAGAAGCTTAAACCCTAGTTTATGCGTTGCTTCATAAGGGGCTGATTTGGATCCATATGTTTCATGCTATGGTTAGGTTTACCTTAATACTTCCTTTGTAGTTGCGGATGCTTGCAATAGAGGTTAATCATAAGTGGGATGCTTGTCCAAGGAAGGGCAGTACCCAAGCACCGGTCCACCCACATACCAAATTATCAAAGTGACGAACGCGAATCATATGAGCGTGATGAAAACTAGCTTGACGATAATTCACATGTGTCCTCGGGAGCGCTTTTCCTTATATAAGAGCTAGTCCAGGCTTGTCCTTTGCTACCAAAAGGATTGGGCCATCTTGCTGCACCTTATTTACTTTTATTACTTGCCTCTCGTTACAATTTACCCTATCACAAAACTATCTGTTACCGATAATTTTAGTGCTTGCAGACAATACCTTACTGAAAACTGCCTATCATTTCCTTTTGCTCCTCGTTGGGTTGGACACTCTTACTTATCGAAAGGACTACGATAGATCCCTTATACTTGTGGGTCATCACTGTGCTATGCCACATCAAGGACTAGGTTCACTCCCCGAGCACCAATAGCAGCGTGCGGCAACGTTAGCCCCAGCCAAGAGCCCGGGGGCTGGCTCCAAGCTCTCTTCTTTGACATAACCAGCAAGAGGAGAAGACAGGAGAGAGGAAATGCAAGGATGGGCGACTTTGTCCTGCCCCATATCTCCTTTTATAGGCAGGCCAAGGAGGGGAGCCACTCCCTCAAAGGGCGACCATTGTCCTCCTCCGCCAATTCAAGACGACCGGGCCCTTGCCTTGATTCTCTCCCACGCCACGCTCCTCCATTACCTACCCCGCGCGATGCAAGCAACATACGTGGCTAAGGATAAGGGCGTGGTGGGAGGAGTGAATTGGGAGTTTCTACCCCGTGTGTTGAAGTCATCCACGGGCCATTATTAGAGCGGCCCCACCACTGTTGGCTTTACATGACGCGTGGGGAAACCGGAAAATGGCCCAGATTCAATACACAAGAAGGAGCAAAGAAGACCTCAAGTTACCAGCCTCTTCAGCAACCCTGCCTATGCACTTAATAGGCCCTACCCCGACGACGCTCAGCAGCGCGTACGGGGCAGGCCCAGGAGCTTCTATCGGTGCAACAAACCATGGGTCTGTTGCCCTGACTGTGCATAGGCACGGGAGCAAGATTGAAGCACCAACCCAAGTCAGAGTACAAGAAAGCAAGAGGTTTAAGGAACCAACAAGCAGATCAGGGAGACCAAGGCCAAGCCAGAGAACCAATATATCACCTAGAGAAAGGCCTCCCTTGCTGGGCGGGTGAGCCCGGCAAGGGGCAAGGCCAACCCGAGAAGAAGACAACCAAGGCGTCCCGGCAGAGCCTGCCGGGACACACGGAGGCTAAACTGCCTCACCGACCGCTCGTCCACGACTCATGTCATCGATCAGTGCAGTGTCAAGCCACAAAGTGACTAAGTGGCAACCATTAGCCACATGGAAGCCTCTCCCTACGAGAAGAACCCGCAGATGACACCCGTCCTGTGACGTGTCAAGCAAACAGGCTCCAAGCTGGCAAGATAATCCCGAGAAGCCTTGTCGGGCAACCAGTGATGTGACACTAAGCGGTGCATTTAATGCGCACTGTCAGCCCGCAGAGTTAGGTATGATAGCACTGTTGCTATCATACCGGTGCATAATGACTATTTTGCCACTGTGGTGACCCCTTAATCTATAAAAGGAGGCCCATGGCAATGATAGACAGGGTTAGAAGATTGGAGAACTCACACACCCATACGCGCGTAGTCGCTGCTGCCCTGAGGCAACATTTGCCGGGCAAGTGTACTACGCTCTACCACCTCATTTTCCACCATCAATCCACCAAAGCAGGAGTAGGGTCTTACGCCACAACGGCTGCCCAAACCTAGGTAAAAATGCCCGCATGATCTCGTGCATGCTGTCCCACGCTCGTCAGCTCTTTGTGCAACGCGACGTCCCCCCGTCGAACCAGCAAGGGGCCTCTTAGTTCCATAGGTGGCCGCAGTTTTCCCACGACAATAGTATAGTAAAACAATCTGTACTTTTAGGTGCTGTTATGAACTCACTCTAATTTAATATTTGTATTATATCTACTGTATTTTAAATTCACCATAGCTTATACCCCCAATATAATCCATAGATTCATCAAAGCAAGCATCAAACACAATGAAAACTGAATCTGTCAAAAACAGAATAGTTTGTAAAGACGCAATTTATAGCCATACTTCTGTAACCCTGAAAATTCATAAAAATAGGACAACATGGGCAATGTGTATAAAATATACGTATAAAAGTTTCAGAAATTTATCACGCTCTAGAAATTGCAGAGAATTCTACTACTGGAAGCAAAAGTTTCTCTTTTCTCACAGAATTAAATCAACAATCTTCAAAATCATACCAAAGATCTTACTTGGCACGAACACTAATTTAAACACGTGAATACCATCATAACAGAAGCATAATGGTATATTTACTGCAAAATAGAAGAAAACCAAAGAAAAAAAAAATCATTGGGTTGCCTCCCTACAAGCGCTATCGTTTTACACCCCTAGGTAGGCATATTGCATAGATCTAGGTATTGTCATCTTTATTTTTCTTTCTCTTAAATGTGTTTTCATCGGGAGGCTTTTCAAATATAACATGAAACACATCATCCATAGAAACTTTAACATTATCAAGTTGCTCGTCTGCAAACCCCCCTTGATTACCAGCCACAATCCATGAATAGTGTTGATTAACATCGTTGAAAACTTGTTGGATCATACTCAAAGTAGGAACCTCCTTTTTAATGTTCTCATCGAAAATGCGATCGTTACGAAGAAAATGTCTTAATGTAATCACTATTATAAAGAATCTCATCTATCACTGGCTTTTCACGATTCATACCGTAAAAATCAAAAATCTCCCAGGATTCCCGTACTATGTGATCAAATTCATTCATGAGGAGAAGGGTAGCTATCTTTTTTGCTCTAGTTTTTTTTATTAAAGGTACCTCATAAAACAGTCTTTGCAAAGTTGGATGGGTGTGAATAAATCTCCATTCAAGCTTAAGATCGAGTTCGGAAATAGCATCGGCGTAAGTTTTGGATCTTGTAAGTATATGAGCTTCATTAAAAGCCAAAGTTCCAATGCAATTGAAAAATTCTTGGATGACACTTTTTCCTATAACATTCCTGATACGTCTCCAACGTATCTATAATTTTTGATTGTTTCCATGTTGTTATATTAGCATTCTTGGGTGTTTTACAATTATTTTATAGTCATTTTATATCATTTTTTGGGACTAGCCTATTGACATAGTGCCAAGTGCCAGTTGTTGTTTTTTTCTTGTTTTTTACTTCGCAGAAAATCAGTACCAAACGAAGTCCAAATGCAGCAAAACTTTACGGGGGTTGTTTAAGGACCAGAAGACACCATGTGGGCTAGAGAAGCACCTGGGAGTGTCCCGAGGAGGCACAACCCACCAGGGCGCGCCTGGGCCCCCAGGCGCGCCCAGGTGGGTGATGGGAACGTAGTATTTCAAAAGAAATCTACGATCACGCAAGATCTATCTACTAGATGCATAGCAATGAGAGAGGAGAGTGTGTCTACGTACCCTCCGTGTTCGCGTCTAGTGACGCGGTTGATGTAGTCAAACGTCTTCGCGATCCAACCGATCCAAGCACCGAACGTACGTCACCTCCGTGTTCAGCACACGTTCAGCTCGATGACATCCCATGAGCTCTTGATCTAGTTGAGCTTCACGGGAGCTTTTCTTCAGCACGACGGTGAGGTGACGAAGATGATGAAGCTACCGACGCGGGGCTTTGCCTAAGCACTGCAACGATATGACCGAGGTGTGTTTCTGTGGAGGGGGGCACCGCACACGGCTAAAACAATGTTGCTTGTGCTTTCTTGGGTGCCCCCTGCCCCCGTATATAAAGGAGCAAGGGGGAGGAGGCCGGCCGGCCCTAGGCGCACCAAGGAGAGGAGGAGTCCTCTTCCTAGTAGGACTAGGATTCCCCTTTGCTAGTCCTACTAGGAAGGGGAAAGGGGAAGGAAAGAGGGGCTGCACCCCCTCCCCTAGTCCTATTCGGACTCCCCATGGGAGGGGGCACGCCACCTTCTAGGCTGCTGCCCTCTCTCTTCCCTAAAGCCCACTAAGGCCCAATACTTCCCTGGGGGGTTCCAGTAACCCCTCCGGTACTCCGGTTTTATCCGATAACACCCGGAATACTTCCGGTGTCCGAATATAGTCGTCCAATATATTAATCTTTATGTCTCAGACATTCCGACACTCCACATCATATCCGTGATCACATCCGGGACTCCGAACTACCTTCAGTACATCAAAACTCATAAACGCATAATACCGATCGTCATCTAACGTTAAGTGTGCGGACCCTGCAGGTTCGAGAACTATGTATACATGACCGAGACTCATCTCCGGTCAATAACCAATAGCGGAAGCTGGATGCTCATATTGGCTCCTACATATTCTACGAAGATCTTTATCGGTCAAACCACATAACAACATACTTCGTTCCCTTTGTCATCGGTATGTTACTTGCCCGAGATTCGATCGTCGGTATCACTATACCTAGTTAATGTCGTTACCGGCAAGTCTATTTACTCGTTCTGTAATACATCATCTCGTGACTAACTCATTAGACATTTGCTTGCGAGGCTTATTATGATGTGTATTACCGAGAGGGCCGAGAGATACCTCTCCGACACTCGGAGTGACAAATCCTATTCTTGATCTATGCCAACACCACAAACACCTTCAGAGACACTTGTAGAGCATCTTTATAATCACCCAGTTACGTTGTGACGTTTGATAGCACACAAGGTGTTCCTCTGATATTCGGGAGTTGCATAATCTCATAGTCATAGGAACATGTATAAGTCATGAAGAAAGCAATAGCAGTAAAACTAAATGATCAAGTTGCTAAGCTAACGGATGGGTCTTGTCCATCACATCATTCTCCTAATGATGTGATCTTGTTGATCAAACGACAACTCATGTATATGGCTAGGAAACATAACCATCTTTGATCAATGAGCTAGTCTAGTAGAGGCATACTAGGAACACTATGTTTTATCTCTGTACTCACACATGTACTAAGTTTCCGGTTAATACAATTCTAGCATGAATAATAAACAGTTATCATGATATAAGGAAATACAAATAACAACTTTATTATTGCCTGTTGGGCATATTTCCTTCAGTCTCCCGCTTGAACTAGAGTCAATAATCCAGATTACATAGTAATGATTCTAACACCCATGGAGTCTTGGTGCTGATCATGTTTTGCTCGTGGAAGAGGCTTAGTGAACGGGTCTGCGACATTCAGATCCGTATGTATCTTGCATATTTCTATGTCTCCCTCCTTGACTTGATCGCGGATGTACTTGAAGCGTCTCTTGATGTGCTTGGTTCTCTTGTGAAACCTGGATTCCTTCGCCAAGGCTATTGCTCCAGTGTTGTCACAAAAGATTTTCACTGGACCCGATGCACTAGGTATTACACCTAGATCGGATATGAACTCCTTCATCCAGACTCCTTCATTTGCTGCTTCCGAAGCAGCTATGTACTCCGCTTCACACGTATATCCCGCCACGACACTCTGTTTGGAACTGCACCAACTGACAGCTCCACCGTTCAATAAAAATACATATCCGGTTTGTGACTTAGAGTCATCCAGATCAGTGTCAAAGCTTGAATCGACGCAACTGTTTACAACGAGCTCTTTGTCACCTCCATAAACGAGAAACATATCCTTTGTCCTTTTCAGGTACTTCAGGATGTTCTTGACCAATGTCCAGTGATCCTCTCCTGGATTACTTTGGTACATCTATGTTAAACTTATAGCAAGGCACACATCAGGTCTGGTATACAACATTGCATACATGATAGATCCTATGGCTGAGGCGTAGGGAATGACTTTCATTTTCTCTCTATCTTCTGCAGTGGTCGGGCATTGAGTCTTACTCAACTTCACACCTTGTAAGACATGCAAGAACCCTTTCTTTGACTGATCCATTTTAAACTTCTTCAAAACTTTATCAAGGTATGTGCTTTGTGAAAGTCCAATTAAGCGTCTTGATCTATCTCTATAGATCTTGATGCCTAATATGTAAGCAGCTTCACCAAGGTCTTTCATTGAAAAATTCTCATTCAAGTATCCTTTTATGTCATCCAGAAATTCTATATCATTTCCAATCAATAATATGTCATCCACATATAATATCAGAAATGCTACATAGCTCCCACTCACTTTCTTGTAAACACAGGCTTCTCCAAAAGTCTGTATAAAACCATATGCTTTGATCGCCTCATTAAAGAGTATATTCCAACTCCGAGATACTTGCACCAGTCCATAGATGGATCACTGGAGCTTCCACACTTTGTTAGCACCTTTAGGATCGACAAAACCTTCTGGTCGCATCATATACAACTCCTCTTTAAGATATCCATTCAGGAATGCAGTTTTGACATCCCTTTGCCTGATTTCATAATCATAAAATGCGTCAATTGCTAACATGATTCGGACAGACTTAAGCATCGCTACGGGTGAGAAAGTCTCATCGTAGTCAACTCCTTGAACTTGTCGAAAACCTTTCGCAACAAGTCGAGCTTTGTAGACAGTAACATTACCGTCGGCATCGGTCTTCCTCTTGAAGATCCATTTATTTTCGATGGCTTGTCGATCATCGGGCAAGTCAACCAAAGTCCACACTTTGTTCTCATACATGGATCCCATCTCAGAATTCATGGCCTCAAGCCATTTTGCGGAATCTGGGCTCATCGTCGCTTCCTCATAGTTCGTAGGTTCATCATTGTCTAGTAACATGACTTCCAGAACTGGGTTGCCGTACCACTCTAGTGCGGAACATACTCTGGTTGACCTACGACGTTCACTAGTAACTTGATCTGAAGTTTCATGATCATCATCATTAGCTTCCTCACTAATTGGTGTAGGAATCACTGGAAATTCTTTCTTTGATGTACTACTTTCCAATTCGGGAGAAGGTACAATTACCTCATCAAGTTCTATTTTCCTCCCACTCACTTATTTCGAGAGAAACTCCTTCTCTAGAAATGATCCATTTTTAGCAACGAATATCTTTCCTTTGGATCTGTGATAGAAGGTGTACCCAACAGTCTCCTTTGGGTATCCTATGAAGACACATTTCTCTGACTTGGGTTCGAGCTTATCAGGTTGAAGCTTTTTCACATAAGCATTGCAGCCCCAAACTTTAAGAAATTATAACTTTGGTTTCTTGCCAAACCACAGTTCATAAGGCGGCGTCTCAACGGATTTAGATGGTTCCCTATTTAACGTGAATGCAGCTGTCTCTAAAGCATAACCCCAAAATGATAGTGGTAAATCGGTAAGACACATCATAGATCGCACCATATCTAATAAAGTGCGGTTACGACGTTCGGACACACCATTACGCTGTGGCGTTCCGGGTGGCGTGAGTTGTGAAACTATTTCACATTGTTTCAAATGAAGACCAAACTCGTAACTCAAATATTCGCCTCCACGATCAGATTGTAGAAACTTTATTTTCTTGTTACGATGATTCTCTACTTCACTCTGAAATTCTTTAAACTTTTCAAATGTTTCAAACTTGTGTTTCATCAAGTAGATATACCCATATCTACTCAAATCATCAGTGAAGGTCAGAAAATAACGATACCCGCCGCGAGCTTCAACACTTATTGGTCCACATACATCAGGATGTATGATTTCCAACAAATTAGTTGCTCGCTCCATTGTTTCGAGAATGGAGTTTTAGTCATCTTGCCCATGAGGCATGGTTCGCAAGCACCAAGTGATTCATAATCAAGTGATTCCAAAAGTCCATCACTATGGAGTTTCTTGATGCGCTTTACACCAATATGACCTATATGGCAATGCCACAAATAAGTTGCACTATCATTATTAACCTTGCATCTTTTGGCTTCAATATTATGAATATGTGTATCACTATGATTGAGATCCAACAAAAATAGACCACTCTTCAAGGGTGCATGACCATAAAAGATATTACTCATATAAATAGAACAACCATTATTCTCGGATTTAAATGAATAACCGTCTCGCAATAAACAAGATCCATATATAATGTTCATGCTTAACGCTCGCACCAAATAACAATATTCAGGTCTAAAACTAATCCCGAAGGTAGATGTAGAGGTAGCGTGCCAACGGCGATCACATCGACTTTGGAACCATTTCCCACGCGCATCGTCACCTCGTCCTTAGCTAATCTTCGTTTAATCCGTAGCCCCTGTTTCGAGTTACAAATATTAGCAACCGAACCAGTATCAAATACCTAGGTGCTACTACGATCATTAGTAAGGTACACATCAATAACATGTATATCACATATACATTTGTTCTCTTTGCCATCCTTCTTATCCGCCAAATACTTGGGGTAGTATCGCTTCCAGTGTCCAATCCCTTTGTAGTAGAAGAACTCAGTTTCAGGCTTGGCTCCAAACTTCGGTTTCTTCGAGGGCTAGCAACTGTCCTACTATTCTTCTTGAAGTTCCCCTTCTTTCCCTTGCCCTTTTTCCTAAAACTAGTGGTCTTGTTAACCATCAACACTTGATGATCCTTTTTGATTTCTACCTCCGCAGCTTTGAGCATAGCGCACAGCTCGGGAATTGTCTTCTGCATCCCTTGCATGTTATAGTTCATCATGAAGCTTTTATAGCTTGGTGATACGTCCATTTTGCATCATGCTTTTATGTTGATATTTATCGCATTATGGGTTGTTATTATATGTTTAGTCACAATACTTATGCCTTTTCTTTCTTATTTTACAAGGTTTGCATGAAGAGGGAGAATGCCGACAGCTGGAATTTTGGGCTGGAAAAGGAGCAAACTCTGGAAACCTATTCTGCACAACTCCTAAAGCCCTGAAACTCAACAGAACACCGTTTCAGAAAATATAAAAAATATTTGGTGAAAGAAGTCCACGAGGGGGGCCACCGGCTGTCCACGAGGGTGGGGGCGCGCCCCCCTTCCCAGGGCGCGCCCCCTGCCTCGTGGGCCAGTCGGAAGGCCCCCGATGCCCATCTTCTCCTATATGAGGTGTTCTAACCTGAAAAAAAAAATCATAAGGAGGCTTTTGGGACCAGACGATGCCATCTCGAGGCGGAACCGAGGCAGAAACCAATCTAGGGCTCCGGCAGAGCTGTTCTGCAGGGGATACTTCCCTCTGGGAGGGGGAAATCGTCACCACCGTCATCACCAACAACTCTCCCATCTTGGGGAGGGCTATCTTCATCAACATCTTCACCATCACCATCTCCTCTCAAACCCTAGTTCATCTCTTGTATCCAATCTTTTTACCCAAACCTCAGATTGGTACCTGTGGGTTGCTAGTAGTGTTGATTACTACTTGTAGTTGATGCTAGTTGGTTTATTTGGTGGAAGATCATATGTTCAGATCCATTATGCATATTAATACCCCTCTGGTCATGAACAATATTATGTCTTGTGATTAGTTACTTTTGTTCCTGAGGACATGGGAGAAGTCTTGCTATTAGTAGTCATGTGAATTTGGTCTTCGTTCGATATTTTGATGAGATGTATGTTGTCTTTCCTCTAGTGGTATCATGTGATCGTCGACTACATGACACTTCACCATTATTTGGGCCTAGAGGAAGGCATTGGGAAGTAATAAGTAGATGATGGGTTGCTAGAGTGACAGAAGCTTAAACCCTAGTTTATGTGTTGCTTCGTAAGGGGCTGATTTGGATCCATATGTTTCAGGCTATGGTTAGGTTTACCTTAATACCTCTTTTGTAGTTGTGGATGCTTGCATTAGAGGTTAATCATAAGTGGGAGGCTTGTCCAAGTAAGGGCAGCACCCAAGCACCGGTCCACCCACATACCAAATTATCAAAGTACCGAACGCGAATCAGATGATCGTGATGAAAACTAGCTTGACGATAATTCACATGTGTCCTCGGGAGCGCTTTCCTTTATATAAGAGTTTGTCCAGGCTTGTCCTTTGCTACAAAAAGGATTGGGCCACCTTGCTGCACCTTATTTACTTTTACCTTTTGTCACTTGCTACCAATTACCTTATCACAAAACTATCTGATACCCATAATTTCAGTGCTTGCAGAAAATACCTTACTGAAAACTGCCTATCATTTCCTTCTGCTCCTCGTTGGGTTCGACACCTTTACTTATCGAAAGGACTACAATAGATCCCCTACACTTGTGGGTCATATAGAATCTTTTCTGGCGCCATTGCCGGGGAGTGAAGCGCCTTTGGTAAGTGGAATTTGGTAAGGAAAAAATTATATAGTGCGCTGAAATTTATTGTCACTTGTTACTATGGCTCAAAATCCTTTGAGAGGCTTGTTCGGGGTATCTTCACCCCGACCAGAAGAGCAGAGAGTTTCTCCTCAACCTACTGCACCTATTGAAAATGTTTGCTTTGAGATTCCTTTGGGTATGATAGAGAAACTGCTTGAAAATCCCTTTAGAGGAGACGGAACACTGCATCCCGATTTACATCTAATCTATGTGGATGAAGTTTGTGGATTATTTAAGCTTGCAGGTATGCCCGAGGATGTTATCAAGAAGAAGGTCTTCCCTTTATCTTTGAAGGGAGATGCATTGACATGGTTTAGGCTATGCGATGACATGGGATCATGGAACTATAATCGTCTCAAGTTGGAGTTTCATCAAAAGTTCTACCCTATGCACCAGGTTCATCCTGATTGTAATTATATTTAGAATTTCTGACCTCGCAAAGGAGAAAGCATCGCTCAAGCTTGGGGGAGGCTTAAGTCAATGTTATATTCATGCCCCAATCATGAGCTCTTAAGAGAAGTGATCATTCAAAAAAATTATGCTCGGCTTTCTCTTAATAATCGCTCCATGCTCGATACTTCTTGTTCTGGCTCTTATATGATGAAGACTATTGAATTCAAATGGGATTTATTGGAAAGAATTAAACGCAACTCTGAAGATTGGGATCTCAACGAAGGTAAGGATTCAGGTTTGACCCCTAAGTTTGATTGTCTTAAAGCTTTTATGGGTACCGATGTTTTCCGTGAGTTTAGCACTATATATGGACTTGACTTTGAGATAGTAGCTTCTTTCTGTGAGTCTTTTGCTACTCATGTTGAACTCCCCAAGGAGAAGTGGTTTAAATACCATCCCCCTATTGAAGTAAAAGTAGTTGAACCTATTAAAGTTGAAGAAAAGACTATCACTTATAATGTTGATCCTGTTATACCTACCGCTTATATTGAGAAACCACCTTTCCCTGTTAGGATAAAGGATCATGCTCAAGCTTCAACTGTAGTTCGTAAGAGTAATACTAGAACACCTACACCCTCTGAGCAAATTAAAGTTGAACCTAGTGTTGCTATGGCTAAAGATCTCTTGGTAGAAGATTTAGATGGACATGTTATTTATCTCCAAGAAGAGTCTGCTAGAATAGCCAAACCCAATGCTAGGAGAAAACATAGACCTATTGTGGGCTTGCTTGTTATCTCTGTTAAGATAGGAGATCATTGCTATCATGGTTTATGTGACGTAGGTGCTAGTGCGAGTATTATCCCTCTTGATTTGTATAACGAAATTATGCATGATATTGCACCTGTTGTGTTAGAAGGGATTGATGTTACTATTAAGCTTGCTAATAGAGACACTATTTCACCAGTTGGGATTGTTAGAGATGTTGAAGTCTTGTGTGTGAAGGTTAAATACCCTGCTGATTTTCTTATTCTTAGTTCCCCACAAGATGAATTCCGTCCCATTATATTTGGTAGACCCTTCTTGAATACTATTAATACCAAGATAGACTGCGTGAAAGATATTGTTACTGTGGGGTTAGGGGATATGTCTCATGATTTGAACTTTGCTAAATTCCGTAGACAACCCCTTGAAAAGGCACCACCCAGTAAGGATGAAATTATTGGTCTTCCTTCTATTGACGTGCCACCTAATGATCCTTTAGAACAATACTTGCTAGACCATGAAAATGATATGCATATGAATGAGAGAAGGGAAATAGATGAAATATTCCTTAAACAGGGACCCGTATTGAAAAACAACTTGCCTGTTGAAATCCTAGGAGATCCTCCTCCACCCAAGGGTCATCCCATGTTTGAACTTAATCCTTTACCTGATAATCTTAAGTATGTTTATCTTGATGAAAAGAAGATATATCCTATTATTATTAGTGCTAACCTTTCAGAGCAGGAAGAAGAAAAATTATTGAAAACTCTGAAGAAGCACCGTGCTACTATTGGATATACTCTGGATGATCTTAAGGGCATTAGTCCCACTATATGCCAACACAAGATAAAATAGGAAGAAAATGCTAAACCGGTTATTGATCATCAGCGACGATTAGATCCTAAGATGAAAGAAGTGGTAAGGAAGGAAATACTAAAGCTCCTAGAGGCAGGTATTATCTATCCAGTTGCTGATAGCCAGTGGGTAAGTCCTGTCCATTGTGTCCCTAAGAAGGGAGGTATGACTGTCGTTCCTAATGATAAAGATGAATTGATCCCGCAAAGAATAGTTACAGGCTATAGGATGGTAATTGATTTCCGTAAGTTAAATAAAGCTACTAAGAAAGATCATTACCCCTTGCCATTTATTGATCAAATGCTAGAAAGGTTATCCAAACATACTCATTTCTGCTTTCTAGATGGTTATTCTGGTTTCTCTCAGATAATTGTGTTAAAAGTGGATCAAGAAAATACCACTTTTACTTGTCCTTTCGGTACCTTTGCTTATAGACGTATGCCATTTGGTTTATGTAATGCACCTGCTACCTTTCAAAGATGCATGATGGCTATATTCTCTGATTTTTGTGAAAAGATTGTTGAGGTTTTCATGGATGATTTCTCCGTTTACGGAACTTCTTTTAATGATTGCTTAAGCCACCTTGATCGAGTTTTGCAGAGATGTGAAGACACTAACCTTGTGTTTAATTGGGAGAAGTGCCACTTTATGGTTAATGAAGGCATTGTCTTGGGACATAAAATTTCTGAAAGAGGTATGGAAGTTGACAAAGCTAAAGTTGATGCTATTGAAAAGATGCCATGCCCTAAGGACATCAAAGGTATACGAAGTTTCCTTGGTCATGCCGGGTTTTATAGGAGGTTCATTAAGGACTTCTCCAAAATCTGCAAGCCTCTGACTAATCTCTTACAAAAAGATATTCCTTTTGTCTTTGATGATGATTGTCTAGAAGCATTTGAAATACTTAAGAAAGCATAGATCTCTACACCTATTGTCCAGCCTCCTGACTAGAATTTACCCTTTAAGATTATGTGCGATGCTAGTGATTATGCTGTAGATGATACTCTAGGGCAAAGAGTTGATAAGAAATTGAATGTTATCCAGTATGCTAGTAAAACTCTAGATAGTGCCCAAAGAAATTATGCCACTACTGAAAAAGAATTTTTAGCAGTTGTATTTGCTTGTGATAAGTTTAGACCCTATATTGTTAATTCTAAAGTAACTATTTACACTGATCATGCTGATATCAATAACCTTATGGAAAAGAAAGATGTTAAACCTAGACTCATTAGATGGGTTCTCTTGCTACAAGAATTTGACTTGCATATTATTGATAGAAAGGGAGCTGAGAACCCCGTAGCAGATAACTTGTCTAGGTTAGAGAATATACTTGATGACCCACAACCTATTGATGATAGCTTTCCTGATGAACAACTAGCTGTCATAAATATTTCTCATACTGCTACATGGTATGCTGATTATGCTAATTATATTGTTTCTAAGTTTATACCTCCTAGCTTCACATACAAGCAAAAGAAAAAGTTCTTCTATGATTTGAGACATTACTTCTGGGACGACCCACATCTCTATAAAGAAGGAGTAGATGGTATTATTAGACATTGTGTACCTGAGCATGAACATGAACAGATCCTACGCAAGTGCCACTCCGAGGCTTAAGGAGGACACCATGCGGGAGATAGAACTGCACACAAGGTATTGCAATCTGGTTTTTATTGGCCTACTGTCTTCAAGGATGCCCGTAAGTTTGTCTTATCTTGTGATGAATGACAAAGAATTGGTAATATTAGTAGACGTCAAGAAATGCCTATGAATTATTCACTTGTTATTGAACCATTTGATGTTTGGGGCTTTGATTATATGGGACCGTTTCCTGCCTCTAATGGGTACACACATATTTTAGTTGCTATTGATTATGTTACTAAGTGGGTAGAAGCTATTCCAACTAGTAGTGCTGATCACAACACCTCTATTAAGATGCTCAAAGAAGTTGTTTTTTCGAGGTTTGGAGTCCCTAGATATCTAATGACTGATGGTGGTTCACACTTTATTCATGGTGCTTACCGTAAGATGCTTGCTAAATATGTTGTCAACCATAGAATTGCATCCCCCTATAACCCACAGACTAGTGGTCAAGTAGAACTAAGTAATAGGGAGTTGAAACTAATCTTGCAAAAGACAGTTAATAGGTCTAGGAAGAATTCGTCCAAGAAACTTGATGATGCATTATGGGCCTATAGAACTGCATACAAAAATCCTATGGGTATGTCTCCATATAAGATGGTCTATGGAAAAGCTTGTCACTTACCTCTTGAGCTAGAACATAAGGCATATTGGGCTATTAAAGAGCTCAATTATGATTTCAAACTTGACAGTGAAAAGAGGTTATTTGACATTAGCTGCCTTGATGAGTGGAGAACCCAGGCTTATGAGAATGCCAAACTGTTTAAAGAAAAAGTTAAAAGATGGCATGGTAAGAGGATACAAAAGCATGCGTTTAATGTAGGTGATTATGTCTTGCTATTCAACTCTCGTTTAAGATTTTTTGCACGAAAACTTCTCTCCAAGTGGGAAGGACCTTACATTATCGAGGAGGTCTATCGTTCCGGTGCCATAAAAATCAATAATTTCGAAGGCACAAATCCGAAGGTGGTGAACGGACAAAAAATCAAACATTATATCTCAGGTAATCCTATAAATGTTGAAACCAATATTATTGAAACCGTAACCCCGGAGGAATACATAAGGGACACTTTCCAGAACGATTTAGCCTCCGAAAAGGAAGTGGTATGTGATACGGCAAGTAAACCGACTCCAAAACAGTTTTAAAGGAATTTTTTCTCTGTTTTGGAATATTTATAAAAATAGAAAAATAAAAAGCAGTCCGGAGGGGACACGAGGCTTCCACAAGGGTGGAGGGCGCGCCCCCCTTCCCAGGGCGCGCCCCCTACCTCGTGGGCACCCCGTGTGCCTCCCGGACTCCGTTTTCTTGTGGCTTACTCCTTTTTGTCGGTAAAAATTCATTATATATACTCCCGAAGGTTTTGACCTCTGTATCACGCAAAAATCCTCTGTTTTCGTTTCGAGTTGTTTTCTGTTAGGGTTTGCTAAGCCAGGCATCATGTTGTCTCCCTCCTCCAACAACGAAGGAAATGATGCTTGGCCAATGAAGATAGATCTGAAGAGGGAACGACCCGAGGAGATCCACAAGGAGAAGAAGATCAAGATGGAGGTGGAAGATCTTGCTCCAGCATCGGGAGAAGAAGACACCTCTAAATCCCTTCCTAACCTCTTTACCTCAACTGACATAGAAGCTTTCAGGATGATTGAGTTAGCTCAGATTCAAAACAAGCATCTCACAAGTGAAAATATTTTGTTGAAGGATTACATAGCTACACTCAAAGGTATTATCCGCAAGCTGGAGGATCTCCTACGCTCAATTTATGAGGATCCGCCGTCACTACTTGCAACTCCATCATCACCACTCCCGAAGAAGGAGACATAATCATATGGGTATGGGCACTCTTGGGGAGTGACCCCGGTATCATATCACCATCACTCCTATCATTACCGTTTTACATAGTTCGATCCTTTTGGTAGTATCTTGATCTAGTAGAATAAAGTTAGCATGATCTAGTTGTGAGCTTTTGCTTTGTGAGCTTTACCCTTTGTAATCGAGTCCGTGAGTTATATAATAAAGATTAGTGTTGAGTCAAGGGCTTGATTTCCTCACTTGGGTCATGATAAAAAGAAAGAAAACATAAAGAGTATCAAAGAGATCATATCGATCTTATGGGAAGTAATGACTTCACATACAAGAGTATAATAAATAAACATTGTTGGGAGCTTACAAACATAGTTTTGGTCATCATTGCAATTAATAGGAAGTAATAGAAGAAGAGAGTCTTCACATACAAATACACTATCTTGGACATCATTTATGATCGTGAGCACTCATTAAAGTATGACATGCTAAAGAGTTGATGTTGGACAAGGAAGACAACATAATGGGTTATGTCTTCTTATATCCGAAATAAAGTATATTGTCATGGATCATCCAACATGTTGAGCTTTCCTTCCCCCCTCATGCTAGCCAAAACTCCTTGCACTAAGTAGAGATACTACTTGTGCTTCCATATATCCTTAAACCCAGTTTTGCCATGAGAGTCCACCATACCTACCTATGGATTGAGAAAGATCCTTACAAGTAAGTTGTCATGTCGCAAATTCGCTAAAATATGTATGATTTATTAGTGTGGGAGAAATTAGCTTTATACGCTCTTGTGATATGGAAGTAATAAAAGCGACGGACTGCATAATAAAGGCCCTTATCACAAGTGGCAATATAAAGCGAAGTTCTTCTATGCTAAGACTTTGTGCATCCAACCATAAAAACACATGACAACCTCTGCTTCCCTCTACGAAGGGCCTATCTATTATTCATGTCCTATAAGTGTCAAGGTGAAATCCACCTTTCCTTTTTACATTTTATCCTTTGGCAAGCACATTGTGTTGGAAAGATCCTGACATATATACCCACTTGCATGTAAGTTTTCATGATCTATTACTGTTGACATTACCCTTGAGGTAAGAGGTTGGGAGGCAACACCATAGGCCCCTATCTTTCTCTGTGCCCAATTAAAACTCCATAAACATAAGTATTGCGCGAGTGTGAGCAATTGTGAAAGATTATATGATAGTTGAGTATGTAGGCTTGCTGAAAAGCTCTTATATTGACTCTTTCCGATGTTTCAATGACCGGGATCAAAGTTTGTTACTTTCCAATGAAGTTTATGATTCATACTTGATATTGTGGATGAATTATTACTTTAGCATATAAGTTGCTGTAATGAGAATGATCATGATGCCCTCATGTCTGTATTTTGTTTTTATCGACACCTCTATCTCTAAAACATGTGGACATATTTTGCGATATCGGCTTTCGCTTGAGGACAAGCGAGGTCTAAGCTTGGGGGAGTTGATACGTCAATTTTGCATCATGCTTATATGTTGATATTTATTGCATTATGGGTTGTTATTATATGTTCAGTCACAATACTTATGCCTTTTCTCTCTTATTTTACAAGCTTTAAATGAAGAGGGAGAATGCCGGCAGCTGGAATTCTGGGCTTGAAAAGGAGCAAACTCTGGAAACCTATTCTGCACAACTCCAAAAGCCCTGAAACTCAACAGAACATCGTTTCAGAAAATATAAAAAATATCTGGCGAACGAAGTCCACGAGGGGGGCCATCGGCTGTCCACGAGGGTGGGGGGCGTGCCCCCCTTCCCAGGGCGCGCCCCCTGCCTCGTGGGCCAGACGGAAGGCCCCCGATGCCCATCTTCTCCTATATGAGGTGTTCTGACCTGGAAAATACATAAGGAGGCTTTCGGGACCAGACGCTGTTGTCTCGAGGCGGAAACCAATCTAGGGCTCCAGCAGAGCTGTTCTGCCGGGGATACTTCCCTCCGGAAGGGGGAAATCGTCACCGCCGTCATCACCAACAACTCTCCCATCTTGGGGAGGGCTATCATCATCAACATCTTCACCAGCACCATCTCCTCTCAAACCCTATTTCATCTCTTGTATCCAATCTTTGTACCCAAACCTCATATTGGTACCTGTGGGTTGCTAGTAGTGTTGATTACTACTTGTAGTTGATGCTAGTTGGTTTATTTGGTGGAAGATCATATGTTCAGATACATTATGCATATTAATACCCCTCTGATCATGAACAATAGTATGTCTTGTGAGTAGTTACTTTTGTTCCTGAGGACATGGGAGAAGTCTTGCTATTAGTAGTCATGTGAATTTGGTCTTCGTTCGATATTTTGATGAGATGTATGTTGTCTCTCCTCTAGTGGTGTCCTGTGAACGTCGACTACATGCCACTTCACCGTTATTTGGGCCTAGAGGAAGGCATTGGGAAGTAATAAGTAGATGATGGGTTGTTAGAGTGACATAAGCTTAAACCCTAGTTTATGCGTTGCTTCGTAAGGGGCTGATTTGGATCCATATGTTTCAGGCTATGGTTAGGTTTACCTTAATACTTCTTTTGTAGTTGCGGATGCTTGCATTAGAGGTTAATCGTAAGTGGGAGGCTTCTCCAAGTAAGGGCAGCACCCAAGCACCGGTCCACCCACATACCAAATTATCAAAGTACCGAACGCGAATCAGATGATCGTGATGAAAACTAGCTTGACGATAATTCCCATGTGTCCTCGGGAGCGCTTTCCTTTATATAAGAGTTTGTCCAGGCTTGTCCTTTGCTACAAAAAGGATTGGGCCACCTTGCTGCACCTTATTTACTTTTACCTTTTGTCACCTGTTACCAATTACCTTATCACAAAACTATCTTTTACCTATAATTTCAGTGCTTGCAGAAAATACCTTACTGGAAAATGCCTATCATTTCCTTCTGCTCCTCATTGGGTTCGGCACTCTTACTTATCGAAAGGACTATGGTAGATCCCCGACACTTGTTGGTCATCACTTGGTGGCAGTGATTGAAGAACTCTATCAATAACACTATCGTCGTCAACTTTGCATCCAAGTTGAGTCATATGATTATGGTACCCAGACATTCTGAGTAAGTGTTCACTGATAGAGCTGTTCTTCTCCATCTTGCAGCTGTAGAACTTATTGGAAATTTCATATTTCTCAATCCGGGCATTTGCTTGAAATATTAACTTCAACTCCTGGAACATCTCATATGCTCCATGACTTTCAAAACGTTGTTGAAGTCCCAGTTCTAAGCCGTAAAGCATGGCACACTGAACTATCGTGCAGTCATCAGACAGCGTCCGCCATACGTTCAAAGCGTCTACATTGGCGGGAGGGGGCTTTTCACCTAGCGGTGCTTCAAGGACATAATTCTTCTATGCAGCAATGAGGATAAACCTCAAGTTACGGACCCAGTCCGTGTAATTGCTATCATCATCTTTCAACTTAGGTTTGTCTAGGAACGCATTAAAATTCAAGGGAACGGTAGCACGGTCCATTGATCTACAACAACATAGATATCCAAAAACTATCAGGACTAAGTTTATGATAAATTAAAGTTCAATTAATCATATTACTAAAGAACTCCCACTTAGATAGACATCCCTCTGGTCATCTAAATGATCACGTGATCCAAATCAACTAAACCATGTCCGATCATCACGTGAGATGGATTAGTTTTCAATGGTGAACATCTTATGTTGATAATATCTACTATATGATTCACGCTCGACCTTTCGGTCTCCAGTGTTCCGAGGCCATGTCTATACATGCTAGGCTCGTCAAGTTTAACCCAAGAATTCTGCATGTGCAAAACTGCCTTACACCCATTGTATTTGAACGTAGAGCTTATCACACTCGATCATCACGTGGTGTCTCAGCACGACAAACTTTCGCAACGGTGCATACTCAGGGAGAACACTTGTACCTTGAAATTTTGTAAGGGATCATCTTATAATGCTATCGCCGTACCAAGCAAAATAAGAAGCATAATAAGATAAACATCACATGTAATCAAAATATGTGACATGATATGGCCATCATCATCTTGTGCTTTTGATCTCCATCTCCAAAGCATCGTCATGATCTCCATCGTCACCGGCTAGACACCATGATCTTCATCGTAGCGTCGTGGTCGTCACGCCAACTATTGCTACTACTACTATCGCTAACTCATAGTGATAAAGTAAAGCAATTACATGGCCTTCGCAATTAATAGAATAAAGAGACAACCATAAGGCTCCTGTCAGTTGCCGATAACTTTACAAAACATGATCATCTCATACAATAATGTATAACTCATCACGTCTTGACCATATCACATCACAACAAGCCATGCAAAAATAAGTTAGACGTTCTCTACTTTGTTGTTGCAATTTTTACGTGGCTGTTACGGGCTTAGCAAGAACCGTTCTTACCTACGCATACAAAACCACAACGATTTTTCATCGAGTATGTGCTGTTTTAACCTTCACAAGGACCGGGCGTAGCCACACTCGATTCAACTAAAGTGAGAGAGACAGACACCCGACAGTCACCTTTAAGCAACGAGTGCTCGTAACGGTGAAACCAGTCTCGCGTAAGCGCACGCGTAATGTCGGTGCGGGCCGCTTCATCTCACAATACCGCCGAATCAAAGTATGACATGATGGTAAGCAGTATGACTATTATTGCCCACAACTCATTGTGTTCTACTCATGCATATCATCTACGCATAGACCTGGCTCATGATGCCACTGATGGGGAACGTAGTATTTCAAAAATATTCCTACGATCATGCAAGATCTATCTACTAGATGCATAGCAACGAGAGGGGAGAGTGTGTCTACATACCCTCTTAGACCGAAAGCGGAAGCGTCTAGTGACGCGGTTGATGTAGTCGAACGTCTTCATGATCCAACCGATCCAAGCACCGAACGTACGGCACCTCCGCGTTCAGCACACGTTCAGCTCGATGACGTCCCACGAGCTCTTGGTCCAGTTGAGCTTCATAGGAGAGTTTCGTCAGCACGACGGCGTGGTGATGGAGATGATGAAGCTATCGACGAAGGGCTTTGCCTAAGCACTGCAATGATATGACCGAGTTGTGTTTCTGTGGTGGGGGGACCGCACACGGCTAAAACAATGTTGCTTGTGTGTTCTTGGGTGCCCCGTGCCCCCGTATAAAAATGATCAAGGGGGGAGGAGTCCTCTTCCTAGTAGGACTAGGACTCCCCTTTCCTAGTCCTCCTAGGAAGGGGAAAGGGGGAAGGAAAGAGAGGGAGAGGGAGAGGGAAAGAGGGGTTGCGCCCCCTCCCCTAGTCCTATTCGGACTCCCCATGGGAGTGGGCGCGCCACCTCCTGGGCTGCTGCCTTCTCTTTTCCCTAAAGCCCACTAAGGCCCAATACTTCTCCGGGGGGTTCCGATAACCCTTCGGTACTCCGGTTTTATCCGATAACACCCGGAACACTTACGGTGTACAAATATAGTCGTCCAATATATAAATCTTTATGTCTCGGACATTCCGAGACTCCACGTCATGAACGTGATCACATCCGGGACTCCGAACTACCTTCGGTACATCAAAACTCATAAACTCATAATATCGATCGTCATCTAATGTTAAGCGTGCGGACCCTGCGGGTTGGATAACTATGTAGACATGACCGAGACTCATCTCCGGTCAATAACCAATAGCGTAACCTAGATGCTCATATTGGCTCCTACATATTCTATGAAGATGTTTATCTATCGAATCGCATAACAACATACTTCGTTCCCTTTGTCATCGGTATGTTACTGATAGTCTCCAACGTATCTACTTTTCCAAACCCTTTTGCCCTTGTTTTGGACTCTAACTTGCATGATTTGAACGGAACTAACCCGGACTGACGCTGTTTTCAGCAGAACTGCCATGGTGTTGTTTTTGTGCAGAATAAAAAGTTCTCGGAATCGCCTGAAAATCAACGTATAATTATTTTAGAAAATATAAAAAATATCTGCAAGAAGATACTCACCGGGGGGCCCACACCCTGTCCTCGAGGGTGGGGGGCGCGCCCCCCTTCCCAGGGCGCGCCTCCCTTCCTCGAGGGCCCCCCGATGCTCCACCAACGTGCCCCCAGGTCCTATATCTTCCGTTTTGGGGAGAAAAAAATCAGAGAGAAGGAATTATCGCGTTTTACGAGACGGAGCCGCCGCCAAGCCCTAATCTCCCTCAGGAGGGCTGATCTGGAGTCCGTTCGGGGCTTCGGAGAGTGTAGAACATCGCCATCGTCATCATCAACCTTCCTCCATCACGAATTCCATGATGCTCACCGCCGTGTGTGAGTAATTCCATCATAGGCTTGCTGGACGGTGATGGGTTGGATGGGATCTATCATGTAATCGAGTTAGTTTTGTTAGGGTTTGATCCCTAGTATCCACTATGTTCTGATATTGATGTTGCTATGAGTTTGCTATGCTTAATGCTTGTCACTAGGGCCCAAGTGTCATGATTTCAGATCTGAACCTATTATGTTTTTATGAATATATGTGTGTTCTTGATCCTATCTTGCAAGTCTACAGTCACCTACTACTTGTTATGATCCGGCAACCCCCGAAGTGACAATAATCGGGACCACTCCTGGTGATGACCATAGTTTGAAGAGTTCATGTATTCACTATGTGTTAATGCTTTGGTCCGGTACCCTATTAAAAGGAGGCCTTAATATCCCTTAGTTTCCAATAGGACCCCGCTGCCACGGGAGGGTAGGACAAAAGATGTCATGCAAGTTCTTTTCCATAAGCACGTATGACTATTTTCGGAATACATGCCTACATTGCATTGATGAACTAGAGCTAGTTCTGTGTCACCCTAGGTTATAACTTCTACATGATGAATTGCATCTGACACAATTTCCCATCATCGATCCAATGCCTACGAGCTTTACCTATATTGCTAGTTGCATATTTACTTTTCCGTTGCTATTATCACATAAACTACAAAAACACTATCTTTACTTTTATTGCTGCTACCGCCACTATCATATTACTTTGCTACTAAACTATCTTGCTGCAGATACTAAGTTTCCAGGTGTGGTTGAATTGACAAGTCAGCTGCTAATACTTAAGAGTATTCTTTGGCTCCCCTTGTGTCGAATCAACAAATTTGGGTTTAATACTTTACCCTCGAAAACTGTTGCAATCCCCTACACTTGTGGGTTATCAAGACTATTTTCTGGCGCCGTTGCCGGGGAGCATAGCTCTATTCTTTAAGTCACTTGGGATTTATATCTGCTTATCACAATGAAGAATTTGAAGGAATAAAAAACCAAGATCTTACCCTCAATTACGAGGGGAGGTAAGGAACTGCCATCTAGCTCTGCACTTGATTCTCCTTATGTTATGAGTAAACTTGCGACACCTACTCCTGCTATTGAATCTGATATGTCGTATGTTCTTGATGATGCTACTTCTGCTATGTATGATGAAACTACCTCTATGCCTGATACTGTACCATAGGTGAATTTCTAGATGAACAAATTGCTAAGGTTAGGGAGAGTGCAAATGTTGATGATATTTATGAAAGTGATGAAGAAACTACTCCCAATAGATATGAATTGCCTGTTGTGCCTGAGGGTTATGTTATGGATGAAGAAACTGCTAGAGACTTTCTTGCTTGCAATGATAGATATGATCTTAAGAAGTTATCAGCTAAGCTGAAAGAAAAATCCTTAAATGCTAGAATGAAACATGACCCTGCTTTTGCTACTTCACCTATCTGTGTCACTAATAAGGATTATGAATTCTCTGTTGATCCTAAGTTAATTACTTTGGTTGAATATGATCCTTTCCGTGGCTATGAGTCTGAAACCGTCGTGGCACATCTTACCAAGTTGAATGATATAGCTACCCTGTTTACAAGCTTGGGGGAGGCTTCTTCAGTTACTTAATGCTTTGCCTGATCATCCTCTTGAGATGCATGATATACTTGATGTCTTTTATAATGGACTAACTGATGCTTCCAGAGACCATCTGGATAGTTGTGCTGGTTGTGTTTTCAGGGAAAGAATAGTTGAACAAGCTGAATTACTATTGAAAATAAATGGACAGTTCCTGAACCAGCCCCTAAGCCAACTCCGAAGAAAAGAGGTGTTCTATTTCTCAGTATTGAAGATATGCAAGAGGCAAAGAAATCTATGAAAGAAAAAGGTATTGAAGCGGAAGATGTTACGAATTTACCTCCTATTGAAGAAATACATGGTCTTGATAACCCGACACAGGTAGTAAACGTAAATTATCTTTATAGATTTGATGAAGGTGATATTCCTCGTTATAAGTCTGCTAGCCAATGCTTAGATGAGTTTGACAATTTTATTGTGAAACAAGAAAACTTCAATGCTTATGTTGGTAGACAACTACAACACAATGCTTATATAATTGAACGCTTGAGTGATTATCTGTCTAGTGATAAAGGTGAACTGAAACTTATTAGTAAACATGCTTCCATGGTCACCACTCAAGTAGAACAAGTACTTAAAGCTCAGAATGATTTGCTCAATGAATTAAATAGTAAAAATAATGACTATGCTGTTAGAGTTGCAACTAGAGGTGGTAAGATGACTCAGGAACCTCTGTATCCTGAAGGCCACCCTAAGAGAATTGAGCAAGATTCTCAGAGAGCTAATTTAGATGTACCTAGTTCTTCTAGGAAGAAGAAAAAGAAAAATGATAGAACCATGCATGCTTCTAGTGAACCTGTAGCTCATCCACCTGAGAACCCCAATGATATATCTGTTTCTGATGCCGAGACACAATCTGGCAATGAACATGAACCTAGTAATAATATTAATGATGATGTTCATGCTGATGCTCAACCTAGCAATGATAATGATGTAGAGATTGAACCTGCTATTGATCTTGATAACCCACAATCAAAGAATCAACGTTATGATAAGAGAGACTTTGTTGCTAGGAAGCACAGTAGGGAAAGAGAACCATGGGTTAAGAAACCCATGCCTTTTCCTTCGAAACCATACAAGAAAAAGGATGATGAGGATTTTGAGCGCTTTGCTGAAATGATTAGACCTATATTTTTGCGTATGTGTTTGACTGATGTGCTTAAAACAAATCCTTATGCCAAGTATATGAAATATATTATTACCAACAAAAGAAAGATACCTGAAGTACAAATCTCCACCATGCTTGCCAATTACACTTTTGAGGGTGGAATGCCTAAGAAATTAGGAGATCCAGGAGTACCTACTATACCTTGCTCCATTAAGAGAAACTATGTTAAAACTGCTTTGTGTGATCTTGGAGCCGGTGTTAGTGTTATGACTCTCTCTTTATATCGTAGACTTGACTTGAGTAAGCTGACACCTACTAAAAATATCTTTGCAAATGGCTGATAAATCAACTACTATACGTGTCGGTATTTGTGAGGATGTGCCTGCTGTAGTTGCAAATGTTACTATTCTAACGGACTTTGTTATACTTGATATTCCCGAGGACAATAGTATGTCTATTATTCTTGGAAGACCTTTTTTGAATACTGCAGGGGCTGTTATTGATTGCAACAAAGGCAATGTCACTTTTCATGTCGATGGTAATGAGCATACGTTACATTTTCCGAGGAAACAACCTCAGGTCCATAGTATCAATTATATCAGAAAACTTCAACTATAACTATTGGAGGTTTTGAGTTTCCCATTCCTACTATCAAGAAGGCATATGATATACTTATTGTTGGGGACATACATATCCCCATTGAGGTAACCTAGTGTGAGTCGAAAATTCTCCGGTTTCATGTGACTCGGAAAGAGTTTATTAGCAAGACCCGATCAACATTGTTAATGGATTCCTTTTGATGAACATGGGATAGGTGAATCTAGATAGCACAAATATTCTGTAACCTCCTTTTACTTTCTGTTAATTAGGTTAAAAAAACAAAAATAGCATAGTCTTTCTATTCCCAGACTTATCCGTGCAATAAAAACTTATCCCGAAAATAGAAGTTCTCCAAATGCCATGAAAATGAAATATGATTTTTTCTAGAATATTTAAGAAAATATGGCACTGAACACACAGCGAGGGGAGCGAGCACGTGGCCTCGAGGGCACAGGGAGCGCGCCCCCTGCCTCGAGGGTCCCACGTGGCCCCCCTCCACTTATCCTTTCACCCATGCTCTTCTTCTTCCTCCAAAAAAAATCCCCAACCAGCTCAAACCCGAGTTCTAGCTCATTTTGCTGCCATTTTCGATCTCCTTGCTCAAAGCACCATTCACCAAACCGTTTGGGGAGATTTTTCCTTGGTATGTGACTCCTCCATTGGTCCAATTAGTTTTTGCTCTTGTGCTTTATTTGTTGCAAATTTATGTTGCTGTGGTGACGTTGTTCTTGAGCTTGCATGTCAAATTTTCTTGGTCCCAAGTAGTTCTAATGCATGATATAGACTCTAGGCACTAGTAGGAGTTGTTGCTATCAATCTTGTTGAGTTTGGTTAACTTTTATTGTGAGTTACTAAGAATTTCAGAATATTTCAGAAAAATGTCTAGGAGAAACTTCCAAGGTGGTCCTTCAAGGAAGCAAGAACCGATGCTCGCGTTCCATGAGCCGGACGATGAACCCCCGAAGGATGCTGACGTGCGGCCTTGTGAATGGCCGTTAGATGAATTTATGGGTCAAGCGGGCATCAAAGATGAATTTTACGCATATGTGCGCAATGCTGACCTCGAGGACTTCATGCAAGATAAGTGTCCTCAATACCGTGGCTTAACTGATAGCTTTGAGAGAACATTTAAATTTTCATCTTCACGTAAATCTCACACTGTCATGTTTGACCTTTATGATAAATATTATACCATGGACTTAGAGGATTTTAATGTTGCCTGCAAGCTCCCACAGTGGGGCAGTATGAGTGATCCTCGCAAATCTGAATTTAGAGAATTCCTAGCTAGTATTACAGTGGGGGAATCCAGGGATATTACACAAGCTACCACGGGGAGCATACATTTTCCTGCTATTCATTACTTTGCTCTCTTTATCGGTAGATGCATAAATGGTAAAGACGAGGCTTGTCACATGTGTGTCCCTGATCTTAGTGTTCTCATGAGTGATGTACTAGGTGATAGGCAATATAATCTGGGAGCTATTGTTGCACGTAGACTACACCATAATGGTTTGCATGGAGATTTATTTGGTGGGATCTATGCTACTCGCATAGCCCGCTATCTTGGTGTGTCTGTGCACACGTATGATGAACCTTTACCCCCTGCTTATTTAGAATGTAATGCTATGGCTAGTCATCGGTTCATAGAGTGGGATAATCAAACCCTCAAATATCGACTAATCTTTAACCGGCAGCATGCCATCCCTATTGTTCTTCCTGCCCCTACTTTGTTTAACTTTCAGGAAAAAGGAAGATACACTATAACTATGGAGGAGGCAAATGCCTATTATAACATGACAGAGGCAACCCGCCTTCGAGCTGCAGCTCAGCAGGCAGCATCTGTTGCATCTCAGCATGACCCCAACTACAACTTTGGATATCCGTTAGGCCAATACTGGCCATAGAGCAACTTAGGCCAAAAGCCTAAGCTTGGGGGAGTACGTGTTTCTCACCGACTTACATTCATGTTCACACACTTATTCTAGCTGTCGGTTCTCACACTCTTTCACTGTACCATCCATGCTTAGTTTCAATTTCTTTTTCTTAGTCTTTTTCTTGTGTGCTAGTAAAACCCAGAAAAACAAAAAAATATTAGTTGTAGCTTCTAGCTAGTTTACTTTCTTTGCTTGTAGTAGTAACTAAAAAATGAAAACCCAAAATGATTTCCTGTTCTTCTTTTGCTTGTTGGGAGCTTTCCCGTGTAAATAGTTTCTTTTCTTTTCTTTAGGGGTTAAGAGTACAAGACCATGATTAAAATGCTTAGTGGCTCTCATATGCTTTGTTGTTGATTTAACCTTGAGCCATATTACCTTGTCTTCTCTCTTGTATTAAATGCCTCCAGATTCCAGCTTAGTCCAATGCACATGCACTATTATTATTTTCAACACCATTCGGTCGTGCAAGTGAAAGGCAATAAGGATGGTATATGATGAACTAACTGAGATGAGAAAAGCTGGTATGAACTCGACCTCTCTTGTTTTTGTAAATATGATTGCTCGTCATTCTTGATTCAGCTTGTTATGAATAAAACATGTTTGCAATGACAACTAGAGATCATAGCTGCTTATGCCATGCTTAATTAGCTGAGAGTTTATAATGGTCTATCTTGCATGCCAACATGATATTAAAATGGTTGTGATGTGGTATGATGGGTGGTATCCTCCTTTGAACGATTTAAGTGACTTGACTTGGCACATGTTCATGCATGTAGTTGAAACAAATCAACATAGCCTTCACGATATTTATGTTCATGGTGATTTATATCCTACTCATGCTTGCATTCGTTGTTGATTAATTTTAATGCATGTTCATGACCGTTGTTGCTCTCTAGCTGGTTGCTTCCCAGTCTCTTTCTAGCCTTCACCTGTACTAAGCGGGAATACTACTTGTGCATCCACTTCCATAAACCCCAAAGTTTTTCCATATGAGTCCACTATACCTTCGTATATGTGGTATTTACCTGCCATTCCAAGTAAATTTATATGTGCCAAACTCTAAACCTTCAAATGAAAGTATGGTGTGTATGCTCGAACAATTCATGTATCAACTAGGGCTGTCTATATCTTCCATGCTAGGTGGGTTATTCTCACGATGAGTGGACTCCGCTCATCATTCATGAGAAAATGGCTGGTAATCGGGATGCCCAGTCCCATGCTCAAAATCATAATAATTAAACAAAACTCCCCCAGGGTTGTTGAGGGTTTGGACGGTACCCGTTGTTTCGGGCTAGCCGTGGAGTGTGCTTGTTGGTGGTTGGGAGAGTATAAACTTTACCATTCTGTTTGGGAACCGCCTATAATGTGCGTAGCATGGGAGATATCGAGATTCTTGGTTGTTATGTTGACAATGAAAGTATACCGCTCAAAATAATATTCAATCTCTATTTAAAAATCGAGCTCTGGCACCTCTACAAATCCCTGCCTCCCTCTGCGAAGGGCCTACCTATTTACTTTTATGCAGAGTCATCATCCTCTTATAAAAAAGCACCAGTAGGAGAGCACCTCTGTCGTTGCATGTATTGCTATTAATTTGCATTGAGTATGATCATGCCTGGATCTCTTTTACCATGAATTACAATGTCTAATCATTCCTTGATCTTTAAAGGTGCTCTACATTTATGTTTTGCGGTCTCAAAAAGGGCTAGCGAGATACCATCATGATATATCATTTCATGATTGTTTTGAGAAGTGTTGTCATCCAAGGTTTATTATTATTGCTCGCTAGTTGATTATGCCATTGATGTGAGTAGTCCTGAGACCTGAAAGTTATTGCGAATATGGTTAGTTCATGATCTTGTTGAAAACCTGAATGCTAGCTTACATATTTACAAAAACAAGAGCAAACAGAGTTTGTCAAAGTTTTTCTTTATCACTTTCAGTTTATCAACTGAATTGCTTGAGGACAAGCAAAGGTTTAAGCTTGGGGGAGTTGATACATCTCCAACGTATCTACTTTTCCAAACCCTTTTGCCCTTGTTTTGGACTCTAACTTGCATGATTTGAATTGAACTAACCCGGACTGGCGCTGTTTTCAGCAGAACTGCCATGGTGTTGTTTTTGTGCAGAATAAAAAGTTCTCGGAATCGCCTGAAAATCAACGGAGAATTATTTCAGAAAATATAAAAAATATCTGCAAGAAGATACTCACCGGGGGGGGCACACCATGTCCTCGAGGGTGGGGGCGCGCCCCCCTTCCCAGGGCGTGCCGCCCTGCCTCGAGGGGCCCCCAATGCTCCACCGACGTACCCCCAGGTCCTATATCTTCCGTTTCGGGGAGAAAAAAGTCAGAGAGAAGGAATTATCGTGTTTTACGAGACGGAGCCGTTGCCAAGCCCTAATCTCTCTCGGGAGGGCTGATCTGGAGTCCGTTCGGGGCACCGGAGAGTGGAGATCGTCGCCATCGTCATCATCAACCTTCCTCCATCACCAATTACATGATGCTCACCGCCGTGTGTGAGTAATTCCATCGTAGGCTTGCTGGACGATGATGGGTTGGATGGGATCTATCATGTAATCGAGTTAGTTTTGTTAGGGTTTGATCTTTAGTATCCACTATGTTCTGAGATTGATGTTTCTATGACTTTGCTATGCTTAATGCTTGTCACTAGGGCCCGAGTGCCATGATTTCAGATCTGAACCTATTATGTTTTTATGAATATATGTGTGTTCTTGATCCTATATTCCAAGTCTATAGTCACCTACTATGTGTTATGATCCGGCAACCCCGAAGTGACAATAATCGAGACTACTCCCGGTGATGACCATAGTTTGAGGAGTTCATGTATTCACTATGTGTTAATATTTGGTCTGGTGCTCTATTAAAAGGGGGCCTTAATATCCCTTAGTTTCCAATAGGACCCCGCTGCCACGGGAGGGTAGGACAAAAGATGTCATGTAAGTTCTTTTCCATAAGCACGTATGACTATGTTCGGAATACATGCCTACATTGCATTGATGAACTAGAGCTAGTTCTGTGTCACCCTAGGTTATAACTTCTACATGATGAATTGCATCCGACGTAATTTCCATCATCGATCCAATGCCTACGAGCTTTACCTATATTTCTAGTTGCCTATTTACTTTTCCGTTGCTATTATCACAAAACCTACAAAAACACTATCTTTACTTTTATTGCTGCTACCGCCACTATCATATTACTTTTCTACTAAACTATCTTGCTGCAGATACTAAGTTTCCAGGTGTGGTTGAATTGACAACTCAGCTGCTAATACTTAAGAATATTCTTTAGCTCCCCTTATGTCGAATCAACAAATTTGGGTTGAATACTTTACCCTTGAAAACTGTTGCGATCCCCTACACTTGTGGGTTATCAGTTACTTGCCCGAGATTTGATCGTCAGTATCACTATACCTAGTTAATCTCGTTACCGGCAAGTCTCTTTACTCGTTCCGTAATACATCATCTCGTGAATAACTCATTAGTCATTTGCTTGAAAGGCGTATTATGATGTGTATTACCGAGAGGGCCCAGAGATACCTCTCCGACACTCGGAGTGACAAATCATATTCTTGATCTATGTCAACACCACAAACACCTTCGGAGACACCTGTAGAGCATCTTTATAATCACCCAGTTACGTTGTAACGTTTGATAGCACACAAGGTGTTCCTCCGGTATTCGGGAGTTGCATAATCTCATAGTCATAGGAACATGTATAAGTCATGAAGAAAGCAATAGCAGTAAAACTAAACAATAAAGTTGCTAAGATAACGGATGGGTCTTGTCCATCACATCATTCTCCTAATGATGTGATCTCGTTGATCAAATGATAACTCATGTCTATGGATAGGAAACATAACCATCTTTGATCAATGAGCTAGTCTAGTAGAGGCATACTAGGGACACTCTGTTTTGTCTATGTATTCAGACATGTACTAAGTTTCTGGTTAATACAATTATAGCATGAATAATAAACATTTATCATGATATAAGGAAATACAAATAACACCTTTATTATTGCCTCTAGGGCATATTTCCTTCAGTGGGTTGTGCCCACCTCGATGGCCTCCCGCACCGCCTCTTTGCTCTATAAATGCCCAAATATTCCAAAACCCTAGGGGAGTCGACGAAATTTTGTTCCAGCCGCCACAGGCTTCTGTATCCACTAGATCCAATCTAGAACCCTTTCCGGCACACCCCTGGAGGGGAAATCATCACGGGTGGCCATCTTCATCATCCCGACGGCCACCATGATGAGTAGGGAGTAGTCCACCCTCGGGGCCGAGGGTTTGTACTAGTAGCTATGTGTTTAATCTCTCTCTCTCTCTCTCTCTCTCTCTCTCTCTCTCTCTCTCTCTCTCTCTCTCTCTCTCTCTCTTGTGTTCTTGAGATGCACAATCTTGATGTATCGCGGGTATTGTTAATACAGTCGGATCATATGGTGTTTTCGCCTCTCTATCTTGTTGTGATGAATTGAATTTTCCCTTTGAGATTTATATGGATTGAATACTTTTATGGATTTAAGAACACTTGATGCATGTCTTTCTATGAATACCCGTGGTGACAATGGGGTATGATATTGATTCACTTGATATGTGTTTTGGCACTCAACTTGCGGATTCCCGCAATGACATTGGGGTAATCTATGCATAGGGGTTGATGCACGTTCTTGTCTTTGTTTCTACGATAAAAAATCTTGGGGCACTCTTTGAGGTTCTTTGTGTTGGATTGAATATTATAAATCTGAACTTGTTTTGGTGTTATATCAGTACGAAATCTTGATAGATCGATCGGAAAGAATAACTTGTGTTATTCTAGTACGAACTCTTGATACATCGATCGGAAAGAATAACTTGTGTTATTCTAGTACGAACTCTTGGATAGATCGATTGGAAAGAATAGCTACGAACAGTTTCTTCTTATGTTCTCTGCTAGATAGGAACTTTGGAGTGATTCTTCATCGCACGCCGAGGGATGGTTATGTGATCCTATTATATTAGCATTGTCGAGAGATTGCAATAGCGAAAGTACGAACCCTAGGCCTCATTTTCAAGCATTGCAATATTGTTTGTGCTCCGTTTTATCACTTGCTACCTTGCTATTTTTATTGTTCATATTACAAAAATCTATATCTACTATTCATATTACACTTTTATCAACCATCTCTTCGCCGAACTAGTCCGCCTATACAATTTGCCATTGTATTGGGTGTGTTGGGGACACAAGAGACTTTTTATTATTTGGTTGCAGGGTTGTTTGAGAGAGACCATCTTCATCCTACACCTCCCACGGATTGATAAACCTTAGGTCATCCACTTGAGGGAAATTTGCTACTGTCCTAAAAAACTCTGCGCTTGAAGGCCCAACACGAGTCTACAAGAACAAGTTGTGTTTTAGACATTAAGCTCTTTTCTGGCGCCGTTGCCGGGGAGGTTAGGTAAGCGGCACTCACATACCATCAACGAAGCTCTTTTCTGGCGCCGTTGCCGGGGAGGTGAGTGCTTGAAGGTATATCTTTAGATCTTGCAATCGAATCTTTTAGTTTCTTGTTTTATCACTAGTTTGGTTTTGTAAAAGAAAACTATAAAATAATGGAATTGAGGTTGCATCATATTATTGTTCATCTTTATAATGTCTTCTGTAAAAATGATGGATCGGGAAATTGTGCTCAATTGTTAGAAGAAGAATGCTATAAAATGTTTGACATAAAATATTTGAATGATGAGCATGATTGCAATGTTGTTACTATGAATTCTATAAATATCCATGATGCTAATGATATGCAAAGCCATAAGCTTGGGGATGCTATGTTTGATGAAGATGATATTTTTAACCCCTAAGATTTGATGTGGAAATTTGTTATAATGGTAGCATGCCTCCTATTTATGATGATTATATTGATAAAAGTTGATTTGGAGAGGTCATGACTTTATTTAGTGATGAATCCACTACTTTGGAGGATGCTTCAATTGACTATGATAACAAAGTTGCTATCTATGATGATTATGGTGCTGACATGTATGATATATTGAATAATGATAACCATGAAACTTGTCATCATGACTTTAATTTTCAATCTCTTGATAGTTATTTTGTTGAGTTTGCTCCCACCACTATTCATGAGAATAAATTTGCTCATGTGGAGAGTAGAAAAATTTATATGCTTTTGCATCATGAAAATAATGCTTTATGAGATAGTTATATTCATGAATCTATTCATGATTCTACTGAAAATTATTATGAGAGATGAACTTATGATTCATGATGCTCTCTTTATGTTTCAATCCTTATCTTTTATGCGAGCAGCATTGAACTCATCATGCCAAGCTAAAAGGCATTAAAGAAAAGCACTTGTTGGGATACAACCCAACACTTACCCCTGTTGTTTTTATGTTAACATGGTTAAGCTATTGTAGTAATCATGTTTACATGTTTTGTTCCAATAAAGTGTCAAGTAAAGCCTTTGGGATAGTGTGGATGATAGTTGATTTGATTCTGTGCAAAAATAGAATGTTTTGCGTCCAGTGGAGAAAATTCAATAAATCCCTGGAACGTGATAATTATATGAATTTTTTACACATGATTGGTATAAAACTTTCCTACGCTGTCCTAATGTTTCAGAAGTTTTAGAGTTCAATAAGTATGGTGGTTGTCCAGATCATTACAGACGGTTCTGTTTTTGACAGATTCTGTTTTCAATGCATAGTTTGCTTGTTTTCTAGTTTCTATGGCTTATATTGATCAATATAAATTGTAGAAATGATATTATACAGTAGGCATTGTGTGGAAATAATTAAGAATCTTGTCTTTGATAGTACCAAAGTGAATGATTTATTTTAAAATACTAACCCATCTCACAAATTCCGTTAAGTTTTGTGTGATTGAAGTTTTCAAGTTTTCGGTGAGATATAGATATGAGGATAATAAGGAGCGGCAAGACCCTAAGCTTGGGGATGCCCAAGGCACCCAAGGAATACCCAAGCAACTAAGCTTGGGGATGCCCCGGAAGGCATCCCCTCTTTCGTCTTCAACATTATCGGTAACCTCACTTGGAGCTATACTTCTATTCGTCACATGATATGTGTTTTGCTTGGGGCGTCCTTTTATTTTGTTAGGATTTGCTTGCTGGTATTTATAATAATGTTTTGTATCTTTTATTCCAATAGAAGTGTCAAGAATAGCCTTTAGCATGCTTATTTTGCAAGTCTACATGTTGCTGTTTGAAAACAGAAAGTTTGTCGCTGTTGTAAAAATTCCCGAGAAAAGTCAGAATGTGATAAAAGGTTGATTTTTTTGCATAATAAGCTATGATAAATTTCGTACAACATGTTAAAATTTAAAAAAAAATTAGTTAGGGAAGTATGGATCCTCTTGCATTGTTTACATACTGTACTATTTTGACAGATTGCTCTTATGTTTGCATTGTTTGCATATGTTTGCGTGTTTAATGATTCTATTTGAGAATGGGAGTATTAAATATGCAGAGGCATTTAGTATGCAATGTTAAATTATAATTTTAGTGATTTTCTACAGTAGAGAATGATAACATTTTGCATTGATTTATACTAACTTATCTCATGAGTTCTTGTTGAGTTTTGTGTGGATTGATAAACCTTAGGTCATCCATTTGAGGGAAATTTGCTACCATCCTACAAAACTCTGCGCCTTTTTATCCTTAAGCAAGATGGCATGATGTAGAGGGATAGATCCAATCAATATGAATAAACCCCATCTTTTTATCCTTAATGGCAAGAATAAAAATACGTGTCATGTGCCTTTCTGTCACTAGGATTGAGCACAACAAGATTGAACCCGTTACAAAGCACCTCTCCCATTGCAAGAAAAATCAATCTAGTTGGCAAACCAAAATAAATAGATCGGAGAGAAATACAAAAGTCTATAAATCATGCATAAAAGAATTCAGAGAAGACTCAGTTAATATTCATAGATAATCTGATCATAGACCCACAATTCATTGGATCTCATTAAACATACCACGAAAGAAGATTCATCAAATAGATCTCCAAGAACGTCAACGAGAACATTGCATTGAAGATCAAAGAGAAAGAAGAATCCATCTAGCTACTACCTATGGACCCGTAGGTTTATAGTAAACTACTCACACATCACCGGAATGGCAACAAGGTTGATGTAGAAGTCCTCCGTGATCGAATCCCCCTACAGAGTACCGGAAAAGGTCCCCAGATGGGGTTTCACGGACAAAAACTTGCGGCGGCGAAAAAGTATTTTTGGGTTGCTCTCTGGTCTTCGGGTAATATTTGAGAATTTTTAGAGAAAGGTTTGGGGTTAGGGGATCCTCGAGGGACACACAAGCTTAGGGGGGGGCACCCCCTGAGCTAGTTGACGCCTCGTGATCCATCTAACGTCCTCCCTAAGCTTCCAGGGTGTCTTGTGGTAAAAAAATGTCAAAAAGTTTTGTTCCATTTGGACTCCGTTTGGTATTGATTTTCTGAAAAGAAAAAACAAGAAAAAGACAACAACTGGCACTGGGCACTAGGTTAATAGGTTAGTCCCAAAAATAATATAAAATAGCATAATAATGCATGTAAAACATTCAAGATTGATAATATAATAACATGTTACAATAAAAAATCATAGTTACATTGGAGACGTATCATGGACGTGCATATTTTTTTGTTTTGTTTATCCAACGAGCTAATTAGTCCAGACTAAAAAAATGCTTTTAATGCGGAGTAATTAACCGACAAGGAAGAAATATGCACTGGATCAAGGAAGAAATGTGCGCTCTTGATACAGAGTATCTAATGGACGAGCCTAAACCTCTCGCGCCCAACCCGCACATGAGAATCGTGGTGGCTTTTAATTGGCCACATGAATGCCTGGACTACCGCAAAGCCCCCTGTTTGGTTCTGGTTTATGAGAAAAAGGACATCCGGACCGGTCGGCGAATAGATACAGAGCTGCGTTGTTGGCAAAACAGGTCAGGATTGTGCTGTCCGGACAGATGCGGATGGTTTGAGGATCCGCTTTGAAGATGCCCTAAATGTTTTTTTATAAAATATGACTAAGTGGAGCCTTTTGGACATTTTCATCTCTAGGAAGCTCTTTATATACGTGTAATGTTTACATTGTCAAATACAATCTTCACTAATGGTCGTTTTATAACTAATACTTGTCTTGCCTAAGTGAGCATCTTAAAAGATCTCGCATGCTCACCCCTTGGACAATCTGGAACGAAAGGAACACTTGCATCTTCTAACTCAAGAGTGCCCCATCGACGGTTCTACTAGCTAACATCAAGATTGAGGCTCAAACTTGGGTCACTGCGGGTGCAAATAAATTGGGATCTGTCATGCCACGAGAGTAGGCATTTTGTAGCGGTGTTGTAGCACGATGGGTGTTGTAACACAAACATTAAACTCATTTCTTCCCCTCTTAATTAATGAACTAGCAAAAAAGCTTGTGCGTTGCAACGGGAGAAAAAATAACACACGCTCTTAACCCAACAACCATCACTCAAGACCATAATAGATCTATCTTCTTTATTTTAGCGAGACATCACATTTGTTTTGCCGCTTATCCTCCTTCTCAACCTCGCCGGCGGTGACCTCAATGTTCACACAAATCAAAATGTGTTTGATTTGTGGTTAATCCTAACGCGTCTCTCTCTCTCTCTCTCTCACTCTCATGATGTTTTTTTTTGTTTTTCCCTGCAGGGTTTTTCATAGGTATGCAAGTGTAGTTAGTGATATTTTCTTTTCATATATGGTTATAGTGGGTGTTTATTTATTTGCAATACGGTCCATACGGATCGCCGCCGGTACAAAACAAAAACGGATCGTGCTTTTAAGATAATATTTAAAAAATATTTAACAGGTAAAAATAACATCATATTCAGATTCTACATATTTTCTAATCAAATTTCATATATAACGTATTAAAATCGGAGTTACGGTTTAAAAGATACGGATAATTTAGAAAAGCATTTGTTTGACTTAAATATCTTCCAAAATAATATTTTGAAATATTTAACAGGTAAAAATAACACCATATTCATATTCTAAATATTTTTTAATCAAATTTCATATATAATATGTTAAAAGCGGAATTACGGTTTATAAGATATGGATAATTTAGAAAAACATTTATTTGACTGAAATTGATCAACGGATGAATTACCTAAAAGATCAGGGGGGTTTCGAAAAAACGTAAAATAACGGTTCGGAGTGATTTAAGTCGGGACGGCAGGTTGATTTATAGAAAACATAGGGACTTTTGCGTAAAAGGAAAAATAATGGTTCGATGTGACTTAAGTCGGGACGACGGATTGATTTTAAGAAAACACATGGACTTTTTTGCAAAACAACTCGACGGACGGGCAGAAACCTTCCGTGCTTTATTATTAAAAAATAAGATAAAGATGAGGCAAGTCTTTTGCCTCCTTTAAAAAAAAGATCTCGCATTTAATAAAGGATTTGAAAAGTAGAGCTTGTGACACTTTCTTAGACGGACGAGACTTGCCTACTCCCCTCATGTGTGCCCATCCGTGCTCCCGCGTATGTGGCTTGATTTGATTGGAACAAAATTAGGCCCGGTCCCACCTCCTTAAAATCAGGGGGGGGCGATGATTAGATTAGAAAGGAAAAAGGAGAAATGACAGCCGTAGGATAAAGTGGAAGCACGGATGGAAGCATGGGGAAGGAGCAGGCAAGTTTTGTCCTTCTTAGACAGCATGCGCTTCTCATTTGTTATGTGGTGATTGATCTAGGATTTAATTATTGTAGCATTTCAATTAATAGCTGCCCAACAATATTGTAGTTGATTTGTTTAATTCCTTTGTATTTAGTTGATTAGTTCTTGTACTTCTCAATATAATTCCAGGTCAGTTGGCCCTACCGGTGATACACTAGATCCTCCTCTGATGGTATGGATGACTGCACACATCCACCCACTCTGTGCGGGTGAGAGCGAGATATAACCCCTACAGCATTTGCATAATCCGTGTCCTGATTGCGGAGAGCGTGCAAGGAATCAAATCTCCCCCGATTGCCATCTTAATTCGCGAATTTGCGTCCCACACTGATGGAAGATAAGATACTTTACTGTTGTAGGCACGCATTTTGCTTAACGTAATGATAAGGTCTCACTGGTGATTGTGCTTAGAAAAACCAGTGCTCGTCTACAAAATCAACATACCACAGGGGGCTGTTTGTTAGGAGCCATGTTAGCACACACAAACTATGAGACGTCATCAGAATTTGTGAGTACTTACCGTGCATGGAACCGTCGAGGTACGTCTGGAACACTGAAATATCCCGGCCGCGAGATCACATTGGTTGCGGATGCTGATATTAAAGGAAATCCAGAAAGGAAGCTGGTATCGCCATCGATAAACATGTGGACAACCCATGCGTTGCATCCTGTGGAAAAATGAGGTCCCATCAGCATCGATCCTCCAAGGGGGGCAAGTCATGAGGGAGCTAAGCTAAGGTAGCCTATCCCAACATGTATCCATCCATCCAGCTGCGGGTCATGGTGGCCATACGGGGTTGTAATCAGTCTCTTGTAGTGGCTGAAAGGGTAGTGGCCCCTTTGCTCACACAAAGGGAGGATGGGCAATTCAAAGGTGCACCCAAGAGCAGGGGTATTCGAGGGAAAAATCTATTTCTAAATGTCAACAGTTCTGAAAAAAGTATACATTAAAATGTTTGAGTACTTTTTATGCTTGTAAAGTTATATGGGAAACCCAGCAAAAAAAAACTTATAAGGAAACATCATATTTTTTCCAGTGTAAAAAACATTTTTTTGCGGGAGTAATAAAAAGAAAGTTTAGTACTAAAGACGATGCTTTCAGGATCAATGAAGTTTTTTATTTTCCCTAGGGCGCAACACTGATATATTCCATGTAACTAGAAATATATAGAAGAGTTAATAATTTATATGTGTATTCTTTTAAATCGTTTGACATTTATAAGTTTTGTTTGCTACTTTTGTGTATCTTTGGGAGCACGTCTTCCTGGGAGTTATTTCACCACCACAGGTTTGACCGTCTGACATGCAGATATTCCCACTAGAATTCTTTTTTTCTAAAGGGTCATGGCAACATATTAAATATCACAAGCCCCTAAAAGCCATTCATATAGAAAAATAAAATTACATTCAAATCTTTGGATGTGCCGAAGGCATCTTCCTCCATGATCCACTGGCGACGTGCCGTAAGCATAGCTCAATGCCGCTTCTTGGCCTTTGCCTCGAGGGAGCAAAAATTTTAAACCCAAGAGCTTGTAGAAGTAGCGGTCGGAAGTCGTCAATGTAGACCAGGAGGCGTTAGCGGCCGCGATATGCAAATCGCCGCCCCGGAGTAGAAAACTCGATAAGGGCCTGTAAAAAATTCGAACAACATGAAACCTGCCAAATCGAGACGGGTCCATGGGAAACCTAAACCGACCGGACCTCGGAAGACCCATCAGAAACACTGTTCCAAACGCCATCCGCCGTTGATAAACACACGAACGAAATGGGAAAAGGATGGGTAGAGTAGTATTGCTAAACTAGGAACGCGTCGCCACTCGCTGCCCCAAACCAAACACGAGCTCTTCCTCATGTAAACCTGGAAAAAAACATGGCACTACATGATAGGTCCGAGTCCGATGTCGAGCTCGCTAACGCCCATGATCATGCATTGATGCCCTATTCTCTGATAACATGGCCAGGCTAGTTCTCCGTTGAAGATCACCGCACTGGATATGTGATCCTCTGGCCACTTTCAACTTCACCAACACCATTGTCGAGCATTGCCTATCGGGACCCGGTCCTTGAATGGGGCTCGAATCTCTGCGCTTACTATGTTAGCCCCTAAATCAATAGCTGACACGTACAGTCGACGGTGAAATACCAAAAACACATCACATGTCATAGTATTACATCATTGATCTAGTGCTTTACAATACTATTGGCGGGCGTGTGCAGGAGACACGCGTGACATCATGGACTGAGAACCTCCCTTTGCTAGCTCGTAGATGGCGCCCAAAGGTGTGGACCTACAATACTGAAACATACATGGTGATTTACCCAGGTTCGGGGCGCATGGTTGTGTGATATCCTACTCCTTCTTTTTGTGAGTTTATGTTGGTGGATTCATAAGCTACAAGTCCTTCCTGGGAGCGGGGAGCGTTGTGTAGTCCTACTGTTCTTCGACCAACACTACAAAAAAACTACTTCTATGATAATACATGTTTGTCACAGTAGGTCACATTTTCTGTCACACGTGTACATCCTCGACGATTTTATGGTAGAGTCAAGATAGTCATACATGTGCTGTCGTAGAAGTGTTCCATGACAATACCAAAATTATCATCACAGAAGTGTTCACTTCCATGACGATAAATGGCCCGTCATGGAAGTGCTTTCGTCAAGGGTAACCGACATGTGGCATCCATGGTAATGGGTCACCTTTAAGCTATCAGGTCCGGTTATGGATCCGATAACCCGCTAATAGCGAGGACCAATGGGGATTTTCCATGTGTAAAATTTTCATTGGCCGAAGGAATCGCGTGTCAGCTCCACGTGCGGACATATGTCAAGCAACCAATTGATAGGAGGCGCCTATGGTATGTCGACACATGGCACGGCCCAACAGTGGCCCATTCAGGTCAAAGGCCAACCCGTTTGACTTGTTCAAAGGTTAACGGCCTGGCCCATCGAAAGCCTGCTAATGGCCTGCTCGCATATAACCAATTCAGGCCCGATAACTCATGACCCATTATGGCCTTTCCGAATTCAGCCCGCTAGCTTGATCTGGACCATCCAATGTGATTCCAGCCCATTGTAACTTCCGGCCCATGTACGACCCATGATGTCATTCGGCACATATGAGGCCCTTTGTAACTCTTGGCCCATTAAGGACCTGTACAGAAACTGACCCATAATGAATAGTATATCGCTTCATAACCATTAACGGCCCATTACTCCATTGGGCCGTTCCCAGCCCGTGTTATCTTTCGGCCTTTTAATGGCCCATTTATTCTTAGGCTGATTTGTAGCATTCGGTTGCTTACGGTCCGTTACTGGCCTTTTCCGCTTGTGGGCCGAATTTAGCCCGTGGTTAAAGTCGACCCATTTGTGGACCGTCAATCCGTTGGTCCGTTTTCGTAACGTCATCAAATATGGCCCATTAACGACCCGTTATGCATGTCGATAGAATTAAGCCCGTTATACTGGTCGGCCTCTTAAAGGACCGTTATGGTCGGCCCATGAACGGACGATTGCCACTCTAGCCCGTTTATGGCCCATAATGTGGTTCTTATTGGCCCATGTTTGGCCAATTGATCATACGACCCGTAGAAGGTCGATTGATTCTACGGCCCGTAGAAGGCCCGTGGTCACTACAGCAGATAGTAGGACCATGCTGACAACGATCTGTATGTTACCCATGGTTATCATGGCCTAGTTTTAAAAAATAGGTTATTGCAGCTAATAGCAAACCGCGGAAAAAGAACTGCATTGACTCTAACCAAACAAATAAAAAGACAACAAGGAAATAAATAAGCAAGCAACATACACTGGGCTATTACGGCTATTACACATATTACAACCACTCGGCATCAAAGTTCGCCACCAGTGTAAATATGGGGAACAAATCAGCATATTACTGTCGGATTCAGGGCTCCGCTGACCCAAGGAAAGGTTTGAACAAAGGGGCGTGTGCGAAGAACTCAACCTCACCAGCCTATCTACTCACCGCTCCCAAGGCCTAGCTCGGTCGAACTCGCAAGGAAAGGGACTCAGCGATTTACCCAGGTTCGGGCCACCTCGCGGTGTAAGACCCTACTCCTGCTTTGTGGTGGATTAACCTCGGGGGGGCTGAAGAGGAACTAGTACAAGGGGAAGAACAACCTCGCGAGGTCTGTTCTTGTGAAGGTGGGTGTGGATGAGACCTCGGTGGATCCGATCCCCTTGCTGGGTGGTGTCTATCCTATACTTATAGAGGCCCTGGTCCTCTTTTGCCAAAAGGAATGTGGTAAGGAAAACCACAACGGCCAATTTGAAAGGGGACAAGAAGTACAACTTATCCTGACGAAATGTGTCTTTGCCTGCAAAGCTACATGCCGTGATGCCATGGTGGGCTCGGCGATGACCTCCGCCCTGCTGTCTTGGTGGTCTTGGTCTTGTAGCACGAGAATGGAAATCTTTGGCGGATTCCTTGGGACTCCACGTCTGAGCCTTTCCCCTTAGCACCAAAGAGGAAACCTGTTGTTCTGCGCCCACTGGCGCCTGCCTGGCTTCGGTCGTCATGGCTGACATCACTCGATCCTCTTGAGGCTAGCACTTGCATAGGAATCTCTGCTCCTCAGGAGCCAGCCCAGGGAGGCCGCTCCTTCTGGCGGACTTGGCGTCGTCTCCCTCGCGAGGGTCTTGCCTCATAGATGTTGAAGATGGGTCGTACCTGGCCGTTAGTGAAGCCACGCTGTGGGCTGCAAGCAGGCAAGTCTGGGTACCCCGGTTCCCTGGAGGCCGACAGTAGACCCCGGGCCCAAGGCACACTCGGGCTTGACTTCGAGGCGAAGCCCAGGGGCAAGGACGAAGCTTCGCGGCCCCAACCTCCTGCGAACCGGTTCGACGCATGGCGCTTGATGGGACGTGGGCGTATCCACTTCCCCACGCAACCTCGGCAACCGTCCCAAGCTGTCAAAGGAGTACATTCATGTCGCTGAGCCTTCATTGCCATGTATTTGTCTTGCCCAGCTCCCCTTTCCCCTCTGCCGAAAACACCTCTAGATTTGCCGAACCCTTCCCCTGAGTTCTCCACCAATGTCGCCCAAGAAGGTGAAGTCGTGTGACGCCCGGGTAATCACGCTACAGTAATTCTCTGCTAATGATGCCACGTCATCGTGTTACTGTGATAACATCACGTTAATCGAGAACCCCGTTCCCCCGTTCGAAATAAGAACCCGAAAAGGAATAAACAATATAAGTTTTCAAAAGGTTAAATAAAAATGTTCGGGCGGTGCTAAATATTGCAAGATCAATTATGGTGTAGTTATTACAATTTCTAAAATTGCCTAAGTATTTTAAATAAAATAAAACAGTAAAGGAATAATTAAATAAAAGAAAAGGAAAAATCAAACAACAAAAAAATTAAATTAAATCTAACCTAAACTAACCTACTGGGCCTCGGCCCACTATCAACCTCAGTCTATAACACCCCCACCCCACTGGTGGGGAAAATATCCCACCGACAGAACCCCCCCTCCCCATCTGGATCGAGCAGTAGCTCGACCCGATGCCGCGACGCCTGCGCCGGTCTTCGATCGCCGCCGCCTGGAGCTGCCTCGCCACCGTCGCCGGACCTCCTCGTCCCCCTCCCCGAGCATGCTGCCAAGTCCCCTGCGCCCCCTCGTGAGCCTCCCCCTCTCTCTCCCCGTCCATGTCGCTCGTCTGGACCGCCACACGCACTGGCCTCCTTTCCCGCGCCCCGACAGCCTGCTCCGGCCGGCCATGGCCGCCGGCAGCGCCCGCTGGCCGCACTACGCCTCACTACCGCCGCGGCCTCGCACGCCCCTGTCGTCCTCTTCTCCAGTTCGGACCTCGGCCGCGGCCATCGCCGACAGAGCGCGTCGCCCCGCTGCCGCTCTGCCCGCCCCGGCAGCCTCGTCGCCGAACTCACCCAGCCCGCTGCAGCCGCGGCCACCCGCCGATGGCCGCCTCGCCGTCGCCCGTTTGACACGCCTGGCCGTGCTCACCACCGCCTTGGGCCGCCGGCCCTCCCTTCGCCGTTGGCCTCGCCTGGCCGCGACCGCGCGGCCCCTGGCCGCCGACGCCCGCACGGGCCCAGGCCGCCGACGCCTGTGCTGGCCTCCGTCTCTGTGGCGGGCAGCGCCCGTGCCCACGGGCTCCTCCCCGTTACGCCTGAACCCGTCGCCCGTTTAGGCCCCCTGGGCCATTGACGCCAGGGCCCCGCACCCCAGAACAGAAAAAAAAAGAAAAAAAGGATTAAAAAAACAATAATAAAAATAAATAAATAAATAAATAAATATATTAATTAATTAAATAATTAACAAATTAATTAAGTTAATTAATCACCTTTAGATTAATCTAATCATAATTAACCTAATCTATATTTAACTAAAACATAATTAACCTAACTAAATTATTAGTTAGATTACAGTCAATGACACGCGGGTCCCACACTTCAGATTGACCAGTCAAACGTCCTGTTGACTGCTGACGTCATGCTGACGTCATGCTGACGTCAGCAGGCACTATTCTGGATAATGTTGATTATTTAATAATTAATAAATTAGAAAATGATTTAAAACTTTAAAAATTAATATAAAATAAACCGTAACTCGGATGAAAATACTTTATATATGAAAGTTGCTCAGAATTTCGAGACGCATCCGAATAAGCAGACTGTTCGTCAACCACACGTCCCTAGCATACTGAACCCGCAACTTTCCCCCTTCGTTTCATCCGCCCGAAAACGCGAAACACCGGGAATACTTTCCCAGATGTTTCCCCCCTTCGTCAGTAACACCCGATACTGCGTTAGGGCACAGCTAGCACCGTTAGATGTCATGTCATGCATCGTCATGCATCTGTTTGCATTGTATTCACTGTTTCTTCCCCCTCTTCTCTCCGATAGACTACGAGACCGACGCTGTTGCTGCCCCGATCGACTACGGTGTTGACGACCCCACTTTGGCTGCCGAGCTTCCAGGCAAGCCCCCCTTTTGATCACCAGATATCGCCTACTCTTCTCTCTACTGCTTGCATTAGAGTAGTGTAGCATGTTACTGCTTTCGATAATCCTATCCTGCTGCATAGCCTGTCATTGTTGCTATCACTGTTGATACTTTACCTGCAATCCTAAATGCTTAGTATAGGATGCTAGTATTCCATCATTGGCCCTACACCCTTGTCCGTTTGCCCTGCTATTCTAATGGGCCGTGATCACTTGGGGGTGATCACGGGTATATATTACATACACATATACATGATACTTGATGTGACTAAAGTCGGGTCGGCTATTTGAGTACCCGCGGTTGATTCACGGATTGGGGGCTGAAAGGACATACTTTCCCGACGGCCCTCTGTGTGGATCTTTGTGGCGGAGCGACAGGGCAGGTTGAGACACCTAGGAGACAGGTGGCCTGGCCCTGGTCGTTGTCCGCGGTTATTTCATAATAACACGCTTAACGAGTTTGGATATTTGATCTGAGTCTGGCCATTTGGTCTATACGCACTAACCAGCTGCGTGGGAACAGTTATGGGCACTCGACGTCGTGGTATCAGCCGAAGCCTTCTTGACATCAGCGACTTAGCGGCGCGCGCCGGGTTGGACCGCGTAACGCAACTTCCTTAGTAATGGAGGTTGCTAGGTCTGCTCACCAGCCGCGTACGCAACGTGCAGGTGTGCGTTGGGCGATGGGCCCGGACCCCTGCGCGCCTAGGACTTAGACAGGCGTGCTGACCTCTCTGCTGTGCTTAGGTAGGGCTGCGACGTGTTGATCTTCCAAGGCCGGGCATGACCCTGGAAAGTGTGTCCGGCCAAATGGGATCAAGCGTGCTGGGTTATGTGGTGCACCCCTGCAGGGAAGTTAATCTATTCGAATAGCCGTGTCCCTCGGTAAAAGGACGACCCGGAGTTGTATTCCGACCTCATGATAACTAGAACCGGACACTTGATAAAACACACCCAGATGAGTTCCAGATATAACTCGGTGGTTGCTCTCTCACAGGGTGATGTGCGGGAGGATCGCCGAGTAGGTTTATGCTATTCGTTGATACTTGGTGAACTTACCACCTTTTCTCTCCTACTGCTGCAAGATGGAGGCTGCCAGAAGCGTAGTCTTCGTTTGGATTAGCTATCCCCCTCTTATTCCCGCTTGCTACAGTTCAGTCCACCGATATTACCCATATCATTGTTACCATTGCATATGTAGTATAGATCCTTGCTTGCGAGTACTTTGGATGAGTACTCACGGTTGCTTTGCTCCCCCATTTCCCCCTTCTGTTCCTTCTTCTCGGATGATGCAACCAGATGGTGGAGCCCAGGAGCCAGACGCCACCTACGGCGACTCCTACGACACCGGAGGCGCCTACTACTACGTGCAGTCTGCCGACGACGACCAGGAGTAGTTAGGAGGATCCCAGGCAGGAGGCCTGCTCCTCTTTCGATCTGTATCCCAGTTTGTGCTAGCCATCTTATGGCAACTTGTTTAACTTATGTCTGTACTCAGATATTATTGCTTCCGCTGACTCTTGTGTTTTCGAGCTTATGTATTCGAGCCCTCGAGGCCCCTGGCTTGTAATATAAAGCTTGTATTATTTTAATTTGTGTCTAGAGTTGTGTTGTGATATCTTCCAGTGAGTCCTTGATCTTGGTCGTACACATTTGCGTGCATGATTAGTGTACGGTCAAATCGGGGGTGTCACAAGTTGGTATCAGAGCCAACTGCCTGTAGGAATCCCCCTTCCAACTCCTTGGCCGAAGTTGAGTCTAGTCTTTGAAAAACAAATTTACTAACTTGTTGTGTGGCTTACGGACCCACAACACCATTGGGTGGTATTAGGATCTTTTACTCCTCGTCTATACTCTGGGACTCTTATCTCTCTTCTATTCGGGATAAATGAATTTTGCTAAATCTAACATTAGGATCTCGTTATCACTTTCACCCGGAGAGCACCTTATGACCGATGATCGTCCGCTGCACTAGAAGACCCTAAAGATACTCTCCGCTGTGAACCCGAGAACTTGTGTTCATCGCCTTTGTAATTCACTGCCACCGATATATCCCTATGGATATCTGCATGCACTTGTCATTCTCATGATCATTCCTCGTCGCTCTTGTTGTTACAAGAGGCCTCGAAATATTCTCCGTTATCTTGAGAATCCTTTGAGTTTACTGCCCTGCAATTTTATTTCACATGAAAACCCTTACGGTTATTTCCTCACATTTATCGAGGATCCATCCTTCTCGATTGTTCATATGTCTCCAAAGTTTTTTTTCGGAATACTTTTCGATGTTTCGAAAATCCTCTGCAGGCTGTTACTCCTGAAATTCTTGCCTGATTGCATTATGGGTGATTTCATATGACTAGTAGTCTTCGTTAACATCCCTTGTCTTGGCCATTTTGAGCCTATTGATTCAATGTGTGCGTATGCACGCAGTCATCAGGTTATCCTTTTTGAAATTATCTTTCCGACTCGGACGTCATTCCGAACATGAGTTGGTTCTCGGCAATTCAAACCTTTATTGATTGTCCAACTAAGTGTTTTCAACTTATCCATCCTGGATCAGAGCGTCTGCTTCTGATCCTTCGTTTGGAAACCATAATTTCTTTCTATTTAAGCTTCATACTAATCAGGTGATACTTGAATCTGATGCCTCTGCATTCTTTCTTCCTCCGAGTGAGTATCGATACTCACATCAGCTCCATTGTGGATCGCCCGATACGTTGTTGGATTGTTATCCGACAGTGCCCTTCATATTCAATCACCTTTGTAAGTTCTTCCCCTGATACATAATGCATTTGGTAAATTGTATCCTCTGCTTGGCCAACCATGCTCTGCTTTCGAGCTTGTGTTTTTTACTTTTGAAACTTGTGGTATGTGTTACTAAGATGCCTGATGGGTTGAACCTATGCCTTCCCCCAATCCGTGAGAACCCAAAAGTTTTCACAAGTCATACTCTTTCGGTGTTCTACCAGATAAAATTCCAACACTACAGTTTTATCAAAGCGAGAGGTGAATGAAATGATATGCATTAAAGAAGTGGGAGTCGACCTTGAACTTTGTGTTCATGCCCATGAAAATGATGTAGACCGTCTCGGAAGCTTCTGACAAAATGATTATCCAGCTGTATGGTTCTTTCGGTATTCTTGAATTGATTCCTTAGAGTTATGGTTCCGACCATGCTGTCCTAATCCAATATATCTGGAATAAATCCATTCCAAGCCTCGTCAATTTTTGACAAGGTTAAAGCATCTACTGTCATAGGTTAATGACCTAGTTCAACTTCTATCGTGTTCTACCTTCGAGTTTTACCCTCTGATATCTCGAGGATATCATGCCTTTGCACTACACCTTTTGAACTTTTGATGAAGTAATACCTTTGCCTGTCGTAATCACTCTATGGGTTCTAGGTTGCCATCAACCGAGGACACCGTTTAGTAAATCAAATCTGCTCTAAAAATTCAACACCCCTAGTAGATGTTACTGGGAAATTTTTAAACTCAATCTGGGTTATTCCTAGACTATCGGGTACGTCCCTTGTCTAGCTATCTTTTACTGTGCTACCTCATCCTTCTTTGGTGCACGAATTCTTCAGAGATTGAGCACAACTTACGTCGAGCTTTCAGCATCTGGTTGCTTGTTCAGTAAGGCAACTTTGATTCCGAGCTTGCATCTTATATATTGATCCTATAACTTACCACTTCGTGATTCCCTTGCTTGTTACCGTTGTTGTTTGATTGCATCCTCTTGAAACCTCCCGGCAAATGTGTCGGATCACCTTCAACACTTTGACTTCTTCCAAGATGCCAATTGTGTTCATGATGAGAAATACTCTCTTTGCCCTCAATTATTTTTATTATCATCGGCAACACCCTTGACTTTCTTTCATCGCGAACTTGTCCACATTATGAATACAACTTGCTTTACAGCTAGTGTTGTGTTCTGCATTGAAGTATTACTGTCTTTTATGTCGAGAATGTTGTGGGGATTGCCCCACCTCTTAGAAATTCTCGGTATGATGATACTTCTCACCATCACCTTTCTTCCTTGGTCCCTGTGTTGTTTTCAACCGGGATACCAATAAGCTAACGATGTTGTTTAAGTTTTGTACTTCTAGCAACCCTATTGCTTTGAAGTTAACGATCGACAGTTCGTTCTTAGACTGTTGGTTATAGAATCGTCACTCTAACATTGATCTTGCTGCCTAAGGTCATATTTCGGGCACACCTTTCAAGTTTCAACTAATAATTAATGGCGTATGTTTTCCTCAAGCATACAACATGATATCCTTTGAATTAACAAGTGTCATATTCTTGTTCACATTATTGTGGAAATCCATCCATTTGGAATTCTCGGTGAATTATCGCTCGGCCCATTAGCCACCTCCTCATCCTCTCCTTTGTTTAATGATGAACTATTGTTTTGGGAACCCGCTCCCATAGTTCATTTCCCGAGAATCTTGCAAGGTCGTTTTGTCGATTTGTGTTGCACCTTTTCTTCTCGAACATCCCGAGTCTGGGGTATCATGACACCAATCGGTTCTGAATCTCGGTCAGATATGATGGTTGGGACAACTTTCCTGGAGTTATAATGTTGGTCCTTTGATGACCCGATAGTATGATGTCTTGCCCAGCACCCCTGGCAGGAGGACCCATCATTATAATTTCTTTTGCAAGGATAGCCATTCTTCTAGGAGATGATTGTATCACTTATTCTATAAGTTGCTTCTGATGGATCATTTGTGTATCCAAGGTCTGTCCCTTGATTGAAACACCATATCATTGCTACCTCGAAGCATGACTATGATACCCCGCTCATCAACAAGAACATTGGAGGCGTGATGCTAAATGTTTCTTAGTCAGTTATCCAGACACCGTTGTATGGGTAACATCTTGATTAATCCTTGCCTCTTTATCTGAATGGTTGGGTACTTTATCTCCTACCCTACATGCCATGTTCTTATTGTCCATGGGAAGGATATACTCCTATCAATTGTGTGTAATCACAACCTTCCTTTCCATTTGTTTGTTTAACCTTTCCTTGATCTACATATAATCTAAGCAGTAATAATTCTCTGCTTATGTAAACACCTTGTTGTACAACTCTGTCAGTAAGACCCTGTTATTATGGTTGGTAACATTCCTGTAACCACGATGGAAGAAACCCTTGCCTACCGGTCTGCCTCCTTTCAAAGAGCAAGAAAACGGTTCTCTTCGTCCCCCGTCCTTGGTTCCGACATTGATGCCGACATAGCTGACAAGCTATCCACTCACTTGCCTCCCTGTCGAGGCTGTGCAAGATGTCACCACCCTTTTTACTTTCAACCCACATGGTGGGCCCATAACCCACAGGTCCACTGGATCGAAACCTGACTCTCTTGTACAACCCTGATTCTAATGTATACCTTGCACTTGGCTTCGTGTGTAATTCACGAGCTAAATTCTACCATGTTTCATCCTGATATCAAACACCATATTATTCTCGTTGTTCAAGCCCCCATTCCAGCTTCTGGTTAGGCATCGAATGACTGCCTACCCGTTTGAAACTTTGGTACCATTGATTCGCTGAAATACTACGCGTAGGGTACTTCGTGTATCACTTTCTGAATTCACTATCAGATGCACATACTTCATGGAGATACGTTCCTCCAAAGTTTTCCCCCTGGTCGCGTTCGTAGAACGATGGAGATCCCGAAGAAAGGATGACGACCTGATCACAATGACTTGAAGCAGAGAAATGAAGACAACAACGAAAAGGGAACAACCTCTTCGAAAGGGCAGTCAAGACCGAGAAGACTCGATAGGTTTTCGCTACCAGCACTCCCCCCCCCCCTGCTCCACCGCTTAAATCTCGGGACGAGATTTCTTCTAGTGGAGGAGAATTGTGACGCCCGGGTAATCACGCTACAGTAATTCTCTGCTAATGATGCCACATCATCGTGTTACTGTGATAACATCACGTTAATCGAGAACCCCGTTCCCCCGTTCGAAATAAGAACCCGAAAAAGGAATAAACAATATAAGTTTTCAAAAGGTTAAATAAAAATGTTCGGGCGGTGCTAAATATTGCAAGATCAATTATGGTGTAGTTATTACAATTTCTAAAATTGCCTAAGTATTTTAAATAAAATAAAACAGTAAAGGAATAATTAAATAAAAGAAAAGGAAAAACCAAACAACAAAAAAATAAAATAAAATCTAACCTAAACTAACCTACTAGGCCTCGGCCCACTATCAACCTCAGTCTACAACACCCCCACCCCACTGGTGGGGAAAATATCCCACCGACAGAACCCCCCCTCCCCATCTGGATCGAGCAGTAGCTCGACCCGACGCCGCGACGCCTGCGCCGGCCTTCGATCGCCGCCGCCTGGAGCTGCCTCGCCACCGTCGCCGGACCTCCTCGTCCCCCTTCCCGAGCACGCTGCCAAGTCCCCTGCCCCCCCTCGTGAGCCTCCCCCTCTCTCTCCCCGTCCATGTCGCTCGTCTGGACCGCCGCACGCACTGGCCTCCTTCCCCGCACCCCGACAGCCTGCTCCGGCCGGCCATGGCCGCCGGCAGCGCCCGCTGGCCGCGCTACGCCTTACTACTGCCGCGGCCTCGCACGCCCCTGCCGTCCTCTTCTCCAGTTCGGACCTCGGCCGCGGCCATCGCCGACAGCGCGCGTCGCCCCGCTGCCGCTCTGCCCGCCCCGGCAGCCTCGTCGCCGAACTCACCCAGCCCGCTGCAGCCGCGGCCGCCCGCCGATGGCCGCCTCGCCGTCGCCCGTTTGCCACGCCTGGCCGTGCTCACCACCGCCTTGGGCCGCCGGCCCTCCCTTCGTCGTTGGCCTCGCCTGGCCATGACCGCGCGGCCCCTGGCCGCCGACGCCCGCACGGGCCCTGGCCTCCGTCGCTGTGGCGGCCAGCGCCCATGCCCACGGGCTCCTCCACGTTACGCCCGAACCTGTCGCCCGTTTAGGCCCCCTGGGCCACTGACGCCAGGGCCCCGCACCCAGAACAGAAAAAAAAGAAAAAAAGGATTTAAAAAAACAATAATAAAAATAAATAAATAAATATATTAATTAATTAAATAATTAACAAATTAATTAAGTTAATTAATCACATTTAGATTAATCTAATCATTAATTAACCTAATCTATATTTAACTAAAACATAATTAACCTAACTAAATTATTAGTTAGATTACAGTCAATGACACGCGGGTCCCACACTTCAGATTGACCAGTCAAACGTTCTGTTGACTGCTAATGTCATGCTGACGTCAGCAGGCACTATTCTGGATAATGTTGATTATTTAATAATTAAAAAATTAGAAAATGATTTAAAAACTTTAAAAATTAATATAAAATAAACCGTAACTCGGATGAAAATACTTTATATATGAAAGTTGCTCAGAATTTCGAGACGCATCCGAATACGCAGACCGTTCGTCAACCACACGTCCCTAGCATACCGAACCCTTAACTTTCCCCCTCCGTTTCATCCGCCCGAAAACGCGAAACACCGGGAATACTTTCCCGGATGTTTCCCCCCTTCGTCAGTAACACCCGATACTGCGTTAGGGCACACCTAGCACCGTTACATGTCATGTCATGCATCGTCATGCATATGTTTGCATTGTATTCACTGTTTCTTCCCCCTCTTCTCTCCGGTAGACTACGAGACCGACGCTGCTGCTGCCCCGATCGACTACGGTGTTGACGACCCCACTTTGGCTGCCGAGCTTCCAGGCAAGCCCCCCCTTTGATCACCAGATATCGGCTACTCTTCTCTCTACTGCTTGCATTAGAGTAGTGTAGCATGTTACTGCTTTCGATAATCCTATCCTGCTGCATAGCCTGTCATTGTTGCTATTACTGTTGATACTTTACCTGCAATCCTAAATGCTTAGTATAGGATGCTAGTATTCCATCATTGGCCCTACACCCTTGTCCGTCTGCCCTGTTATTCTAATGGGCCGTGATCACTTGGGGGTGATCACGGGTATATATTACATACACATATACATGATACTTGATGTGACTAAAGTCGGGTCGGCTATTTGAGTACCCGCGGTTGATTCACGGATTGGGGGCTGAAAGGACATACTTTCCCGATGGCCCTCTGTGTGGATCTTTGTGGCGGAGCGACAGGGCAGGTTGAGACACCTAGGGGACAGGTGGCCTGGCCCTGGTCGTTGTCCGCGGTTATTTCATAATAACACGCTTAACGAGTTTGGATATTTGATCTGAGTCTGGCCATTTGGTCTATACGCACTAACCAGCTGCGTGGGAACAGTTATGGGCACTCGACGTCGTGGTATCAGCCGAAGCCTTCTTGACGTCAGCGACTTAGCGGCGCGCGCTGGGTTGGACCGCGTAACGCAACTTCCTTAGTAATGGAGGTTGCTAGGTCTGCTCACCGGCCGCGTACGCAACATACAGGTGTGCGTTGGGCGATGGGCCCGGACCCCTGCGCGCCTAGGACTTAGACCGGCATGCTGACCTCTCTGCTGTGCTTAGGTAGGGCTGCGACGTGTTGATCTTCCGAGGCCGGGCATGACCCTGGAAAGTGTGTCCGGCCAAATGGGATCAAGCGTGCTGGGTTATGTGGTGCACCCCTGCAGGGAAGTTAATCTATTCGAATAGCCGTGTCCCTCGGTAAAAGGACGGCCCGGAGTTGTATTCCGACCTCATGATAACTAGAACCGGACACTTGATAAAACACACCCAGATGAGTTCCAGATATAACTCGGTGGTTGCTCTCTCACAGGGTGATGTGCGGGAGGATCGCCGAGTAGGTTTATGCTATTCGTTGATACTTGGTGAACTTACCATCTTTTCTCTCCTACTGCTGCAAGATGGAGGCTGCCAGAAGCGTAGTCTTCGTTTGGATTAGCTATCCCCCTCTTATTCCCGCTTGCTGCAGTTCAGTCCACCGATATTACCCATATCATTGTTACCATTGCTTATGTAGTATAGATCCTTGCTTGCGAGTACTTTGGATGAGTACTCACGGTTGCTTTGCTCCCCCTTTTCCCCCTTCTGTTCCTTCTTCTCGGATGATGCAACCAGATGGTGGAGCCCAGGAGCCAGACGCCACCTACGACGACTCCTACGACACCGGAGGCGCCTACTACTACGTGCAGTCTGCCGACGACGACCAGGAGTAGTTAGGAGGATCCCAGGCAGGAGGCCTGCTCCTCTTTCGATCTGTATCCCAGTTTGTGCTAGCCATCTTATGGCAACTTGTTTAACTTATGTCTGTACTCAGATATTATTGCTTCCGCTGACTCTTGTGTTTTCGAGCTTATGTATTCGAGCCCTCGAGTCCCCTGGCTTGTAATATAAATCTTGTATTATTTTAATTTGTGTCTAGAGTTGTGTTGTGATATCTTCCAGTAAGTCCTTGATCTTGGTCGTACACATTTGCGTGCATGATTAGTGTACGGTCAAATCAGGGGCGTCACAAGTCGGCCGCCCAAGCTACGCGTGTGCCTGAGCCGGTCCTTGGCACCTCCACCGTCACCGAGGTGAAGTACCTCTCCGCCGTGCTCCCGCTGATGGCGAGCAATGCCAACAAGGGGAGGGATATGGTGCTTTGAGTTGGCAGCATGGAGCGAGACACCTTGGCGGGGACCTTCTGTCCTTTCTTTCTTCACAACATCTTCGCGGGGCTCATCTCGCCTTTCTTTGACTTCTTCTTCATTGTCCTTGACCATTACCGGATCCAAGCCTTGCATCTTCATCCCAACTCCATCCTTCTCCTGTCGACCTTCGCCTTTTACTGCGAGGCGTTCTTGGGGGTGGTGCCCTCCGTTGCGCTGCTTCGCCACTTCTTCCACCTCCGGATGCGCAACACGTCCTAGCGCATCGGGTGTGTTTTTCTTGTTGCATCCCATGGCAGCAACACGCTCTCGAGGGCCGGGAGGAAGGTGGATGAGTTCCGGCACAGGTGGGTCTTCATGGATGCCAAGCGCCTTCACGCTCGGCTGGAGATGCCGTCCATGATGCCGGAGAAGCTGAGCCGGTGGACTCACGAGAAGCACACCGACCCCCGGACAGTGTCGCTCCTAGAGAAGATGACCGCATATATGGATTCCAAGAAGCTGTCGGGGGCCATGCTCGTCAAGGAGTTCCTGACGCAGTGGTTGGCCCCGCTCCAGGCGCACTCGCGCCCCATGTGGGACTTCTGGGCGAGAACGACGAGCTCTGGCTGTTCCCAGGCAGCCTGAGGGACGAGGAGTTGGGCAAGGCTGTGTGCACTTTGCTCGAGAGGGACCCGGACGATCTCCCGGAAGCTTTCCTCTCATTGTACCGTCGCTGAAAGATCGTGGATGTCGCCTAGAGGGGGGGGTGAATAGGTGCTTTAAAATAATTATGGTTTAGGCTTGAACAAATGCGGAATAAACCTAGAGGTTAATTTGTCAAGCACAAAACCTATAACAACTAGGCTCACCTATGTGCACCAACAACTTATGCTAAGCAAGATAAACAACTAGGTGATAGCAAGATATATGAAAAGAAATAATATGGCTATCACAAAGTAAAGTGCATAAGTAAAGGGCTCGGGTAAGAGATAACCGAGGCAGGCGGAGACGACGATGTATCCTGAAGTTCACACCCTTTCGGATGCTAATCTCCGTTTGGAGCGGTGTGGAGGCACAATGCTCCCCAAGAAGCCACTAGGGCCACCGTAATCTCCTTACGCCCTCGCACAATGCAAGATGCCGTGATTCCACTAAGGGACCCTTGAGGGCGGTCACCGAACCCGTACAAATGGCAACCCTTGGGGGCGGTCACCGAACCCGTACACTTTGGCAACCCTTGGGGGCGGTCACCGGTACCCGTCAAATTGCTCGGGGCGATCTCCACAACCTAATTGGAGACCCCGATGCTTGCCCGGAGCTTTACACCACAATGATTGATCTCCGAACATCAAGGTTGGGGCTATCTCCCCAACGACACCACGAAGCTTCACCACAATGGAATATGGCTCTGAGGTGACCACTACCGTCTAGGGCGCCCAAGCACCCAAGAGGAACAAGCTCAAGGGTACCAAGCACCCAAGAGTAATAAGCTTCTCAACTTCACTTCCACGTATCACCGTGGAGAACTCAAACCGATGCACCAAATGCAATGGCAAGGGCGCACAGAGTGCCCAAGTCCTTCTCTCCCAAATCCCACCAACGCAACTAATGCTAGGGAGGGAAATGAGAGGAAGAATAAGAAGGAGAACACCAAGAACTCCAAGATCATGATCCAAGGGGTTCCCCTCACCTAGAGGAGAAAGTGATTGGTGGAAATGTGGATCTAGATCTCCTCTCTCTTTTCCCCCAAAAACTAGCAAGAATCCATGGAGGGATTGAGAGATAGCAAGCTCGAAGAAGGTCAACAATGGGGGAAAACACGAGCTCAAAGGATAAGGTTCATTGGGGAAGAAGACCCCCTTTTATAGGTGGGGAAAAATCCAACCGTTATGCTCACAGCCCGCACAAAGCGGTACTACCGCTAGGGCGGTAGAACCCCTTTGGAAAACAACAGCGAGGAGGCAAAAAGGCTAGAAAAACCGTCGGAGCGGTAGTACCGCTTAACCTCACGGTACTACCGCTAGGGGTAGCGGTAGTACTGCTAAGGGTAGCGGTACTACTGCTTGCGAGCGGTACTAAAAATTTACATCCGTGCCTAGCACCGCTGGACTTGTGACGAGTTTTTGGTCCCGAGCGAAGGTAGCCACGAAAGTAGCCGCGGTAGTACTGCTCCAAGTGGTAGTACCGCTCCCGAAAGCGGTAGTACCGCTCCCGAAAGCGGTAGTAAAAAATTACTTCCGCTCCTACCCGCGGTAGTACCGCTGCAGCCTTTTCAGAACACCAAAACGACCACAACTTTTGCATACGGACTCCGAATTCGCTGAAACCAAGTTTCTTGGAAAGCTAGCGACAAGGGCTAACACAATCTTGATAGAAATATCAATAAGAAGGAAATTAGAAAAGTCCCAAAAGAAAATGGTGAGAACCCTTCCTCGGATAAGACCGTAAAACATCCAACACCGAAAACATCATAGAAGACGCATGTGAACTCCGTTTTCGATGAACTCAAGTTTGTCATCAAGATGACCGTAAGCTCTAAGACTCACAAAGAGAACCAAACAAGAACCAAGAAACATGATGCAAGGATGCAATGGTTTGAGCTCTCTACTAACGATACGATCAAGCTACCAACTTGAGAGCCCCCCTTGATAGTACGGCAAACGATCCTATAACCAGGTCTCCCAACTACCACCACGAGACCGGTAAAATATAAAACCTATCAAGGGCAAACCTTTGCTTTGCACAAAGTCCACTTGAGGTAGATGTAGACGATCTTGACTTCGTCAAGTTGGACCATCTTTCTTGATTGCGCTGTCTCGGTGAAGACTAGTAGATTGCTCCCCCATACTCCTCTATGGGTGAGCCACTCTTCGACATATCTTCACAAGTCCATTGTCACGACAATGGACAGCAAGCTTCAAGCACTTGATTTCTTCGTGATGCTCCACTTGAACTTGCACACCGCAACCTAACCCCACAAAGAACTCTCACGAAGAACATGGGTTAGTACACAAAGCGTGATTGACAATGCTTACCATACCATGGGATTGCTTGATCCCTCTCGGTACATCTTCTACACTTTGTGTGTTGATCAACTTGATTCATTCTTTGACTTAGTTTTGATCAACCTTGAATCTTTCCAACTCTCTTCATTTGGATGATGTCTTGAAGGTAAACATGAATGCTCACAAACTCTTCTTCTTCAAGACATGCTTGCAATAAGCTCAACACCCACAAGACCAATCATTCGATAATTCCTTAATAGCACCTTGGTCATCACAAACTTTCCTTGAAACCAACAAATGAACTCCAAGAAAAGCCAATGGGCAAACCCTTCAAATATAACTCAAGGCAACCATTAGTCGATAGAGATTGTCATCAATTACCAAAACCAAACATGGGGGCACCGCATGTTCTTTCGATCTCCCCCATTTTGGTAATTGATGACAATCACTTTCAAGAGAGTTTATATAAGGAATTATGCATCACCATACCATGCAACGATAATGTATGCGCATGAGATGCAAAAGCTTAGGAACAAAACCAAAGCAAGAAGAGTGAAGAGACAACTCTCTAAACTTCCTCACAAAACTAAACTCTCTGAAACTTCTCCCCTATTGGCATCGATTGCCAAAATGGGCGAAAAGCTTAGAAGGTCAATATAAATTGTGTTCCTCCATAAATTGTGTATTCCTCAAAATAGAGAGTGGAATGCAATACATATATCCAACTGTAAATACTTGGAGGAAGACAAACTATATTGAGGCCCAAAGATTGCAAAAGAATGATATGCCAAAAAGGCATAACAAAGGGAGAAAAACACGCAATCAAGCAATCAAAGGATACCAATTGAATCAAGCTATCAAAAGATACCAATTGACCCAACTAGACCAATGATCCTACATGCCAAATGAATAAAAGATATTATGATAAGAGCAAAGGAGTGTTCTAGAGAAACTAGAGAAGCTCCCCATGATTTGTGCACAATTTAGTTTTGTATTTGGATACAACGAGCACAAAATAGGATCGTCGCTCCCCCAAGATCAATAGAACCTCACGACATAGCAACGGAGTTTTCTAAAGACACTAGTGAAGCTCCCCATAATTTATGCACTCCTTAGAATATTTTCATTAGGATACCAAGTGCACAAAATAGGATCATCACTCCCCCAAAATCAATAGAAACTCACACCAAGTGCAAGTGAGCATGAAGGTAACAAAGCCTAGCACTTGCAACAAACAAATGGTTGAGCAACATATAAAAGAGACAACTTAAGAGTATGCTCAACCAAAATGATGTGTGTGAGTCATGGCAAAGCACTTGAGAAGACTAATGTATGGATGAACATTAAGCATCAATATAGTCTTGAATGAAAGAGATACTCGGTGCAAGGCCTATCATTCCACACACAACAAGCAAACGGGTTCACAAGCTCACGAATAAGCATATAAAGAACCTATGCTTGTGACAACCCGTGGTGAAGATATAAATAGAGAGCATTATCAAGACGAGGGATACCAATTAATTGGCAAAAGCCTTGTCAAGACAAGCAAGAGACAAAAATATCCTCACCACACAAGAGTGCATCTAGATGCAACAAGATAAGATCCGCACTCAAGGCAAAGGCTTTCACGGAGCCACCAAAGAAATGATACAAGAAAGACAAGGTGGTCGTGAAAGAAAGGATATCTTCTAGATATGTAATTTCTCTCAAGTGTATAAGATTCTAGGTAGATGAAAATCATGATGATATCAATCCACAAAGAATAATGTACACTCGACATAGTTACAAAAAGGAAGTAAAAAGATATCCACAAGGAAGTCATAATTATACCAATAAGATATTTTGCTTAAACGCAAGCACATGGCTAGATAAGGTCTTATTGTATATACATGAATTCCAACCAAGCGAACATCAAAGACATCACAACTAGCAACAAGGCATCATTGTTGGGATGCTTTGAGAAAGGAAACAAATATCACAGGAAGGAATGAGTAACATGCCATGATGCAACCTACGCAAGGTTCGTGCAAGAATTGTGTGCATGAAATAGATGATGATACTTGTTACCGAGATACCATTGGAAGGATGTAGTAGATACCAAATGAAGGTAGATAGTAGTTCATTGATCATTCTAATTTGACTCCAATAAGCACATGGTGACACCACCTTCCTTTTGAATGAGCCGAGCATCCAATGCATCTCCAATTGTTCCTAGAACACCAACACAAACAAAATGGTACCTAAACTCATTGGGACCAAAGAGTTAGAAACACCAATACATAGGAAAAACTCCACAAACATATGTGCATTTATATATGAAAATGAATTTTATGCACATCTCATCCAAATTGAGACTAGGTGGAGTTTCCCTTATATATTGGGTTAAAGAAAGAAAGCATGCCAAAGAAAATACATGAAGTAAATATGCATGCTCAAGACTTTCAAGAAACGAAACAAAATAAAAAGAAATACCAAGTGAAAATAGGATACCAAATGGAGAAATCATCACTTGGAAGATATCTATTAGAAGATACATCAAGGAATGAGATATCCATTGATAAACGCAAAAGGAAATATATCAGACTCCCAAAAGAGAGGATGGTTCCAAACAAACCAACCCATCTACAAAGTTTCATGATGGCATAAGTACCAAAAAGAAACGGCTTGCCTTCCATCAACACACACTTGATATGGATCACAAGATTAGTGTTCTATCGAAAATAGGATAGCTCCCCCACGAATTGTGCATTTAGAGAGATTTTGCATTCGAGTACAAAATGCACAGGGTGGGATCACCACTTTCACTATATCCAGAGAACACTCGACAAAAACAATAAAACACGAGATCCAGAAGTGGCATGGAAGGAAATGGGAGTTGACACAAACTTGGCAAGAGATAAGACAAATAAGACCAAAAGACAATGTAAAGATGATCAATAATTTCCACCACATACATGATTACCAATTGTCAAAGACAAGAGGTATTTGGAAATAATTCCCGGTGATAGATAGCAATGATATCCAACATCATCTTCACACCAAACACAAGCAAAATGCAACTTGTAGAGCTAACATGCCACCTAGGAACAACATAATTTATACTATCAACTCTTGGTGACAATATCTCAAATTTACACATTTTCTAGGCTTGTAATATGCACATAGAATATTACTCCCCCATAATGTGATACCAATGAAAAACTTACCAAGATGCAAAAGAGAACCAACAAGAGATAATTAATGGAACATTTAGAATTTGACTTTCTCATGAGAAGACATACCACACAGAGACTAGATAATCTTGTAATATCAATACTAGATGGTATTCCTCATGTACACACATTTATAGGATTGTGAGGTGCACAAAGCACATCACTCCCCCAAAATGGGATGTTCCATTAATCTCTCACAAGAGCCAACTAAGATAAAAGCAAGAAGCACAAAGGCTCAACGCACGACACACACATACATGATGTGCAAACCAATATACATATACTTGATTTCTCAAGATATACAAATTGGACGCACATCATATACAAACACATGCAAGGAACAAAACCAAAACATGCAAAGGGGCAAGTAACTTTCAATGTAAAAAATTTAAGCACGAGTTACCGCAAGGAGGAACATTGGATATAAGATAGAATCTTGATCATCCGAATGACTTGGCTTGAGACAATATGAATGATGAAGACCCCTTAATTCTTCATAATGTACCAAGTCTCCAATGCCCTCCAACAACGCCTATTGATCAAGTTTTAGCTTGTTGGTCCCCAACCAAGTTGGGTCCTAAGAGGTTAGTCACAATAGGCTTGGCCACCCAAATGGTTCTTTTCTTGACACCACTTTGAGTACCAAAAAACTTGGCAAACACATTGCCAACATTATCCTTCCCAAGAAAATAGACATCATCAATAATAATTGGGTTGGATAAGTTACCACTAGTGCATGAAGAAGCAAGGTGACCCTTCTCACGGCATAGGTAGCAACATCTACTCTTCACTTTCTTCTCATTTGATTTCTCAAAATGAGAAGCATTACCATGAGTCTTCTTGGGAAGCGGCCTTTCTCCAACTTGCGGTTGAGCACGAGATTGAACTTGTGGCCTCTTCCCTTGTTGCTTGCCACTAATGACCTTCTTCTTCAATGGGCAAGATCTAACATGATGCCCTTCAATTTTGCACTTGAAGCAAATAATCTTGGCCGAATTCTTGAGTTGTTCTTGGCCCTTCTTCTTGTTGCTCTTGGACTTCTTCTTGTTGTTGGAGTTGAATCCAAGACCACCTTTGTCATTGGGGGATTTTTGCACACTCAAGATATTGTTGAGTGTGGACTTCCCTTCATGACACTTTTCCAAGTCTTTCTTCAAGGAAGAGACTTGGGCCATGAGCTCTTTGATTTCCTCTACATGGTTAGTATAAACACAAGTACTAGAGGAAGCATAGGCTTCATTGTTAGAGCAAAAAGGCAAGGAAAGCAATTCATCACAAGATGTACCAATGTTATGCATAGATGAATTACGAGGACTAGCACATGGCAATATAGCATTTTGACTAGAAGTAGTGCTAGCGACCACATGAGACTCACTAGATGTTACCTTGATGATCATAGCCTCATGAGCTATCTTTAACACATTATGGGATACTAGAAGATCATCATGAGAGCTTGTGAGCTTTACATGACTTTCTTCCAATCTCCCATAATTACTAGATAGCAACTCAAGTTGAGCCCTTAGCTCAACATTCTCCTTCAAAATGGATGCTTCACTAGAAATAGAGTTAGTAGCACAAGCATCATCAATAATAGCAAGAGGAGAAGGAAACTTGGCAAGCTCTTTAGAATATGAAGCTTTAAGTTGAGCATGAGACTCGGTGAGTTTGATGAGCTCACTCTTAATGACCCTTGAGCCATTTTTGTGGTGATCAAAATCCTCTAGGAGTTTAGCATGAGCAACTTCAAGCTTCTCATTTTTAGTTTCAAAATCATTAGCCACCTCGAGAGCTATATCACGGGATTCCTTTATTCTAGATAGTTCTAGAGAAAAAGTCTCCTCAAGAGATTCCTTGGTGGTTTGTTCAAGTTCAAGAGCTTGCGAGAGGTCGGCAATCTCATTAGCGTAATCATGCTCATGACCTTCCATTTTCTCAATGGTGACCTCATGCTCCTCTAGATGAGATTCCAACTCATCAATATATTTCTTGCCCTCAATGGCAATAGACATGATTTCCATAAAGTTGGAACGAGCTAATTTATTCTTAAGAAGAGCTTTAAAAATCATTTCCCCCTTAATTTTTAAGGAGGCAACATTATCATTCTCTTCATCATTTTCTACATCATCATCATTGTCATCATCACTATCATCACAAGATATATTGGGGTTCAAAGTGGGAGATACCTTTGAAGCCTTAGCCATAAGGCAAAACGCAATAGATGATGATGTAGGATCCCTTGAAGCACCATTCAAGACTACATCTTGTTCCATGGGGTGTCGGGTTTCCTCTACATTGTTAGCACAACAATTCGAGGAAATAGATGCATTTTTATCATGGCAACAAGACATAGAAAGCATATCATCATGAGTTTTAGTCAAGCAATTTCTACATGATATGCAAGGACTATCAACACAAGCATGTGAAACATGTAGGGTGCTCGAAGTGTTAAAGTCCAAAGAAGATGCATTGCAATAAGATAGTGATGAAGGATCATCCACAATAAGCATACTATCATCATTGCAATGGCCAACACTACTCACCATATCATTACCTTGTGGCAAACCACATGTAGGTGAAGTAGAAGAAGTTGAGAAGACAACACGGCCGGAGGTGGAGGGAGAACATTCATTCCTACAGTTCTTGGACACACCATATTTATCTTGAAGCTTTGTCCACAACTCATGAGCATCCCGGAACGGCATGAGTTGAAATATAACTACATTGCTCAAAGCATCAAAAAGCACATTAGAAGCTTGAGCATTGAGATAAGAGTTTTTCTCATCCTCTAAAGATAATCTGTGTGCATCCTTTGGAGGAGAAAAACCCATATCTACAATTCGCTCTAAATTTGGGTCCATGACCCTAAATAAATTAAGCATGCGAATTACCCAAACATCAAAATTTGTGCCATTGAAACTAAGAGTGTCAGAGAAACGTAAACCCCTAGTCGACATCCTTACTCTCTAGGCGGTAAAGCCCTATAAAGAGAGACGTGGCTCTAATACCAATTGAAAGATCGTGGATGTCGCCTAGAGGGGGGTGAATAGGCGCTTTAAAATAATTACGGTTTAGGCTTGAACAAATGCGGAATAAACCTAGAGGTTAATTTGTCAAGCACAAAACCTACAACAACTAGGCTCACCTATGTGCACCAACAACTTATGCTAAGCAAGTAAACAACTAGGTGATAGCAAGATATATGAAAAGAAATAATATGGCTATCACAAAGTAAAGTGCATAAGTAAAGGGCTCGGGTAAGAGATAACCGAGGCACGCGGAGCCGACGATGTATCTCGAAGTTCACACCCTTTCGGATGCTAATCTCCGTTTGGAGCGGTGTGGAGGCACAATGCTCCCCAAGAAGCCACTAGGGCCACCGTAATCTCCTCACGCCCTCGCACAATGCAAGATGCCGTGATTCCACTAAGGGACCCTTGAGGGCGGTCACCGAACCCGTACAAATGGCGACCCTTGGGGGCGGTCACCGAACCCGTACACTTTGGCAACCCTTGGGGGCGGTCACCGGTACCCGTCAAATTGCTCGGGGCAATCTCCACAACATAATTGGAGACCCCGATGCTTGCCCGGAGCTTTACACCACAATGATTGAGCTCCGAACATCAAGGTTGGGGCTATCTCCCCAACGACACCGCAAAGCTTCACCACAATGGAATATGGCTCCGAGGTGACCACAACCGTCTAGGGCGCCCAAGCACCCAAGAGGAACAAGCTCAAGGGTACCAAGCACCCAAGAGTAATAAGCTTCTCAACTTCACTTCCACGTATCACCGTGGAGAACTCAAACCAATGCACCAAATGCAATGGCAAGGGCACACGGAGTGCCCAAGTCCTTCTCTCCCAAATCCCACCAACGCAACTAATGCTAGGGAGGGAAATGAGAGGAAGAACAAGAAGGAGAACACCAAGAACTCCAAGATCAAGATCTAAGGGGTTCCCCTCACCTAGAGGAGAAAGTGATTGGTGGAAATGTGGATCTAGATCTCCTCTCTCTTTTCCCCCAAAAACTAGCAAGAATCCATGGAGGGATTGAGAGATAGCAAGCTCGAAGAAGGTCAACAATGGGGGAAGAACACGAGCTCAAAGGATAAGGTTCATTGGGGAAGAAGACCCCCTTTTATAGGTGGGAAAAAATCGAACCGTTATGCTCACAGCCCGCACAGAGCGGTACTACCGCTCCAGGAGCGGTACTACCGCTAGGGCGGTAAAACCCCTTTGGAAAACAACAGCGAGGAGGCAAAAAGGCCAGAAAAACCGTCGGAGCGGTAGTACCGCTTGACCTCACGGTACTACCGCTAGGGGTAGCGGTAGTACTGCTAAGGGTAGCGGTACTACTGCTTGCGAGCGGTACTAAAAATTTACATCCCTGCCTACCACCGCTGGACTTGTGACGAGTTTTTGGTCCCGAGCGAAAGTAGCCACGGAAGGAGCCGCGGTAGTACTGCTCCAAGCGGTAGTACCGCTCCCGAAAGCGGTAGTACCGCTCCCGAATGCAGTAGTAAAAAATTACTTCCGCTCCTACCCGCGGTAGTACCGCTGCAGCCTTTTCAGAACACCAAAACGACCACAACTTTTGCTTACGGACTCCGAATTCCATGAAACCAAGTTTGTTGGAAAGCTAGCGACAAGGTATAACACAATCTTGATAGAAATATCAATAAGAAGCAAATTAGAAAAGTCCCAAAATAAAATGGTGAGAACCCTTCCTCGTATAAGACCAGTAAAACATCCAACACCGAAAACATCATAGAAGACGCATGTGAACTCCGTTTTCGATGAGCTCAAGCTTGTCATCAAGATGACCGTAAGCTCTAAGACTCACAAAGAGAACCAAACAAGAACCAAGAAACATGATGCAAGGATGCAATGGTTTGAGTTCTCTACTAACGATATGATCAAGCTACCAACTTGAGAGCCCCCCTTGATAGTACGGCAAACTATCCTATAACCCGGTCTCCCAACTACCACCATGAGACCGGTAAAATAGAAAACCTATCAAGGGCAAACCTTTGCTTTGCACAAAGTCCACTTGAGCTAGATGTAGACGATCTTGACTTCCTCAAGTTGGACCATCTTTTTTGATTGCGTTGTCTCGGTGAAGACTAGTAGATTGCTCCCCCATACTCCTCTATGGGTGAGCCACTTTTCGACATATCTTCACAAGTCCATTGTCACAACAATGGATGGCAAGCTTCAAGCACTTGATTTCTTCGTGATGCTCCACTTGAACTTGAACACCGCAACCTAACCCCACAAAGTACTCTCACGAAGAACATGGGTTAGTACACAAAGCGTGATTGACAATGCTTATCATACCATGGGATTGCTTGATCCCTCTCGGTACATCTTCTACACTTTGTGTGTTGATCAACTTGATTCATTCTTTGACTTAGTTTTGATCAACCTTGAATCTTTCCAACTATCTTCATTTGGATGATGTCTTGAAGGTAAACATGAATGCTCACAAACTCTTCTTCTTCAAGACATGCTTGCAATAAGCTCAACACCCACAAGAGCAATCTTTGGATAATTTCTTAATAGCACCTTGGTCATCACAAACTCTCCTTGAAACCAACAAATGAACTCCAAGAAAAGCCAATGGGCAAACCCTTCAAATATAACTCAAGGCAACCATTAGTCGATAGAGATTGTCATCAATTACCAAAACCAAACATGGGGGCACCGCATGTTCTTTCAGTCGCGTTAACAGCGCAGACTTGGCCGGCGCCATGCCTGCTTAAGACGAGTTCGAACTCTTCTCGCCGAGGCCCCCGAACTCTCCGGTACAAGTGTCCTCTGGCGAGGATCCCGCGGAGGAGGAGGGGGACCCAGAGGTGACCGTGGATGAAGTGGAGGGGGCTTCTCCTCTGTCACAGAGTGAGCTTCTACACGACCTCTCCGATGATGATGACGGTGCCGCCGAGTACTTGGTCGAGGGATCCCCGTGCCCCACTAGAGTCGTGATGCGGTCCGAGGCCACCCCTCTGCGGAGAATTCACCGAGACACCCCAGATAAAGGTGAAGCAGTAGCGCATCACCGCGGTGACTCCTCTGCCTTGCCGCCCGCTGCTCTTGAGACACCCGCCATACCCTCGGCCGTCCATCGAGGCGCGATGAAACCCGCACCCAAGAAGGCCGGGAGCTCCGCCGTCCTGAACCAAAAAAGGGAGTATGTCGCCACTAACAAGTAAGCGTTGTACCTTGCTTTTGTTCATCCATATTTGGTGCTGTGCTCGTGACATCCCTCTTGTGGTGTCCAGACTTCAGCTTGCGGCGAAGAGGAAGAAAGAGGAAGCTGTGGCCCCCAAGGTCGCACTGCTAGCTGCCATCATGGCGGTGTCGACACGGGTCGCGGTGGCTGCCTCGGGCCCTTCGATGATGGACCAGACCCCCCAGAGCTCGGCGCCGCCGGTTCAGGAGGGTGCCACTGTGGTGGCCCAGCAGCCCCCGAGGCCGCATGTGGCCTCTGTGGCCGCGGGAGGTTCGGGAGCCCTGGAGCCCCCTACTATTCTTTCTGTTGCGGTGGCACAAGTTCAGGTGCCGGTGCTACCTCCTCCCGAGGCTCAGGCACTGGCGGGCGATGGCCCCCCAACCATGTCTGAAGCTATGGGAGAGGCTTTCACTGCACTGGACCAACTCCAGGTCGATCTTCAGGTTGCCGACAACTTCTTGGCGATGGGGTGCGTGGGGTTGATCTCGGGATGGCTTCAGGCTGACGCGTCCCTCTGGTCAGCCTGGGGCCACGCTGAGGCTACCGCTGTGGTGGGTAGGAAGATGGCTGACGAGGCCTCTGCAGCACGTGACGCGACGCTGGCCGCAGCTACGTCTGCCAAAGACCGCTGTGGTGTAGCGGAAGCGGAGCTGAAGACCTTGCGCAGAGAGCAGGCCACCCGCACCCTCCATTTTCAGAAGCAGGAGGACGAGCTCAAGGCCAGGGAGGCCGCACTCGCCGATCGTGATGGCGAGCTGAAGCAGGCAGCCCAAGAGCAGGTCGTCGAGCGGGGCCGCCTGGATAAGCCGAAGGAACAGGTGGACAAGGCCCAGGCGTCCCACACCAAGCTTGTCTCCGAGGAGACGGCCCGACTGGAGGCCAGGGAGAAGGCCCTGGTCGTGGGGCGCAACGTCTTCACCTCCCTCGAGCTAAGGTCCCGCGCGGCACTGTAGTCTTTTTACGGAGCAGGGTATGAGTAGCCGCTGGCGACCCCGGAGGAGGGCCTCTCAAGGCTACTCCCCAAGATCCTCGCATTCCTCGAGGGTGTAGGCCCCGGAATAGACACCATGCTGGAGGGAGAGAGCCGCGCGCTGTTCACCTCAGCCGCGACGCGTGTCTTCAGCCACCTTCATCTCCGGGACCCTGGCGTCGACCTTGGCGCTCAGATCGAGCCGGTGGTTCCAAAGTCCCGTGATGCTGCTGCTGAGGCCGTGAAGGGGCCGCTGGAGGCCCTGCTGAAGAAGTTTCTCTATGTCGACCCCGCGACCATGGTGGCTGGAGCCGATGGCGAAGGTGGCGGAGTTGTTGACGACAAGCCTCCTGCGGCCGGTGACACCAACGTTTGAGGCGACGCTCCTTCCTAGACCGATCATGCGACATTTACCGTGTCTCGTGGAGGCATGAGAACTTTTGCTTCAAATTTATGAGACATTATGCTTTGTAATAATTTGCTTCCTTTCCTGCTCGATTTCCTTTCTCTTTGCCTTTGTGTTCTGCGTCGGCAGGGCCCGGCCTCGTGCATACCTCAGCTGCCGCTCGTGCGTCCGGATCACTAGGACGAGCTCAAGGGGTGAGGGGCTATGAGACCAGTGAGGCCCCTAAGTCGCGATGCTCAGGGGTCCCCTTTGATGTGCGAACATGCTCAATGTTCTGCGAGTTAGATCGTCATGAGGGTGCTGATGCTCTGCATCGGCAGGGCCCAACCCCGAGCATACCTCATTTTCCGTTGGGGCGTCCGGATCACGAGGAAATGACCAAGGGGTGAGGGGCTACGAGGTAAGTGAGGCCCCTGAGTCACGATGCTCAGGGGTCCCCCTTGACGTATGAGTTGCCCTTGTGAGCCCCATACCTTTTTTTCGTCAACCTTAGCCCAGGAGGGGCACGCAAGGACCAGGTACAAGGACCTGGTGAGGTGGCATGCGCCATGTCAAGCCTGGGCAGCCCCCGTGTCCAGCCCCCGCGCGCTCATCACGGGGAGAGGTTGAACGGTCGGCCGAGTGACCATCCTGAGGTTGGTGGATCTAGGAGGTGCCCTCAAATGTTTATCCCCAGCGCGAAGCATAGGGCTACCACTTGGCATGGGCATAGCCGCTGTCGGATCTTGGGTTCCGGCAAAACCCTTGTGGTTCGAACTCTGGGGTGCGCACGAAGATCTCTCCTCCCGCCCTAGCTCGTCTACTCACCGAACCCAAGGCGTAGCTCGTCAGATTCTAAGAACAAGGGACACAAGGTTTATAATGGTTCGGGCCACCGTTGTGGTGTAATACCCTAATCCAGTGTGGTGTGGTGGATTGCCTTGTAGGCTGAGGAAGAACTAGTACATGGCGTGAACTGCCTCCTGAGGAGAGGTGTTCTTGTGCTCGAGTGAGCTTGTGAGTGTGTGGCCTTCTATCTGATCGACTCCAGATCTGATGCGATCAATGGTGGTGGCTATTCCTATTTATAGTGGCCCGGGTCCTCTTCCCAAATATTGAGCCGGAACGGATACCACAATAGCGAAATTTGAAGGGGGGTAGCTAGTACATGCTATCCTGACAAAAGGTGGTCTTCGCCTGCCAAAGGCTCTAGAGGTGACGCCGCCATGGGCTCCGCAATGACCTCCGCTCTGCCGTCCTGCTGGTCTAGGTCTTGTTGCACATATATGGAAACATTTGCCTGACGTCTCGGGACTCCTTGCCTGTGCCTGCTCCTTTAGCACCAAAGAGGAAACTGGCACCCTGCGCCTGCTGGCGCTCACCTGGCCTTAGTAATCAGTGCTCACGTCACGAGGACCTCACGATGTGCCCCTTGCCTTGATATCTCTGCTCCTCAGGAGCCAGCCTAGTGAGGCTACCCCAGGGGAGGTCTCACGTCGTCCGCCTCGCGAGGCTCGGCCCCTCGCGAGGGTCTTGAGTGGTTGCTGAAGAGGTTGGTCCGTACCAGGTCGCCTGATGAGCTACGCCCTGGGCCGCAGGCAGGCAAGTCTGGGCACCCCTGTTCCCAGAGTGCGGACAGTAGCCCCCGGGCCCAAGGTGCGCTCGGGCCTGGCTTCGCGGCGAAGCCAAGGGCCAAGTGCGGAGCGCCGCGGGCCTCAAATGCCTGCGGCCTTGTTTGACGTGTGGCGATTGATGGGACGTGGGCGTCTCCACTTTGCCATGCAACCTCGGCGACTGCACAACTCGACAAGACCCTGCATGCACGAAAGATCATCATTACCTGCGATTATGGGGGCCGGCGGTTGGCCTTCTCCTGGCTATAAATAAGGCGGCAGGCGGAGTCCTTGCTGCCCATCTTCCCCCTCCATTCCTCAAGCTTTTTCTTCTGCCTTTCCCTTCGCCTGGCCGAGCCGCTCATGGCGCCGACCAGGAAGTTTTCATCCGTGGAGAAGGGGAAGACCCGGCAGGAGGGGCCCGGCTCACCACCAGCCAAGAGGGGACGAGGCCGCCCCCACAAGCGTGCCGCGACTCCCGTTGGGCTGCTTGCGGGTGTGGGCGGACCTCCACAACTCCCGTAGCCGCCCTCGGTAACCGTGGCGGCGGTTCCTTGAGTTGTGGGGATCGCCGTGACCTTGGTAGTCCTGCGAACGAGGGGAGGCGCTCCGGGGTCGTCAGGCCTCCCCGGCCTCTCTCCCATTTGGCGGAGGTGACGCTGGAGTTCGTCGTGTGGTTGGAGAGCCTGGCTGGTACCCGGCTCCAGATCCCACGCTCCCTAGCCGGCGAACTCCTTACCGCGAGCTCCGCCGGCTTTTTTCTACAAGCAGACGGTTGTTGCAGCAGGGCTTGGTGGGTTGTGGTGGAGGCCTCCACCACAGGTGCTGTGACTCTGGCCCGCGGCTGGCAAACATTTGCCCGCGCGCGTGGCTTGGGCAGGCGGTCCACCCTTCACTTCAGGTACGATGGCGACTCGACCCTCTTCGTGAGGGTGTTTGGGGAAGACGGTCGCCGTGTCGAGTGCTGCCCCGAGGATAACGACGACGGCGAGGTGCTTGGCCTGAGCGATGGCCGCAGCTCATCCAGCTACGACAGCTCCTCCCTCGGCGGCAGCTCCAGCAGTGGTGACTACGACCAGCCGCCACGCTGCCGCGCCCGCCTTGACAGAGGCGCTGGGTCGTCTCGTCGTCACGCCCGGGTGAAGTGTGAGGAAGGTTCTGGCTAAGCTTGGGGAGCAGGTCATCGTGAGAAGCCGCGCCACGTGTGTCGTCACTGCCCGTTCTCGATCTTCCTTCCTTCCTGCATCGTTCAAGCAAACAAGTATGGAGCCCTGGGAGGGCATGTAATGGACCGTGGTTTTTATGATGTTTAGCGCCATGTTTAGTGTCCCAGACCATCACTGCGTGATATGTGTATCATGCGCTCTTAGGGTGAGGAGACTTATCTCGACGCACTCGGAATAGCCCTCATCTCGTGACGTTTGACCCTTCGTGAGGTTGCAAAAACTCGTTAGGTGGTTATTATGCTTTACCGCCCGAGGCCCCTGACATGGGTCAAGCATGGTCGGATGCTCCCTGTCGCGGTACCCGTGGGGCACGGACATATGGAGGGGGTGTGCCCATCACAAGCCCCGGCATGGGCGCCTCATGAAGGCTAAGGGTGGTGCGCTGGGGAGAGCGTCGGGCAACTGCCGCTCTCCAAGGCCAAAAACTATGAGAAGGACCGTAGAGGGAGATTAAACCAAGCAATTCACGGAACACCAGAGCTTTCAAAATCCATTAAAAAGAAGGAAGGGGCAAGCCAGCTCCACAAAGCAAATGAACAGCTGTGTCCGACACCTAATCTAGTCTTCTCACCAGCGCGGAGCTAAGTGCTGCCACTACGACGTGGGAGGGAGCCCCCGAGGCCCAAGGGCGGCTCTGCGGAGACTCCGGGGCGTGTACAACCCCACTCGTTATTACGTAAGACTGTCACGAGAGGAGATCTTCACAGGCATGAGCCTTTCTTCACGAGCACTGGGCCTTGGCTTCTCAGGCGTAGGGCCTTGTTCCTCGCAGGCACGGAGCCTAGTCTTCACAGGCGCAGGGCCTTGTTCCTCGCATGCACAGAGCCTAGTCTTCACAGGCGCACGGCCTTTTTCCTCGCAGGCACGGAGCCTAGTCTTCACAGGCGCAGGGCCCTGTTCCTCGCAGCCACGGAGCCTAGTCTTCTCAAGTGCAGGGCCTTGTTCCTCGCAGGCACAGAGCCTAGTCTTCTCAGGCATAGGGCCTTGTTCCTTGCAGGCACGGAGCCTAGTCTTCTCAGGCGCAGGGCCTTGTTCCTCGCAGGCACGGAGCCTACTCTTCTTAGGCACAGGGCCTTGTTCCTCGTAGGCACGGAGCCTAGTCTTCTCAGACGTAGGGCCTTGTTCCTCGCAGGCACGGAGCCTAGTCTTCTCAGGCGCATGGCCTTGTTCCTTGCAGGCATGGAGCCTAGTCTTTTCAGGCGCAGGGCCTTGTTCCTCGCAGGCACGGAGCCTAGTCTTCACAGGTGTAGGGCCTTGTTTCACTGGTAGAGCTTTCAGAGGTGCCGGATGTTCCACGCGTTCTGGATGGGGACGCCATCCCCCGTTTCCAGGCGCACGACGCCAGGCCTGGAGACATGGGTGATCTTGAACGGGCCCTCCCACATGGGTGAGATCTTGTGCATCCCTTCTCTGGAGAGGACTGCCTTAAAACGAGATCGCCTACCTCTAGTGTGCTGGGGCGGATCCTGCAGCAATAGTACCACTGCAACGCCTGCTGGTATCTTGCAGCTCGGAGTGAAGCGTCCCGCCGACGTTCCTCCCCCAGCACGAGGTTTGTCCCTCTCACGGCGCCCTACTGCGCCTCGTCGAACGCTAGGACTCCCGCGGAGCGATGCCTGACCTCGCGAGGGAGGACTGCTTCAGCTCCGTAGACGTGGAAGAATGGGGTCTCGCCTGTAGGCTTGGTGGCAGTGGTGCGGATTGACCATAGCACGGACGGGAGCTCGTCGTGCCAACCGTTTCCGCAAGCTTCGAGCTTCTTCTTGAAGGTCCTGGTCTTGAGGCCTCTCAGAACCTCTACGTTGGTGCGCTCGGCCTGGCCATTGCTTCTGGGGTGTGCTACAGAAGCATAGCAAATCTGTGTTCCAAGGTTAGCACAATATGTCTTGAAAAGGCTGCTAGTGAACTGTGAGCCGTTGTCAGTGATGATGCGGTTGGGGACCCCGAACCGGTTTACGAGACCCTTGATAAACTTGACTGCGGAGCCAGATGGGATGGTTCGGACAGCTTCCACCTCCGCCCATTTGGTGAACTTGTCGACGGCGACGTAGATGTATCGGTAGCCCCCGGGTGCTCGAGGGAAAGTTCCCAGGATGTCTAGCCCCCAGACCGCGAATGGCCAGGAGAGCGGGATGGTTGGGAGGCCCTATGCCGGTTGGTGGATCTGCTTGGCATGGAACTGGCAAGCGTTGCAAGATTTCACCAGCTCGGCGGCGTCGTTGAGCGCCGCGGGCCAGTAAAAACCACTGCGAAACGCCTTGCCAACCAAGGTGCGCGATGATGAGTGATGTCCGCAGTCCCCGGCGTGGATGTCAGCTAGCAGCTCGCCTCCCTGCTTCCTGGAGATGCATCGCAAAGAAACGTCATTCGGTCGTTTCCTGTAAAGCTCACCGTCTTGGATGCAGTATGCCGTAGCCTGTCGGGCCACGCGTTCGGCATCCTCCTCCTTTTTTGGCAGCGCTCCTCTCACCAAGCATGCCTTGAGTTCCTCAGTCCAGCATCCCTCATGAGGCTCGAGCGCCTGGAGCAAGCGGGCTCTTGAGGCCGGGCCACAGGCAGGGGCTCCCGAGGTCGGTGGTTGGGGGAGTTCCTCTTGAGTCTTCGCTGGACCTTATCGCGGGGGCGACATTGAAGGCCTGAGGAGCCTCTCCTCGAAGACGCATGGCTCTTGGGGCAGGCGCCTGGATGCTCTCTTGGCGATGTCATCGGCTTCCTTGGTAGTGCCACGGGGCACATGCTCCAGTTCGAGGCCCAATAACTACTTCTCCATTTTGTGTACCTCCGCGAGGTATGCCTACATATGTTCGTCCTTCGGCTCGTACACCTTGTTGGAGAAGTTGACGAGGACCTGCGAATCACCCCGGATGACGAGGCGTTTCACCCCCAGGGCCACCGCAACCTTGAGACCAGCAATGAGGCCCTCGTATTTCGTGATGTTGTTGGAGACCTTATCGCCCGGCTGAAAGCAGAGATGCACGGGAGCTTGTCTTGAGTGGGCGAGATGAGCACATCCCCAGCCCCCGCGACTAGCAGGCGAATGCACCGTCGAAGTACATGACCCAGCCATCCGGCGCTTTGCTTCCCGGCAAGAGGGACCAGCTATGGCTGGCTTCGGGCTTCGGGGCATCAGTCCATTCTGCCACAAAGTCAGCAAGCGCAGCTCCTTTGATGACTCTGGTTGTGCTGAACTCTAGCTGGAATGCTTGCAGCTTGATATTCCATCCTGTGACCCTTCCTACCGCGTTGGGGCTCTGGAGTACTCTCTCCAGAGGGTAGGCTGAGATGACCTGATGGGGTGGCCTTGGAAGTAGTGGCACAACTTGCGCAAAGCGACGAGGAGTGCAAGCAGAAGCTTCTGTGGCATGGGATAGCGTGCCCGAGCATCACGGAGCACCGTGCTGACGAAGTATACCAGGTGCTCGACGGGGGTGAAGTCCTGAGTCGCCTGTGGCTATTTAGTCTGACTGGGTAAAGGGGCTTCAGGAGCTTGGTCGCCTGAAGGGGTAGCTGCAGCCTCAGGAGCGCTGTCTTCCAGGGCACGGTCGCTTGCCAGCCCTGCGGGAGCCTTGGGAGCATCACTCCGGGGCTATAAGGTCTTGTCTTGGCACGCCTCTCGGACATCCACCAATGCTGCGCTGGCCGAGTGCGGCGTAGCGGCCAGGTAGAGCACCAAGGGCTCTTGTGGTTTGGGTGCCACCATTACTGGGCGGGGTGGTGAGATATCTCTTGAGGTCTTCGAACACCGCATCAGCTTCAGGGGTCCACTCGAATGGGCCCTTCCTTTTCGTCATCTTGAAGAAAGCGAGGGCTCTCTCCCCTAGTGTAAGGGCATATTTCTCCCTAAGTAGTTTTGGTGATTGATGACAATACATTTGCGGACTGATCGTGTGCTCTAAGCTCATACAGGTATATCTCCCTTATGGCACAAGACGATTGCTTGCCCCTCGGATTCTATGAAGGACGGTGTTTTCTTTTTGCTCCCTCTCGGTGGCTTTGAGTAATAGGAAAGCCGTACTATTAAGAGGGGGTCCGCGTCGGAAAGGATTTGGTAGAATCAACACGTACACATCCTTCTCCCACACCACCTTTCCTTGCTTTTCTGGAGGTCCAACCGATTATTTTTCGTTTATGCAAAACTGTGGCTTCTTAACTGATCAACTGCCTGGCAAGCGGTAGTACCGCTCAACCAAGCGGTAGTACCGCGCAGTTACACGGTAGTACCGCCTGCCGACACGATAGTACCGCTCCCACGGTAGTACCGCGTCCCCAGAGCGGTAGTACCGTGTATCTGGCCCAGGCGCTGAGTCTAAGTACAGAAGTGGATGCGGAAGTAATTTTTTACTTCCGCATACAACACGGTAGTACCGCTTATCTCAAGCGGTAGTACCGTGTCGCGTTTTGCTACTACCGTTTTCCCTGCGGATGTAGCCACGGATGTAATTTATTTCATCCGTGGTTGTCAATCATGTCGCAATCTTTTGCCTATGCGGTAGTACCGCTTCCCAAGCGGTAGTACCGCTCAGCGAGTGGTAGTACCGCAACTCATGCGCGGTACTACCGCTCTCTGCGGGCTGAAAACTCCAATAACGGTTGGATTTGTCCCCCCACTATATATAGGGGGTCTTCTTCTCCAAGAAGACTTACCTCTTCCCCCAGTACTCCATTGTTGCTCCAAAAGCTCCATTTCCGCCTGATCTCTCTCCCTAGCCAATCAAACTTGTTGATTTGCTCGGGATTGCTTGAGGAGGCATCGATCTACACTTCCACCAAGAGATATTTGATTCTCCCCCCTAATCCCTTGCGGATCTTGTTACTCTTGGGTGTTTGAGCACCCTAGACGGTTGAGGTCACCTCGAAGCCATATTCCATTGTGGTGAAGCTTCGTGGTTTGTTGGGAGCCTCCAAGTTGTGGAGATAGCCCCAACCTTGTTTGTAAAGGTTCGGTTGCCGCCTTCAAGGGCACCACTAGTGGAATCACGGCACCTTGCATCGTGTGAGGGCGTGAGGAGAATCCGGTGGCCCTAGTGGCTTCTTGGGGAGCATTGTGCCTCCACACCGCTCCAACGGAGACGTACTTCCCCTCAAAGGGAAGGAAATTCGGAAACACATCCTCGTCTCCACCGGTTCCACTTGTGGTTATTTCTTACCTTTACTTTTGCATGCTTTACTTGTTCAACTCCTATAGCATGCATGTTTAGTTGTTGTCCTTCTTTATCTTAGTTGTCATCCTAGTAGAATATCTAGACAACTTATTTTGTCGCTTAATTTTAAGTGGTTAAGAAAAGCTAAAAATTGTTAGTTGCCTATTCACCCCCCCCTCTAGTCAACCATATCGATCCTTTCAATTGGTATCAGAGCCTCGTCTCTTTTTAAGGACTTTACCGTTCGAAGAGTATGGTTGACAACGTAGTCGAGACGGAGGACCATTCCGGTGGAAATCCGTCCTTGCCTACGTCAGATGGGGGTGCCTCAGTCACTCGTGAGGAGTTCAATGTGGCCTTGACCACATTGAAAGAATCACTAGCGAGCGAGGTCAAAGGCATGTTTAAAGAAATGCTTGAGGGGCTTAAATTATCCACCTCACCGTTGGAAGTGGGTCGTCCCGCTACCAACGTGTCGGAGGCTAATCCCGACAAGGGAGAAGCTAGTAGTGAGCAAGCCCCGGTCACTAAGAATGGGAGTGGGAAATTTGCCCAATCTGCTCCTCCTACTCACTATGGAGGACCCGTTCCCACACCGCATTTAAATTCTATTGGGCCCCCTCCCAAGTTTGTTAAAAATACTGATTTTGCTACTTGGGTGTTTTGTTTCAAACGTCATATTAATCATTGTTCCACTAACCTTTGGAGAATCATTGAGCAAGGTTTTTATCCGTATGATCCCGACAACATGACTCCAAGAGAAACTGCCGATCATCAGTTCAACGAGTCCGCACTTTGCATTCTTCAAGATTCCATCCCTCCTGAAGACATTGCTCACCTTCATCCCTTCACTGTGGCCAAGGAAGCATGGGAGCATGTTGGCACAATGTACAAGGGAAGCACAAGTATTCAACGCTCCAACTATGAAGTGGTGCAAGATGAAGCTGATGAGTTTGCTATGATCGAAGATGAAGATCCTCGTGAACTTTATCGAAGATTAACTATTCTTGCAGTGTCTCTTCGAGATCATGGCAGTAAGGATACGGATGACAATTGGATCAAGCGCAAGTTCCTCAAGGCCATGATGCCCTACCATAAGGCCATGTCCTCTGTCATTCGTCAGAGACCGGACTTCCACACTTTATCCTCAAACGAAGTGTTGGATGAATTTGTTGCCATGAGGATCCTTGACGTAACCGCCGACAATGCGGTCCTAAGAGCTCAACGATCCAAGAAGCCTAATCTTGCTCTGAAGGCCAAGGCTTGTGTGGAAGAGGAGGAAGTGGAAGATGATGATGAGTGTTGCCCCGAGGACACCAAATATGCCTATCACGAGCACATGGCTCTTGCTTCAAGGCAATTCTGGGGCAAGAAGAACTCAAGGTCCAACTTTAACAGGAACAACTCCAGTGGGAACAAAGGGAAGCAACGAGTAAGGACATGTTTCAACTGTGGAAATGTAAGTCACTTCGTTGTGGATTGCCCATATGAGAAGAGAGAAGACTTTGGAAGCAAGCTTATTCGGAAGGACAAGTCAAAGTCCTATCCCAACAAGAACAACTTCATCAAGAAGACTCCTCCGAAAGTGTTGGTGGCTCTAGAAGAATATGTGGAGGATGATGACAATGATGAAGACGATGAGGTGACCACTATGGCCACAATTGCAATTGCTACCACTCTGCACTCATCTCTCTTCAACTCACCAAACGAGAACATCACCGCCAAGTGTCTCATGGCCAAGGCCACCAACAAGGTAACCCCAAACATCAATACTACTATCTCTTCTAACCCTTCATTGACTAATTGTATTGATGAGGGTGAGGGTATTAAGGAGGGAGAAAATGAATTTGATGTGTTCATAAAGAATCTCAAGGGCAAACCCAAGAAGCATTTTGTTGCTCTCTTGGAACAACTCGGTGAGGCCAATGACATTATCGAGGCTCACGAGGAAACCATTACTAAAATGGAAGGGCATAGTCGAGACTATGCCGATGAGATATCGGATCTCTCTAACGCCCTAGAGGAAGAGCATGGTCTTCGTTTGACTCTTGAGGAGTCACACAACGATGATCATGCTAAATTAAAGAAAGATCTTGATCATGCTTTAGTTGTCTCTCGTGTCCTTAACTCTGAGAAGGCAAAACTTGAGGTTGACCATGCTAAACTCAAAGAGGAGTTTGACATACTTGACAAGGCTCACAAGGCCTTGAAAGGAATGCATGCTACTCTCAAGGAGTCTCATGATCAACTCCAAGTTTCGCTAACCAAGGAAAAGGCTATCTTTCCTCGCATGGTTTTAATTGATAATGCAAATGCTACTAACCCATGTTGTGAGCTTGTGCATCTTGTTGAAGAAAATGCCGAACTAAAGAAGCAACTTGAGAAAGGCCTTGTGACTTGCATACAAGGTGAGAAGAACCTCAACGCCCTTTTGAGCAATCAAAAGGAAGTTGTGGCAAAGGAAGGAATTGGGTTTGCTCCTAAGCCCAAGAAGAAGAAGAATGACAAGACAAAGCAACCACCCCCTCTCCAACAATCCTTTATGAAAGAAGGAGAGGGCACGTCAACCAAGAAGAAAAGTAGTGGCGTCAAGAGAAACTCCACCATACCATCAAACATGGCCAGCGATTTTAATCCTTCATATGTTTTATGCCGTGCTAGTGATGGCCATGTGTTTGCTAAATTTGTTGGTTCTTCTTATGAGTACATTGAATGGTCCATTTGGGTTCCTAAGACCCTTGTCACTAACCTCAAAGGACCCATTACCAAATGGGTACCTAAATCCAAGCATTGATCTATTGTAGGGGTTTGCTTCCGGTGGGGGATCATGGTTGCTCGATAGCGGAGCCACAAATCATATGACCGGAAGCAAAGACTTGGTGGTGGACGTGCATCTCGGTTCATCTATGGCCACCAACGTCGAATGGGGTGATGCTTCATCTTCTAAGGTATTGGGACTTGGCAAGGTTGTTGTCTCTCATGATCTCACGATCGAGAAAGTCATGCTTGTTGAGTCCCTTGCATACAATCTACTTTCTATTCGCCAACTTGCACTCATGGGCTTTGCTACATTCTTTGATATTGATTCTGTGGCCCTCTTGTGGAGCAAGACTCTTAAAGTAGCCTATGTTGGGCATGTCGAGAACGGTCTTTATGTGGTTAACTTCTCGAAGCAACCCACTAAGGTCGCGACATGCCTAATGGCTAAGGTTGATGTGGGATGGCTTTGGCATCGCCGTTTGGCCCACGTCAATATGAGATCTTTGCAAAGTCTTCTCAAGGGGGACCATGTCCGAGGACTAACAAATGTTAGCTTTGCCAAAGATCGTGCTTGCAGGGCGTGCATTGAAGGAAAATTACATGAGAAGGCTCACCCTCCCACGACTATCATCTATTCAAAGAGACCTCTAGAGCTCCTCCACATGGATCTCTTTGGGCCTCCCACTTTTGATAGTCTTGGGGGTAGGAAATATTGCTTGGTGATTGTGGATGATTACTCAAGATATACCTGGGTGTTCTTCTTCAAGAAGAAGAGTGAGACCCAACAAACCGTCATCAACTTTGCAAATGAAGCTCAACGACAACATGAAGCAAAGATTTTGATGATCAGAAGTGACAATGGCACCGAGTTCAAGAACTACACCTTGGATGAGTTTCTTGGTGATGAGGGGATCAAACATCAATATGCCGCCCCGTATACCCCTCAGCAAAACGGTGTTGCCGAGAGAAAGAACCGAACCTTAATAGATGCTGCAAGAACCATGATGGCTGAATTCAACTCTCCATACAACTTTTCGGCCGAAGCCATCAACACCGCTTGCCATGCGTCAAATCGTCTCTTCTCCGCAAAGGCTTGAACAAAACTCCGTATGAAATTCTTACCGGTAACAAGCCCAATCTCAAGTACTTCCGGGTGTTCGTGTGTAAGTGTTTCATTCTCAAGAAAGGTGTTCGTTTGTCTAAATTTGAATCTAGAGCTCATGAGGGCATATTTGTTGGTTATGCTACAAACTCTCATGCTTACCGTGTCCTCAACAAGTCCACTGGACTCATAGAGGAGACGAGTAACGTAGAGTTTGATGAAAATAACGGCTCCCAAGTGGAGCAAAGTGGTACTTGTGATGCAGGTGATGAAATTCCTCCTCAAGCCATAAGAAGAATGGGTGTTGGATATATCCTACCCGTTGAGGAACCCCTTGTGGCCGAAGGAGAAGGACAATGTTCCACTCAAGTGGAACCATCACCAACCCAAGACCCACACGCTTCCGAAGAACAAAGTGAAGGCCCTCAGCCTGATGAACAAGGCCAAGTGCAAGATCAAACTCAAGTTGGTGAAGAACCACCAATTGATGCACAAGGCCAAGTTCAGTCTCCCAAGCAAGATCAAGGTCAAGAGGAAGCTCAAGATCAAGATCTTGCTCATAATGACGCTCAAGATGATCAACTCAATGCTCCTCAGTTATCACTTGAAGAGCAATTAGAGCGTCGTGCTGCAAAAGTTGCCTCCAGGCTTGCTTCTAACGAGCATCACATCGAGAACATTTTAGGAAGCATAAAAAGGGGGGTAAGCACTCGTAGACAATTAGCAAACTATTGAGCTCATCAAGCTTTTGTCTCCTTTGTTGAACCTAAGAAGGTCTATGAGGCGCTCGAAGATCCTGACTGGCTCAATGCCATGCATGAAGAACTCAATAACTTCGAGCGCAACAAAGTGTGGCGTCTGGTGCCAAGACCAAAGGAGAACCATAATGTCATTGGAACCAAATGGATCTTTAAGAACAAGAAAGATGCCCATGGCACTGTCATCCGCAACAAGGCACGTCTGGTGGCTCAAGGCTACTCCCAAGTCGAGGGTATCGACTACGGTGAAACCTTTGCCCCCGTTGCTCGTCTTGAATCCATTCGTTTGTTGCTTGCCTATGCTTCCCATCATAACTTTAAATTGCAACAAATGGATGTGAAAAGTGCATTTCTTAATGGTCCCATTAATGAGTTGGTCTATGTTAAACAACCCCCGGGGTTCGAGGATCCTAAGTTCCCCAATCATGTGTATCAACTTGATAAGGCACTCTATGGCCTTAAACAAGCCCCACGAGCGTGGTATGAGCACCTTACCGAGTTGTTACAAGATCGTGGGTTTGAAATTGGGAAAATCGACCCCACTCTTTTTACTAAGAAGGTCAAATGGGAGTTGTTTGTATGCCAACTATATGTTGATGATATTATCTTTGGCTCTCCTAACAAAGCTTTCAATGATGAGTTCGCCGCACTCATGACCACACATTTTGAGATGTCCATGATGGGAGAGTTGAAGTACTTCCTTGGTTTTGAGATCAAACAACGAAGAGAAGGCATCTTCATCAAACAATCCAAGTATACTCAAGACATGCTCAAGAGGTTCAACCTTAGTGATGTCAAGCCGGCTACTACTCCAATGCCAACCAAATGCCAACTTGACATTGATCCCAATGGTAAAGCGGTGGATCAAAAGGTATATCGCTCTATGATCGGATCTTTGCTTTACCTTTGTGCATCTAGACCGGATATTATGTTGAGTGTGGGAATTTGTGCACGGTTTCAAGCCTCACCTAAGGAAAGTCACTTTGTGGCCGTCAAGCGAATCTTTCGATATTTGGCTCATACCGCAAACTTTGGCTTATGGTACCCAAGAGGAGCAAATTTCAACCTTGTTGGTTTCTCTGATTCTGACTGGGCAGGAGACAAAGTGGATAGGAAGTCCACCTCGGGAGGGTGCCAATTTCTTGGTTGCTCTCTTGTTAGTTGGTCTTCCAAAAAGCAAAGTTGTGTATCTCTCTCGTCCACCGAAGCAGAATATGTGGCCGCTGGCAGTTGTTGTGCTCAACTCTTATGGATGAGGCAAACTTTAAAGGATTACGGTGTCACTTGTGACAAAGTGCCTCTTTGGTGTGACAATGAAAGTGCCATCAAGATTTCTCTCAACCCGGTACTACACTTCAAGACGAAGCATATTGAGATTCGGTATCACTTCATCCGGGATCACACAAGGCAAGGAGAAATCGAGCTTCACTACGTCAACACTCATGATAACCTTGCAGATATCTTCACGAAGCCTCTGGATGAAGCAAGATTTCGCGAGTTAAGGCACGAGCTAAATATCATTGATTTGAGCAATGTGGTTTGAATCTGTGCACACGCTCCTCACACTCGACATAGCTATCTTGTCTAGATGTAGGCATGGACTTAGGGGGAGTACTGTTCTCTCAATGAACTATTCCTCCCCCCATTATGCATAAACTAACCAAAACTTTTTCATTTGCCATACATAGTTGGCTTAAATGCTTCAAGTCGAGCTTTGATCATGGGCCCATGGATAATTCTTCGCGGTGCCATATCTATAAAACTCGAACATAGGTGGCCTCGGCCACCGCCCTCTTGTGAGGAATTTGTGTTTCGTGTTTTGCTTGTGCACATGGTGTTTTTACTCTCTCTAGTGCTTAAAGCCTCATGCCTTTTTCGTGCATTTTCTTGAGGGAGCGGTACTACCGTGCTTGGTTACGGTACTACCGCGGAGGACATACGGTACTACCGCACCTCCAGCACGGCAGTAATTTTATACTGCCGCTGGTAGGGCGGTACTACCGCTCGGCGAGCGGTACTACCGTGCGAGCGGTACTACCGCGATGACCACGGTACTACCGCACATATCCGAACGTGTGGGGGTTATAAGCAGGCAGGGGGAGTTCCATCTCCCCCATACCCATTCACTCCTAACCCCCACGTCGTCCCTGTCTCTCTCTCTCTCTCAAGAACGCCACCGGAGGACCTCGCCGGATCTCCTCCCTCGGCCACTCTTCTCGCTTTCCGACCGGTGGAATCGATCCCCACCACGTCCTCTTGCCATGGATGCAGATTTCTCCCCTTTTCCCCTCTTCTTATTGCCCTGACTGAGTTTTTAGGGTTAGGGGAGATGCTTAGTGTTCTTGTGTTCTTCGTGATCTCATCCATGGATGCTTAGGATGTGGGAGAGTGTTTGTGCACTAGAAATATGATTAGATCTGTTGCTACGAAGTTACTATGATCAGCCGTAGTACCGTGTGTCGATCTCGTTGGTAGTTTCTAGATCTGCTCTTCTCAGATCTGTTTCGTGCGGTACTACCGCTGGAGAACCGCGGTACTACCGCACGATGTAATCCAAATCTGCTCTGACCTGAGCGGTACTACCGCTGTCCTCAGCGGTACTACCGCTCGGGCGGAAGTACAAATTTAGTACTGCTTGCCGAGCGGTACTACCGCGACCCAATGCGGTACTACCGCTCCGCATGCAGCACTAAGTTTTTAGTTCTGCCCCTTCGGGCGGAAGTAAAAATTTAGTACTGCTTGCCGAGTGGTACTACCGCGACCCAATGCGGTACTACCGCTCCGCATGCAGCACTAATTTTTAGTTCCGCCCCTTTGACGGAAGTAAAAAAAAATTACTACCGCAACGTATGCGGTACTACCGCGTCCGTCTGCGGTACTACCGCTTACGTTGCGGTACTAATATTCTAGTTCCGCCTCTTCTGGCGGAAGTAAAATATTACTACCGCAGTGTACGCGGTACTACCGCATCCACCTGCGGTACTACCGCTTGCCCTGCGGTACTAATTTTTTAGTTCCGCCTCTTCTGGCGGAAGTAAAATATTACTACCGCAGCGTATGCGGTACTACCGCATGTGACATGCGGTACTACCGCTTACCCTGCGGTACTAATTTTTTACTTCCGCAAGGGTCAGCAGTACTACCGCTTGTATCATATTTACTTCGTAGCATGATCTCTTTCCTATTTCTCCTGGTTTCTTGTGTCTTTCGAGGCTTTGGCATTGATTCTTCTTGTGTTTGTGTTGTTGTGGTCTTGTGTTTGTGTTTTTAGGTGGTGGCTCCGGTTTTGAGGGTCGTCGTACCAACCCTGTCCACGACACTGGTTCCAAGCGCCTGCGTACCCCAAGTGACGTGCCAAAGGGCTCCAATCCCCAGCGCCGGTACAAGACTTCAGCCAACAAGCGTAAGGAATCCTCAATGTCTATGGAGGAGATGCCTGCTGCTGAGTTCATGTCTCGTAGGAAGATCAACCCGTATGGAGAACCCCGTGAGCACTTTCCTGGAGATGATATCTTCTGGACCAAGTAGCAGTTTCACATCTATCATGAGGTGCTCAAGACCAAGGCCAATCTTTATGTGGATGCTCACTGGGTGGATGTGGATCACATGAGGAAGGACAAGAACCGGGCATACTTTGCAGAAGCCCTTGATTTGATCGAGTAGTTGGGTCTGGAGCACATCATGACCTTCCAGAACGACTTTGACCCTGAGCTAATTACGCAGTTCTATGCCTCTGTCAATTTCCAGGCCAAGGAGGATCGCCCCATGACTTGGATGACCAATGGTCACAAGATGACCTCTACTTGGAAGGTGTTCATGGATCTTCTTCAGCTTCCTGATGAGGGTCTCCATACCCCAATTGGTTTTCGGCCTCACGCCAATCCTGAATCAGCAAACAAAGACAAACTGCTTCCATTTTATGAGGCAAAGACTCTTGCTAGTGGCAAAACGACTTGGGTGTTGAACCCCTTCTTGGACATCATGTATCGGATCTTTCGCAACACTCTGTTCCCTCGTGTTGGCGATAAGGACAAGGTCCATGCCTATCTGGTTGATATGCTTCTGATGTGTCAAGAGGCTCGCTCAGCCCAGGCTGCACCGCTTGACATTTCCCACATCATGTGGAATGAGCTCCGGTTTGCCATCTACTCTCGCAAGGTACCCATCTATGGTCCATACATATTTCTGCTTATCTCCAAGACTTGGGAGAAGTTGTACCCAGAGGAGGAGTTCGAGGCCGACTGCTACCGCCATGACCCTATCCGGCTTCGTGTCAAGACTCGTTGGGCCAACACCACTACTCGTGCTCAGGCTGCTGCTGCCCAGATGGGCACTGAGGAGGAGCCTGTGGAGGAGACTGCTGATGTGCGCTCTGGCAGATTTGCCCCTTCTTCTTCCTCTGCAGTGGAGAAGCCTTCTTGGGCTAAAAGGCTTCAGCAGAAGATGAAGGCCCTCTTCTGCATGCAGGCTAAGGGGCAATACCGTGCTCATGTGACTGACAAGAAGACACGTCAGCGTGACAAGAAGATTCTGGCTTTGTATGGAGAGAAGGTTTCCAATGGATCCGAGGACAACATCACACCTGAGGCTACTTGGATGGCTCGCCAGGGGTACAAGTGGTCAGAGTCTGATGAGGAGTATCAGCCAGAGCAACAGGGATCTGATGATGAGTATCAGGAGGAGCAGCAGGGGTTTGATGATGAGTATGACGACTGAGCTTCTCCCGGGCTGCCACCCGTCTTCGTGTCCTCTTTTCCCCTTTGTGGTTTCTCAATGACAAAGGGGGAGAGTGATTTGCCGTCTTGTGCCTGTTCATGCGTTTTTCGTTGAACTCTGGTTTATTTTGCGTGTTTGTGTCGTGTGCGTGAGACTATCATATGGTGTAAGACATATGCCCCGTTATCGTTGAACTTATCTTTATGTCTTTAATGTTTATCCAGTGCAGTCAATGTTATATAGAGTATCTCGTGTGTAGATTATAGGGGAGCACTATACCTAGTATGTGTGTTGTGCAGTCCAAAGCACAATCGTGTGAAGGCACACATCCAGGGGGAGCTCACCTATACTCTAGGGCTTGTATTGCAAACTCTATTATTTCTTCTCTGTGCAAATCTCGTGTTGTCATCAATACACCAAAAAGGGGGAGATTGTAAGGGCATATTTCTCCCTAAGTAGTTTTGGTGATTGATGACAATACATTTGCGGACTGATCGTGTGCTCTAAGCTCATACAGGTATATCTCCCTTATGGCACAAGACGATTGCTTGCCCCTCGGATTCTATGAAGGACGGTGTTTTCTTTTTGCTCCCTGTCGGTGGCTTTGAGTAATAGGAAAGCCGTATTATTAAGAGGGGGTCCGCGTCGGAAAGGATTGGGTAGAATCAACATGTACACATCCTTCTCCCACACCACCTTTCCTTGCTTCTCTGGAGGTCCAACCGGTTATTTTTCGTTTATGCAAAACTGTGGCTTCTTAACTGATCAACTGCCTGGCAAGCGGTAGTACCGCTCAACCAAGCGGTATTACCGCGCAGTTACACGGTAGTACCGCCTGCCGACACGGTAGTACCGCTCCCACGGTAGTACCGCGTCCCCAGAGCGGTAGTACCGTGTATCTGGCCCAGGCGCTGAGTCTAAGTACAGAAGTGGATGCGGAAGTAATTTTTTACTTCCGCATACAACACGGTAGTACTGCTTATCTCAAGCGGTAGTACCGTGTCGCGTTTTGCTACTACCGTTTTCCCTGTGGATGTAGCCACGGATGTAATTTATTTCATCCGTGGTTGTCAATCATGTCGCAATCTTTTGTCTATGCGGTAGTACCGCTTCCCAAGCGGTAGTACCGCAACTCATGCGCGGTACTACCGCTCTCTGCAGGCTGAAAACTCCAATAAAGGTTGGATTTGTCCCCCCACTATATATAGGGGGTCTTCTTCTCCAAGAAGACTTACCTCTTCCCCCACTACTCCATCGTTGCTCCAAAAGCTCCATTTCCGCCCGATCTCTCTCCCTAGCCAATCAAACTTGTTGATTTGCTCGGGATTGCTTGAGGAGGCATCGATCTACACTTCCACCAAGAGATATTTGATTCTCCCCCCTAATCCCTTGCGGATCTTGTTACTCTTGGGTGTTTGAGCACCCTAGACGGTTGAGGTCACCTCGAAGCCATATTCCATTGTGGTGAAGCTTCTTGGTTTGTTGGGAGCCTCCAAGTTGTGGAGATAGCCCCAACCTTGTTTGTAAAGGTTTGTTTGCCGCCTTCAAGGGCACCACTAGTGGAATCACGGCACCTTGCATCGTGTGAGGGCGTGAGGAGAATACGGTGGCCCTAGTGGCTTCTTGGGGAGCATTGTGCCTCCACACCGCTCCAACGGAGACGTACTTCCCCTCAAAGGGAAGGAACTTCGGAAACACATCCTCGTCTCCACCGGTTCCACTTGTGGTTATTTCTTACCTTTACTTTTGCATGCTTTACTTGTTCAACTCCTATAGCATGCATGTGTAGTTGTTGTCCTTCTTTATCTTAGTTGTCATCCTAGTAGAATATCTAGACAACTTATTTTGTCGCTTAATTTTAAGTGGTTAAGAAAAGCTAAAAATTGTTAGTTGCCTATTCACCCCCCCCCTCTAGTCAACCATATCGATCCTTTCACCTAGCTTGGAGATGAAACGCCCGAGCGATGTTATACAGCCGGCCAGCTTCTGCATCTCCTTGAGGGTCTTGGGCGGACTCATCTTCTCTATGGCCTTGACCTTCTTTGGGTTTGCCTCGATCCCTCGGTGCGACACCAGGAAGCCCAAAAGCTTGCCTGACGAGACGTCGAACACACACTTTTCCGGGTTGAGCCATAGGTCTACCTGACGCAGGTTGGCGAAGGTTTCTTCCAGATCTTTGATAAGGGTTGTGGCCTCCTGAGACTTTACCACAATGTCATCAATGTACGCCTCAGCGTTCCTCCCGAGTTGTTTTCCCAGAGCGATATGCATCAATCACTGAAAGGTTGCTCCCACATTCCGCAACCCGAACGACATGCATGTGTAGCAGTATACTCCGCACGGGGTGAGGAAGGTAGTCTTCTCGATGTCTTGCACCGCCGTCTTGATCTGGTGGTAGCCTGATAAGGCATCCAGGAAGCACAATAGGTTGCACTTGGCGGTGGAGTCGATGATCTGGTCGATGCGGGGCAGAGGAAACGGGTCTTGTGGGCAAGCTTTGTTGAGGTTGGTGAAGTCGACACACATGCGCTCTTTTCCGCCTTTCTTGTGTACGATGACTGGGTTTGCCAGCCACTCCGGGTACCATACCTCGTGGATGACACCCGTCACTTCTAGCTTACGAGTCTCTTGCACGATGAAGGACTGCTTCTCTGTAGACTGGCGTCGGGCCTTCTGTTTCACGGGGCGCACTTTGGGGCATATGTTCAGGTGATGTTCAATCACCCCCCTCGGGACTCCCGCTAGGTCCTTGGGTTCCCACGCGAACACATCCTTGTTTACCCGTAGGAATCCAACCAGCGCCTCTACTTGAGCTGGGGGAAGGCCGGCGCCTATGGTGAAGGCGGCGCCTGACGGCTCATCTTCGTCCACCGGCACCTGCTTCGTTTTAGCTCGATCTTGGGGGAAAAGTTGCTTCTTCTTTGCTGGTGCTGCCCCCTTGGATCTAGTGGCGGCTTAGCCGGCTAGATGTGCTGCCACAGTAGTCCGGAAGGCGCGCTTGAGGGCCGCCAGAGCTTCCTTTATGTCTCCTGCCACGGAGAGGACATCGCTGCTCCCTGGCATCTTCATGAGGTTATAGGCCAGATGGGTCACAGACATGAACTGAGCCAGCACGGGGTACCCGAGGATGGCATTGTACGGGAGGCCGATACGGGCAATGTCGAAGTCGATCAGCTCAGTACGGTAGTTGTCGCGAGTACCGAAGGTGATCAGGAGGCGGATCTGCCCCAGAGGGCTGGTGGAACCGCTGCCGACTCCGGAGAAGGGCTTGGTGGGCCGCAGCTGCTCGAGCGGCACATGGAGCTAAATGAAAGCCTCCGTTGAGAGCACGTTGAGGCCAGCCCCACCATCGATGAGGGTCTTGGTGAATGCCACGTTGCAGATGGTGGGGGTGCAGAGCATCGGGAGAGCGCCTGAGCCCGTAGTGGAAGTGGGGTGGTCCCCCGAGTCGAAGGCGAGGTCAGTCTTGGGCGCCGCCCATCCAGGAGGAGCCCCCTGGCGTATGGAGGTGACGCCTGCCTTGCGAAAGAACTGCTTGATGTGGTGGCCGGAGGGCGATGCTTGGGAGCCGCCGAGGAGGGCCGCGGCGACATGGGCTGCCGACGCCCCGAAGCGTGCGGCGAAGAGGTCGCACAACTCCTCCCAGGACGCCACAGGCGATTTAGGCAGGCTGACAAACAAGGTGCGTGGTACACCGGTGAGCGCCATGGGGAGGCAGCTACCCATGACCTTGCTGTCACCGCCGTCCACCGAGATGGCCTCTTCGTAAGCCTGGAGGAAGATGGCTGGGTCTATCGCCCCATGGTAACGGGGCAGCAGATCTGGCCTAAACCTGGGTGGCCACTACACTCATCGCAAGGCGGGGGTGAACGCTCGGTGGCCCGCAGCGCTACCGTGCACGTCCACCAGGCCGGCCGGAGGAGGTATGCTTGCCATGGGAACCTGGCGGGCGGAGAGCAGGATGGACGGGGAGGCGGAGTCTTTGCACACCCCTACCTAGTGTGCCAAATGTCGGATCTTGGGTTCCGGGAAAACCCTTGTGTTTCGAACTCAAGGGTGCGCACGAAGATCTCTCCTCCCGCCCTAGCTCATCTACACGCCGATCCCTAGGCCTAGCTCGTCAGATCCGAAGAACAAGGGACACAAGGTTTATACTGCTTCGGGCCACTGTTGTGGTGTAATACCCTAATATTGTGTGGTGTGGTGAATTGCCTTGTAGGCCGAGGAAGAACTAGTACCTAGCATGAACTGCCTCCTGAGGAGAGGTGTTCTTGTGCTCGAGTGAGCTTGTGAGTGTGTGGCCTTCTATCTGATCAACTCCAGATCCGATGGGATCAATGGTGGTGGCTAGTCCTATTTATAGTGGCCCGAGTCCTCTTCCCAAATATTGAGCGGGAAGGGATCCCACAACAGCCAAATTTGGAGGGGGACAGCTAGTACATGATATCCTGACAAAAGGTGGACTTCGCCTGCCAAAGGCTCTGGTGGTGATGCCGCCGTGGGCTCCGCAATGACCTCCGCTCTGCCGTCCTCTTGGTCTTGGTCTTATTGCACCGATATGGAGACCTTTGCCTGATGCCTCGGGACTCCTCGCCTGCGCCTGCTGCTTTAGCTCCAAAGAGGAAACTGGCACCCTGCGCCCGCTGGCGCCCGCCTGGCCTTGGTCGTCACTGCTCATGTCATGAGGACTGAACGAGGTGCCCCTTGCCTTGATATCTCCGCTCCTCAGGAGCCAGCCTAGTGAGGCTGCCCTAGGGGAGGTCTCGCGTCGTCCGCCTCGCGAGGCTCAGCCCCGCGCGAGGGTCTTGAGTGGTTGCTGAAGAGGTTGGGCCATACCAAGCCGCCTGATGAGCCACGCCCTGGGCTGCAGGCAGGCAAGTTTGGATACCCTCGTTCCTAGAGCCCGACAGCCGCTCCTTGACCGTGTCGTCCGCCAGGGCCGAGCATGGGGCTTGCACTGGATGCGTGGGTGGGAGGTCCCTCTGGGGGAGCAGTCCGGGCGTGTACAACCCAACTAGAGGAGTTGTATATGGGCACCCATGAGCCAGCGCGGGACTCACGAAGCCCTACCTCAAGGCGGGTTGCGCCTGGTCTTCGAGCGCTTTAGGTAACAGCTGTAACCTGTGCCAAAATGAACTTCCATAGGCCATTGCATAAGAAGATTGAGCACTAAGGACCTGGTGAGGTGACGTGGACAGGGCTGACCCGCCAGACAGAACTCGGTCATTTGGATTTATCAATGCTGCAGGGACGGACCCAAGCACAGGCACCGTGCTTAGGCTTCTTTATGCAAAAGTCCACAGGAAGAGCCCCCGGTACACGGTTCCCGCGGAGGCATCCCATACAACAAAGAAGGAACCGGATTGCGCGCCCTAGCTTGCTAGTCATGTTGCGGCGACACTCAAGGTAACGAATCACCGAACAGGCATGTTTTAAAACGCGAGGCAAAATCCATTTGAAAGCAAAGCCAGTTCCAATACACGAGCAAAACGATACAGGCTACAGGGGCTGGCCCTAACAGCTTGAGGAAAATGCATCCCGAGGGGCGCCCTCAACTTGGACAAACCAAAAGGTCACCTAGCACCGTTGTTGTAGTAGTATCGAAGTAGCTGAAGACGATCGCGATGAGGCCAATCCTCATGAGCCATTCGGTTCCCGAGCCTCATGAGGCTCCGCAGGTCCGGAAGGCTCGTGGGTGTTCAGGGCCTCCTCCTCCGCAGGTCCGTGAGGCCCGAGGGCGGCACTCAGGAGACTCTGGGGCGTATATAGCCCCAACTCATTATTACGTGAGAGTGAGACGAGCGGAGACCTTCATGGGCGCTCCTTGCGCCTGGCGCAGAGCCCGCCGAGTATCCCCCGGTCACTGATGGGGAGTCCAGAAACTAGGACGAGACCAAGGGGTTACGCGGACGATGGCCAGGCGGACGCAGGCCCTCTTCTGGGGGAAGGGCTTGCCGGCGCCTTCCCCGGTGGAGGGCCTACCTCTAGGTAGCGCGTGCCACCATCATGGTGGCGCCCTGCGCCGTGTGGCATGGGAGAAGCTCTAGCGCCAGGCTTCCCCCGTGCATCCCCCAGGCCTTTTCGCTTGGGCAGGGCAGGGCCAATGCCCCGAGGTGCATCGCCGCAGGTGTAGCGTGGTCCTCCCGCGATCCAAAGTTGGCGTAATTGTGTCCCAAAGATTTTGGATGTACCCTGTGGCTATCGATGCTGAAGGTGCCGGCTAGGCATCGGGGTGGCTCGCCGGGGGCTTCGGCTTCATGTGGCCCTAGCGGTCCAGATGCCCAGGCCGGCGAGGGGAATAGGCGCAGGTTTCCCCTTTGCTGGCACAGCAAGTCCATCGGCGTGGGTACAGGGGCTCGTGGAGGTGTCGTTTCAGGGTCAGCACCCAGCCTCCTAGCTCCGCCATTTTCCACCCCTGGTGCTAGGTCGTGGCTACCAAGATGCGGCATCTTGGTGTGGCCCCGGGTGGGACTGCCTGTCCCATCCGGGCCTTGAGCGAACGCGTCCTGAGCTGGGCAAGCAACGTCGTGGGGCTGGCTGCCCCTGCCCGTTCCCCCGACATCCCTGAGGGGGGGCAAGCGGGCGCACTAGGCGCAAGAGCGCACCTCTGGTAGTGCTCACGACGAAGGCAGGACGCAGAAGGGCACCGCGCCCTCGCAGGCAGCATCGAGGAGCTCAGTGAACCGCTCGAGCAAGGCATCTCGGCCGCTCTCCGCCAATCTGCATCGCAGCAATTCTCGCGCCATGATGAGCGTTGCTCGTGTGTTCACCTGCTCCCGGCAGGAGCGTGGTGGTGTTGTCGCGGTGTAGCATGCGGACTATGCGGCGACGCGGTTATGGCGTCGCACGGGGGAGGGTAGAGGCGGCCCACGGCGCCGATGATCGACGACCCCGGCCGCCGTGCGGGCCGCGAGGAGTTTGGAATGAAGAGCCTCATGATCGGTGGCACCAGCTCAGCTGGCCGAGCGGTCGCATGCTCAGCATGGGACCATGGGTATTCCGCCATGATGGTGATGGAGCGAATGGTGGAGAGGAAACTTCGACACGCCCCTACCCGGCACGCCAAATGTCAGATTCAGGGCTCCGCTGACCCAAGGAAAGGTTCGAACACAGGGGCGTGTGTGAAGAACTCAACCTCCACAACGTTTCTACTCGCCGCTATCAAGGCCTAGCTCGGTCGAACTTGCAAGGAAAGGGACTCAACGATTTACCTAGGTTCCGGCGACCTCACGGTGTAAGACCCTACTCCTGCTTTGTGGTGGATTAGCCTCGGGGGCTGAAGATGAACTAGTACAAGGGGAAGAACAACCTCGCGAGGTCTGTTCTTGTGAAGGTGGGTGTGGATGAGGTCTCGGTGGATCCGATCCCCTTGCTGCGTGGTGGCTATACTATACTTCTAGAGGCCCTGGTCCTCTTCCGCCAAAAGGAAGGAGGGAAGGGATACCACAACGGACAATTTGAAAGGGGACAAGGAGTACATATTATCCTGACAAAAGGTGGTCTTCGCCTGCAAAGCTACCTGCTGTGACGCCATAGTGGGCTCGGCGATGTCCTTCGTCCTGTTGTCCTGGTGGTCTTGGTCTTATAGCACAAGAATGGAAACCTTTGGCAGATTCCTCGGGACTCCGCGTCTGAGCCTGTCCCCTTAGCACTAAAGAGGAACCCTGTCGTTCTACGCCCGCTGGCGCCCGCCTGGCTTATGTCGTCATGGCTGGCATCACTTGATCCCCACGAGGTTGGCTCTTGCATAGGAATCTCCGCTCCTCAGGAGCCAGCCTAGGGAGGCCACTCCTTCTGGTGGCCTTGGCATTGTCTCCCTCACGAGGTTTGCCCCTCGATTGGGTCTTGTCTCGTAGATGTTGAAGATGGGTCGTACCAGGCCGTTGGTGAAGCTATGTTGTGGGCCGCAGGTAGGCAAGTCTAGATACCCCGGTTCCCATGACGCCGACAATTACATACACTGGTTGTCAAAGTTGGCGACCAGTGCAAATAAACGCTGCATCAAAACAAGTCCAGAACTGAAACCACTTCACAAGAGCTCAAGAAACAATATCTTGGGTATACACCATGCTGGCAAGATGCTTAGCAAGCTTATTAGCTTTCTCTTGTTTGTCGCTTAAATCCTCCAGCAGTTGTTGTTGCACCGGAAAGTATGCATCGGAATTCTGCAAGGACTATGTCAGTCCTTAGGCTTCCTGTCGCAGCACATCTAATCAATGTCTTTCAAGTTGAAGTTGAGACTCAAGAAGCCGAACTGATTTAGGCAGCGAGTTCGAAGAGCTTGTGCCAGAAGTAGTGGCCAGTAAGTCAAACACTACATCAAGACAGGACTTCGGGGTTGTTTCACCGTCTTCAAGATAATTTTTATCATCTTTCTTGGAGACCAACAGGTATGTCTCACTATCTTGAACCTTATATGGAGTACTTCCTTTAGCATTGCATAACGGGGTACTCTTCTCCAATATTTTGTCCGCATTCTAAAAGAGAAACAAGCAGACACGTCACAGGTTCACCATGTTGTATGTGAAACTCATTTTGGTAAACCATTTCAGTTGTAAGATGGACAGGATAACATCATGAAACAAACATATATCTATGTAGTATGGTCACTTTAAGGTGCACAGGATAACATCATGAAACAAACATATATCTATGTAGTATGGTCACTGTAAGGTCTATATCATACTTGTTTATGTTGCCAAATCGAGATAGAGACAGTTCAAATCATATCTGTTTAAGACAAAGCAGCATAGACATAATAATAGTGTGGGAAACTACACAACACTAACAACGCGTGTAATGTGCATGCCATGAGAACATAACTGTTTATTCAATTGAAACTGAAATCAATATAGAGCAAGTTACAATAGCAAACCAGTTAAACAAACAGGTTTAAAACATACCTGTTGCGCCATTGGAGTTTCAATTGCATCTTTCAAATTTGAAATTAGTTGGTATGAGTAAATACAGTGATGCTAGAGCAAAGGAGTATGAACCGTAGCTATGGAACCTGACCTGAGAACAATTCTTCTTGTGCTTTAAGCGTTCACTTGGGGTTTAGAGTGGTGTTCCTCGTGCTTTGGGCACTACACTTGCCTTACTAACTGCTCGTGTTTGGGTGCTCTGTGGTGGAGAGGGTGATGTGTCAACTGGAACTGGGTTATTGTATGCTATGGTTGGGGTTAGAAAGGGTGTCGCTGGTTTCTCTGTCGAACTGGGTAGGGGTACAATTTGCGTGAGTCTGGGTTATGTGTGGTGGGGCTGGTTCTTGGGAAAGTGCAACCATGGTTCTATCTGCATCGACGGGTAGCACGATGTTGTCTAAAGACCATGTTTTTACTCCAATAGATACTGTCGTCACCCTCTCCAATTCAAATAGCAGATAAAAAAGAAAAGTAATTGAATGTACAAACATTGTATGATAGACATGTGCAATGGATAGTAGGGAAGAAAACATGGCACAAAATAATTCACATTTATGTTGTCTAACAATACATGATAGCATGACACAATTTCACATATATGATAGCTAATTAAACATGATAGCATGACACAAATTCACATATATGATGGCTAACAAAACATGATAGAATGACATACTTCAAAAAATGATGACTATGTAAAAGGATGACATGATATAACTATACTGAGGGAGTCCTGGATTGAGGGGTCCTCATGTGGCTGGATAACTCGTTTGTGGGCCGGACTGGTGGGCCGTGAAGATCATCGCTAAATACCGTCTCTTGTATCCGGATAGGACTCCTGTGTGCGTATAATGGTAGGTTTTAGGTTCGGGTGTAATCTTTCCTTCCTCTGCAAGATGGTCATGTACAAAACCCTAGGGCCCTCCGGTGCATATAAAAACTGGAGGGTTTAGTCCATAGAGGCTGAACAACAACATATTCATATCACATAGGCTAGACTTTTAAGATTCATATTACGCTCCATGCCAACACAGAAGGCCACCTCGAGCAGGTTCAGAGCTACGCCCCTGGCCATCAGGTCAGGTTTGGAAGCTTGAACTACGTTGCTGATATCCGCGGAGACTTGATCTTCGACGGATTCGAGCCCATGGTGACCGCTCCCTGCCACCACGATGAACATGACCTAAATCTGTCATCGGACCACATCCAGGGGATAGCACCTGTAACTGCTCTGGCCCTAGATCTAGAGCAGATCGCGTCGCCCGAGCACGGGAAGCTCAATCCTGCCACGGAAGCCGCACACTCAGCGGCACTGGAGCCGCACACAGACCCAACCTTGAGCGGGATCTGTGTTACCGGAACTTCGGACTCGTCTCCGGCTACATGTTCTGAACCATGTGCATCTGTGTCCTTTGAGCTTTATCAAGTGCCTATCATCGAATTCAGCTCCGCAGATATCTTACGGCACTCACCTTTAGGTGATGTGCTAAACTCATTAAAATCCCTCTCCTTAGCAGGGGACTCACAACCGAATTATATCCGGCTTGTACTGGAGGCTGATGATGGAGAATTTCGCTTCCCACCCACCACCCACTTCGTAGCCACGGTCGAAGATTTAACCGATCTACTTGACTATGCTTCCGAAGACTTCAAAGGGATGGACCTCGAAGCCGAATCAGATCTAGACCAAAACCCACCTGTAACCGGGCGATGGACGGCTACGTACTCATACGATGTATATATGGAGGACACACCTAAGGGGAAGGAGGAAGACAGTGATAATGATCCCAAAAAGGATAAGCTTGTCGATGAACTTCCCAAGCATCGGCATCTGAAGCACCGATCTCGATCCCTTAAAGGGAAAGATAGCAACACTGTCACTGACGACGGTGATAATCTGGACCAAGCCGATGACCCCGCAGATCCAGCGATGGAGCAGGACAAGCAAGAGGATGGCGAACACAGTCCGGGGCCGCTGTTTGATCACAGCGATGCCGAAGACAACATTTATCAACCTGTCTCCAAAGAGGATGTTAGCCTGGGCGACGAAAAATTCATCGTCCCAGAAGAACCCTTAGAACAAAAGCACTTCCATCGTAGGATTATTGCCATCGCAAGGAGCCTAAAAAAGCAGCAGCAGCGGCTTAAAACCGCACAAGATACGCTCAATGATAGATGGAACGAAGTGCTAGACGCTGAGGAAAAATATGGCTACAATCACCAAACAAAGAGCTAACCTAAGCATAAACTACTGCCCGAATTCGACGACGAAGCTATTGTGCCTATACCGCCGAAGAACAATACCGCCGATAAGCCGGACCAACCACCTCATGGATGGGACAGAGTGGCTAGCAACGGCGTACACAAGCCCGCACCCCTCCCCGTAAAGGAAAGGAGGCCGCGGCTCCGGGCCAGAAACACGATCTATGTGAGGACTTGAACAAAAAGGTTGGCAAGACCAGATCCATCTACGGATCGAGGGACCGTGCTCCATCATGGGACAACGGTTATCAAGCCAAATATGCCGGTCATATACCAGTTCGGAGCCAATACCGAACATCACAACCGTCGGACTTACGCCACGACATAGCAAAATATAGTGGTGCCGCACACCCTCTGTGCTTCACCGATGAGGTGCTGGATCACGAATTTCTAGAAGAGTTTAAACCCATAAAAATCGAGGCGTATGATGGAACGATGGATCCTGCGGTCTGGATAGAAGACTTTATTCTTCACATCCACATGGCTCGTGGAGATGATCTCCACGCCATCAAATACTTACCCCTCAAGCTAAAAGGACCAGCTCGACACTGCCTGAACAGCCTCCCAGAAACTCAAATGGAAGTTGGGAAGAACTTGAGGATGCTTTTCGGGCGAATTTTCAAGGGACCTATGTCCGGCCCTCGGATGCTGACGATCAAAGTCACATAATCCAACAACCCGGGGAGTCAGCCCGTAAGCTTTGCAATCGGGTTCTTACTAAAAAGAATCAAATCGTCGATTGTCCAGACGCCGAAGCCTTAGCGGCCTTCAAGCACATTGTCTGGGACGAATGGCTAGCTAGACACCTCTGCTAGGAAAAGCCGAGGACAATGGCAGCCCTAACTACACTCATGACCCCTTTTTGCGCGGGCGAGGATGGCTGGTTAGCTCATAGCAGCACCAGCGACCCTGACACATCCGAAATCAGGGATAACAATGGAAAGCCACGACATAACAAAAACAAACGTCGAAATAATGCTGGAAGCCCAGATGATACATCGGTAAACGCCGGATTCAATGGCTCTAGACCGGGTCAATGAAAGACGCCATTTAAAGGAAACAAAGATAGTCCATCTATCCTGGACAATATATTAGACAGGCCCTGCCAGATCCATGGCACCCCAGATAATCCTACGAACCATACTAACTGTAGTTGTTGGGTCTTCAAGCAGGTTGGCAAGCTCAACACCGAACACAAGTAAAAGGGACCTCAGAGCGAAGACGAGGATGAACCTCAACACCCGAACACAGGGGGACAGAAGAAATTTCCACCAGAGAACAAAATAGTGAACATGATCTATGTCACTCATATCCCAAAGAGGGAGCACAAGCGCGCACTCCGAGATGTCTATGCCGTTGAGCCTGTCGCCCCAAAGTTCAACCCATGGTCGGCCTGTCTGATCACCTTTGATTGCAGGGATCACCCGAATAGTATCTATCATGGGGGTTCGGCTGCCCTAGTGCTCGATCCAATAATCGATGGATACCATCTCACTCGAGTCCTTATGGATGGCGGCAGCAGTCTCAGTCTGATATACCAGGACACTGTCTGCAAGACGGGAATAGACCCGTCAAGAATCAAGCCAAACAGCATGACCTTTAAAGGAGTGATACCGGGTGTAGAAGCCCGCTGCACGGGCTCTTTAACATTGGAGGTCGTTATCGGCTCTCCTGATTATTTTCGAAGAGAACAGTTAATCTTCGACATAGCTCCGTTCCGAAGTGGCTATCATGCACTACTCGGAAGAACGGCCTTGACCCGCTTTAATGCAGTCCCGCATTATGCTTATTTAAAGCTCAAAATGCCTGGACCACGTGGCGTCATCACGGTCAATGAAAATATGTAGCGCTCTCTCTGTATGGAGGAGGACACTGCGGCCCTAGCAGCCGAAGTCCAAAACAGCCTATTCAAGCCGAATAGCTCATCGGTCGTTAAGACCGCGGTCACAGCTAAACGTGTCCGGCATATGCCTCAGTGTGGCAGCTCAGATGAACCTGAGCTTGATTAGCATCTACACCCCCATCGACTGCCCCATAAGGTGGTAGCATATGTGCCCTGTGTACACAATTATGCCCTTAAAATTCCTTGGGCGACGCTGGGGGTGCACTGCATACAAATAGTCCATAGTTTGGCTCGACCCTATTCAGACTCTAAAATTATCTTTCAAGGTTCATTAAAAGAACCAACTTTGTTTACGGCCACACTTGATTCTTTTTCCAGGTTTTTTCTTTTTTTTTTACATATGGCCATCACACTTCCCCCTTTAAGGACACATCACAAAGGAGAAAAACAGCACAGACGTGCAGCAGGGACCCGTGCTAAGGTTTCTTTTTAGATTAAGACCCTGTGTAGACCTTTTATCTCTTTTTGTTTTATACTTTTCTGGCATGTAAAATGTCCAAGAAAGTTATCGGCATTATCTGTAAGTATACGACTCGCCGTACTAGAAAGGGATATTATAGAAGCAGCTTGGTTCATATTGTGTTTGGAGTTTTATTCTCTCACCACCTCTGTTTTCTCCCCATGTCAGACTGCCACATGTGCCTTGACACCATGGGTCCATTACCAGGGGCTGTATTCAGCCCGATATATATTGAAAAGTCCGAACACCTATAGGGAGTGTTCGGTGTCCTGGATATTGCTTTATACGCATCAGTTCTGAATCATGTCTTGGGTCAATAGTTGGGTGGCCCAGCTCTTGTGCTTACCCCTACGTTCCCGATTGTTCGGCCAGGTTGTAAAGGGAAAACTACTGCGATTGTACTTCTGGTTCGTCCGGTCAAGTATCTCAGTAGAGAAAGCCGAAAACTGACTGTCATGATAGGCGAGAATCTGGTCTGTGATCCGGTGACTTAGTGTTATACTACGATCGATAGAGATCTACCCCGTGTTATACGAAGGGTTGGTTCTTTGCCCAGCCGCGTACAAATGTGTACCTTAATTCGGAAACACCATATAACTCCTATGGATAAGTGAAAGCAATAAAGCCGCATAGTCTGATTGCCTGGTTCGCGTTTGATAAAGAGTGTTTATGCATATGACCGAACACCCCAGTAATATTTACATGGGGGCTGAAGCCGACGACTGGAAACTTTCAGATTTAAATAAATGGCCGCACAGGAGGTGAAAGTCGCTCACATTATAATAGCGCAAAAATTATATATACATCGGTTCATAAGCTTAAGTCTTTATAACCGGATACAATTACTCAAAGATAATATCCTTTGAGCATTGGCCTTCTATAAGGCGGGCGCCTTCTATGACGTCCTCAAAGTATCTCTCCGGCTTGCGGTGCTCCTTCCCTTCGGGCGGGCCAGCAGTGGCTATGTCCTACACCTTCATCTTCGCCCAGTGCATTTTCACACGGGCGAAGGCCATCCGAGCACCCTCTATGCAGGCCGAACACTTCAACGCGTTGACCCGCGGACTCGCTTCGACGAGCCGCTTCACCAATCCGAAGTAGCTACTTGGGATTGGCTCAGCGGGCCACAACCAGACTATCAAGTCCTTCATAGCCGAACCCGCCATGTTGTGCAAGTCGACCAGATGCTTCATCTAGTGGTTGAGGGGCACCGGATGTTTTGACGCATAGGACTGCGACCAGAACAGCTTCTCCGTGTTGTTCCGCTCCTGGGCTCAGAAGTATTGGGCGGCATCAGCACTACTCCTCGGGAGATCCGCAAACACGCCTGGAGAACTCCATAATCGTGTCAGCCCAAGGTACTTCCACCCTCCGAAGATGCTCTGTAAGAGAAAAGTCTTACCAGATGCTATCTCCCGTGTCTGCATGATTTCCTCGTAGACACTGAGCGACTCGCTTCGCGCCTCCTGGGTAGCTTTGACTGCCACAGCAAGCTCGGATGCTTGTTCCAAAGTCTTTTCTTCCAATGCCTCACATTTGCGAAGAGCATCGTTGAGCTCAATTTAGACTCTGGCCACCCGAGCCTCGTGCTTTTGGCACGCGGCCTTATCGGCCTCTAGATCGGCAACCGCTTTGTCAGCGGCTGCCTTGCTCGCCTCAGCCTCCTTCTTGACCTTCACGAGGTCGCCCTTGTGGGCCTCCAGCTCAGTGGCGCCAACTGTTCAATACAGAATATCACAAAGAGCTGATACTCATAATCAATTAAAATTATTAGTCTTCTTGACATCTCAATTTTTCAAATCCGCATACCTTGCATATCATCCAAATGCTGGTTGACGCAGTCGAGGTCCGCGTTGGCCTCTGAGAGCTTCTGATTTACTTCGGCAACTTCTGCAGCTTGTGCAGTTGCCGCAGCTAGTGAAGCATGTTCAAATGCAAAAGCATACAGTTTAGCTCTATAATATGCTATATTATGGATACTTCGTCCGATTCTGTTCAGAATCACACACAACATTAGGGGCTAGTGGCTATATATGTGCATATAAAATAAATAAAGTTCCATAAAGAACATTACACTGCATACCTCGAAGCATGTTAGTAGGTTGTTGAAGGCTTCATCCAGTCCACCTTTGACGGACTGAATCTTCTTCATCACCACACCCATTATGGTGCGGTGCTCCTCCACGATGGAAGCACTTTGTACTGCTCCCTGCAGAGGGTCCGGCGCCTCCGGATTGACATCGGGCATCGTAGGAACAGTTGTATCCTCCCCCGCCTTGGGGGACTGGTCTTTGGACCCCGAAGCCACGCTAGGATCCGAATCAGTATTCGATGGGGGCCCAGATTGTTTGGGCCCCTCGTCTTCAGTCTCCATGGGGACTGTTTCCCCATGGTCAGCAGCAACCCAGGTGTTACCCTTGGTCGCCTTATCAGCTGCCCCGCACCCATCTCCTTGAGCAGGGGACGCACGCTGGGAGGTCACTTCGGTGTCCCCGCGGGCCTTGGGCGATGGAGCTCGGACCAGCAGGTCGCTATCCGTCTCTCCAGACGGCAGAGAGTTCCCCTCTGATAAGGAGGCATTGGGGTGAGTTCGGGGAGGGCTATAGGTCAGTAGTTGAGAAATACTTAAAAAGCATTAATATGCTGAATAAACACGGTGCAGTAATTAATATATCCGAACAACTTATGTTTTGGCTAGGGGCTTCTCCCTAGGCTTCACCACAAAGTTGTGTTCGGACGATGAGTCCAAACAGGCGGGGAGGTTTAGCCTCCTGCGGGGTGCGGTCTTGCCTACGTCAGCAGCGGCCGCCCTCTTCCTCCCCTTGCCCTAGGCGGGGGATTCTTCTTCTTCTTCATCCTCCTCCTCTTCGGAGGAGAGGATGTTGATCTCCTCAGACTTCGCGTCCGCGGGGCGGGGGCCGCTCTTGGCCTCCTTGCTCTTCTTCTAGGTCTTCTTATCCGGCGCCTTGTATGACGCCGGAACCAGCATCGCCAACAGGTGAGGCATGGCTGGGTCTTCTGACAAAGGGGCCGGACACTTGATCCGAATAGCCTTCTTCGTCTAGCTCTGTATATGACGTAAAAACTCCAATTCCTATTAGCGTTACAATAAGGAGGGAATATATGTTCGGCGAAATTTTTGATTACCTCTACTGCGGTAAACACAGTGTTGTAGCCTGAGTCCTCAGTTTCCTTTAGCCACTCCTTCTGTCTCTTAAAGAGGTGTTTCCAGATCTCTTCGTGCGTGGAGCCGTATAAATGCTTCAAGGGCCAGGCTCTTGCCAGATCGAACTCCCATAGAGAGGAATCTCGGCATTGGCAAGGAAGGACAAGTCGGGCCAGCATTACCTGAACCACAGTTGTGAGTTGGTAGCCTTTGGTGATCACGCCGTACACGCGGCCTTGGAGTGCCGCCACCTCAGTCTGAGATCCCCAGTTCGGACTCTTATCGGTCCAGGAGGTTAGCCTTTCCAGGGGTCCAGATCTGAAAGCACGCGCCGCCGCCCATTGGGTGTCGCGGGGCTCGGTGATATAGAACTGCTCCTACTGCCAAACCTTGTTCGTTTCCACAAACAACCCCTTTGGCCAGGTTGCATTCGGGAGCTTGCTTATCATAGCGCCCCCTTACTCCGCATGTTGCCCGTCCACCACCTTCGGCTTCACGTTGAAGGACTTGAGCCATAGGCCGAAGTGTAGGGGAACGTGGAGGAAAACTTCACATACCACTATCAAAGCGGAGATGTGAAGGATTGAATTCGGGGCTAGATCATGTAAATCCAGCCCGTAGAAAAACAGTAGACCTCGTACGAAGGGGTGAAGAGGGAATCCTAGCCCCCCTAACGAAGTGGGAGATGAAGACGACTCTCTCACCCGCCTCCGGGACGGGAATCACCTGATCTTGGGCGGGGACTTGGTGCGCGATGTTGGCGGCGAGGTAGCCCGCACTCCGAAGATCCTCCACGGTCTTCTCAGTAACCGTGGAGGCCTCCCACTTGCCTATGGCGCTGGATCCAGCCATTGTTGGGAAAGGAAGTGGTGGTTGAGGAACGAAGAGCTGCGGGCGCAAGAGATGAGGATGCTGGGGCTAGGAAGATTGGAGAGCTCGGGCTTGAGGAAGGCATGGGGCTGATGGAAGGGATCGATATCCTTTTATAACGCTGTGAATACAGAATGTCCCCCCCCCCCACTTTAGCCATAAACCTTGCCGGTTCCCAAAGCGGTCGTGCATAATGCGCGGCTTGGATGCTCACGTCACATTGATAAGGATCCCATAATAAGCAGGCACGATCTCTGCTCTGATAAGACGTGTCAGTGGGGTTATACCTCAAAACACGAAACTAGGACCAAGTAAAACGGTTCGATATGTTAATGGGATGGACGCGATGCTTCACCAAAAAGTTGTCAGTAAAGACACAATATTTGTTTTCTTTCGATGCCTTGCCCTCAAGGCTAAGGGTTATACTAACCATGCAGAGCCGGACACAGTACATTCCTTGCAGAAGATAGTGCCTCGATATGTTCGGAAGAAGGAACCCGCCTTGCAATGCCGAAGACAATACGGAAGCCGAACTCATCGTCATCGACAATAGGTTCATGGGCTACTGAGGGAGTCCTGGATTGACGGGTCCTCATGTGGCCGGATAACTCGTTGTTGGCTGGACTGGTGGACGGTGAAGATCATCGCTGAAGATCATCTCTCGTATCCGGATAGGACTCATGTGTGCATATAATGGCAGGTTTTAGGTTCGGCTGTAATCTTTCCTTCCTCTGCAAGATGGTCATGTACAAAATTCTAGGGCCCTCCGGTGCATATATAAACTGGAGGGTTTAGTCCATAAACGCTGAACAACAACATATTCATATCACATAGGCTAGACTTTTAGGGTTTAGCCATTACGATCTCGAGGTAGATCAACTCTTGTAACCCATATTCATCAAGATTAATCAAGCAGGAAGTAGGGTATTACCTCGATCGAGAGGGCCCGAACCTGGGTAAACATCGTGTCCTAGTCTCCAGTTACCATCGATCCTCAAACGCATAGTTCGGGACCCCCTACCCGAGATCCGCCGATTTTGACACCAACATATACGATGTGTCTATTAAAGTGGTTGGCATGCCATAATCCACATACATGTCATCGATGGAAACATGATGGCAAGATATAATTCACGGATAGAATGACATAATTCAAAATATTATGATTATGTAAAGAGGATGAGACCATATAACTATACTATTTCTTTAGAAAATGGGTTGGCATGCCATAATTCAGATACATGCTATCTATGTAAATATCATGGCATGATATAATTCAAATATATGATTCATATACTAAGCAAGTGAGCAGAGGGCAATCGCATATATGATGTGTCAACTAAGCGCATGGCATTCAATATTGTGTATATGATGTAAAAACTAAGCATTGCAAGACAACATATGCATGATATGAGTAATATAACCCTGCCAATTTGAGCATACACCTCAGGGGGGAAATATGACTAGTCATCTGCCTCTGAATCCTCCTCTGAGGAGCGATCTGTAACAAGCAAGATATCTGCTTCAGCAGGTAGCATTGTCTGCTCTGAAGACCTTGTTTTCACTCCAGATTTTTCCATGATCGTGTCAAATGGCTGATGCATAGGAAGAGTAATTGAACGTACTAACATTGTTGACAAATTTATTGCGTAGTAAAAAATTATGGCATGACATAATTCACATATAAGATGACTGGCTAACCAGGATGGCATTGCACAATTCACATATATGATACCTGGCCAAATAAGATTTCATTGCATGACCTTGGTAAGGGATTTATCAAATCCAGGAGGTTATTTATGCTTCCCAAGATTCTCAGGAAAAGATACCATCTTATGGCGCTCCCACCCACCCACCCACCCCTAAACCCTAGCCCGTCGGTGATCTCCACACTCCTCTAGTAATTTGGTGGTTGACTCCGATCATCTTCTCCGGCGTCCTCTGATCTTTATTCCCTTGCCCTTTGTTATGGGTTCTTCTTTTGGATCTACTCTTAGCTTGGACTTCTCCAAGGGTGGAGTTTTTGCTGATGAGATCTATAATGCCTCGGGACTTACAGTTCATCCTATGGAGAATATAGGATCTTTCACCCTAGTGGTCTCATTCAGTAGGCACGACTTTCGGCTCACGGAGGATTCTATGGCGGCACCACTTGAATCTGCGTTGGGAGGTTCTACCATCGACCTCTTGGTCTTAGCCATTGGTGATAAGGTATTCATTTTTAATTCTTCATGCAAGGATGCTGGTTTTTACATCGTGCATACACGATCCTTCTCCTGCCCTCAATTCAAATGCTAGTTTCATGTGTGGGGGCAATGGGGGACCAAATTGGATTCGTCAGTTCAAAATTTCGAAGAAAGAGTGTGATGCAGAGTGGATCTTAGTTATCCCTTCCAAGCAAAGGGTACCTTTCGGTCTCTTAGCGATGCATAATCCGCCTGCAAAGTTTGCTCTTAAATCTGGTCCTTCTGTTTGTAAGAAGTTATCTTTTGCTACATTTTAAAACTATAATGTTTGCAAAGGCTATCGTTATCATGCATCGGCTAATTGCATCACCACTACTGAATTTGCTGGTTATCATATTCCTGATAATGAATATGTGATTATTCATCCACCTCATCCATTGATCTTTAATGGACAGTGGCTTCACCTCTGATTGTTTTTGGCATGGTGGGTTCGTCGGTGATTCAACAGCGCCGTGATTTGCATTGTATATCTCCAGTTTCTTCAGAATGTACCATGCATGGGACGTGTTCTTTGAATGTCCATGATGGGCTCTTTGCTCCTAGGCCCATTTCACCCATTTGGAACCCCTCAAATGATTTTATTGGGCCTAGTCCAATTAGTTCTATTCAGGAAATTCCAGAGTCTCAGGAGGCGCAGAATGCTTTTGAAACCATGATTGATAATATGGTTGAAGAGATCTTGACTTTCCAAGAGTATTCTTTATCTGGTCATTTTGAAAAAAATTGCCCTCTCAATATTGTTCGTTTGGCATGCTCAGGTGTGGGCCATAGTAAGCGGGATTTTGAGAAGATTGCAACCGGCAGGGTTTATTTTGGAGGCCAAAATATCAGCTGTCTCCTCCGGTTCCCAATATCGATCTCGAGTCTGCCGCCACCTCTTTTGACAGGGCCATCTCGTCTCGTCCATTAACTTCTCCACCAAAACCCTTGCAAGCAGCCCTCGATGACTCCTCCACCACCATCTTCATCCCCGACATCGGCACCCCTGCGCACCTTTTTGAGCCCATGGCGTTCTTTGCCATTGATCCTCTTCGATATGTGCCTACGGGCCACCACATCATTGATGGTGGTGCCAATCGTGTGTCGAGGAATTTCGTCTCACCGTCGTTGCCGATTGTGAAGCCGCATGAGGAATACGTGGTGGCGGAGGTTATGCCATTGCCACCGCTGAATCAGGTGAGACCTATGCGTGAAGCCGTGATGTATCTCTTGGAGCATAGAGGAGTATAGGTTCGGTCTGCTCAGCCTTAGGTTTGCGGTGTAGGTTTGTTCAAGCTACGAGATGCTGCAGTTCGTTTCCCTCTTTTGCAATTGCCGCCAAATCCATTGGGAGACGATACTTTTGTTTGCTTCCACAAGCATGATGAAGGGGTTGCTTTTAGGGGAGCTCATGGTTTTTGTGATGGTTGTTTGATGTTTCTGGCGATTCCTCTTGATCTTCGTAACACAGAGAATATCAGCGCTGCTGTCAATACTTTTGGCAAGTTTCAGCATTGGGTTGAAGATGATCCATATATGGTCAGATCGATTGTGTTTGCATCTTTCCCGGATGATATCTTGGTCCCAGGAGATGTGGTTTTTACTGATAATGCAGCTTCTGGTGGTGCTAAGGTCTCATGGACAACACCGTGCTATATTTTAGGTGCAAATTTGTTTAGACCAGATGCCTGAGGATGAAGATCGAATGCCACTTGATGGTAATCCACATCCCTTTCTAGGAGCTCTGTTCCCAGATATGCACAACTTCACTCTGCCTCCCTATCTTGTGATTGGATGGAATGATCTTCCTCCGGTGCCTCCCCCAATGCATAATCAGGTTGACCCTAACAAGTGGGGTCATGCTCAGTGGGGTGATGATGATATTGACCAACAAGATGGCCAAAACCCTGAGGCTCAGCCTGCTCAAGATCAAGAATCTATGGTAATTGACAACTCAATGCAATTTGAGTCTGAAGTTCAGTTGGATGAGCCGCCTCAACAGTTCTTTGTTGTTAATGATTGGGCCACAGTGCCATATCAGCCGCCTGCTATTCAATTCGAGAGAATTGCTCTTGGTTCAGTCAAGCTTGTTTATGGGCCAGTTTTGCCACCAGAGATGGCTTGGAAAAGATTGTTCGAATCTCTTTTGCAGTTCTTCCCCATATATGAAATCCCTCAACAGATGGGTGTGTTGGATTTGCAGCCATTGTGTTGTCTAAGAGGATCTAGGCCATTGCCTTTGATGATGTTCAAGTCCTCTTGCAACTGGAGTAGAGGGAGGTCCAGGTTTTCAACAAGCCTTGGCCCGTCGCAAGAGCCCTTTTTTCTGAACCATCTATGTGTGACAGTTCTATTTCTGAGCCACTGGTTGACTATCAGGGCATGCTCGATGCACCTCTGGTGGCTCAACCTATTGAGGTTTTCTCTTTCTCTCTGCAAGGTGACAGGAAGAAGTCTCACCGTCGAAAGACTCTGGCTCCACACCCATTGTGGACACTGAGTTTAAAAGATCCACCCGTGGTTCAGTTAAGAGAAATGATTTCAAGCCTGTCTTCTAGGAACTGCAGCATCAACCCAAGAAGAAGCCAAGGAGCAAGCCCCGGACTGCATCTCTATCTGAGGAACTTCCTGGTGCTGACGACTCTAATGAAGTGCCACCTCCTACTCCTACCAGGCTGATTCAAGAGATTGTCCATGATCTTCAGATACCTGATGAGCAGCTCACTGTGGATAAGCTTATGGCTAATCCTAAAGAAGATAAGCCGACTGGTGGAGATGATTAGTTGTTATATGTTTTATGGGTTCGCCATGCTCGTAAAATGGCCATGTCCTTTTTATTTTATCTTCTGGCTTGTTATCGTCCTTCCAATAATTTAGGTTTGGAACCTTTCTGTGTTTTGGGATGAACTATCTGAAGTGCTATTATGTAGTGCTTTTATGCTACCCTTCCAGTTGTGGTTATTATGAGTACTTATAATTGCAAGAGCTGGAGTGTGTTGTGTTGGAATGTGAGGGGGCTTAACTCTCCTGCCAAGAAACGTGCTGACAAACAGTAAATTGATGAGAGCCACTGCGTGGTAGCATGTTTTAAAGAAACCAATTGTGAGAACTTTAACATCAGAGAAATAAGGGCTTTCTGTCCCAAATAGTTTGATACTTTTGCTTTTGCACCTTCTATGGGTGCCTCAGGGGGGATTCTTGTGGTATGTAATTCATTTGTTTTATCTGGTTTGCTGCTGGAGGTGCAACCTTATGTTGTTGTTGTCAGTTTTACCTCTAGGCAGAATAATGAGCAGTGGTCTTTGATGTCTGTTTATGGGCCATGTCAGGGTCGGGCTAGAGGTAATTTTGTGTCATGGCTACATAATTTAAATATCCCAGTTGATGACCATCGGTTGGTCATTGGGCACTTTAACTTCATCAGATCCACTGAAAACATAAATTTGCCAGGGGGATATAAATGATATCTTTATTTTAATGAAATCATTGGGCACCTTGGCCTTCTAGAGTTGCCTCTTAAGGGGAGATCTTTCACCTGGTCTAACACGCATGACTCACCTTTGTTTGAGCAACCGGGCTGTTTTTTCACTTCCACCAATTGGATCTCTATTTATTCTATCACTGAGGCTCTTCCTTTGCTAGGACTGCTTCAGATCATGTGCCTTGTGTTGTGGTAATTAAAACCACTCTGCCTAAGTGCAAAATCTCCAGGTTTGAGAATTATTGGGTCCAAATGGAAGGTTTTCTTGAGTGTGCGCATAACTCATGGAGCAAGCCTTCTTTCAAAACACATTCCTCTGCAATCATTGCTGACAAGCTCAAGACCCTTAGACAAGATCTTAAGAAGTGACAAACTGGTCTCTCTTAGATGAAGTTGCTCATTGCTAAATGTAACAAGGTCATTTTACTGCTGGAAAACTTGGAGGAAATCAGGCCATTGTTTAGGCAGGAATTTAATTTCAGGAAAATTGTTAAGCTTCATGTGGAGAAGTTGTTGCACCTGCAGTATTTGTATTGGAAGAAGAGGTGTACTATCAGATACATCAAGGTGGGTGAGGAAAACATCAAATTTTTCCATGCTATGGCAACTGAAAGATTTAGAAGGAATTTTTGGAGTGCAAAAACCTGATGGTACAATTATCTCTGAACACACACAAATGGAATGGATGATTTGGAGTGCTTTTAAAGGGAGGATGGGGGTTTCTAGAGGCATTGTCATGGGTTTTGATCTTTGCACTTTGCTAAAACAAGTGCCTGGTTTGGATATTTTAACCAAACCATTTACCGTGGAGGAAATGGACTTAGTAGTTGAACAAATGCCTATTGATAAAGCTCCTGGACCTGATGGTTCCAATGGTCTCTTCTTTAAAAAATGTTGGCACATCATTAAAAATGAATTATATGCTTTGGCTTGGGACTTTTATGAAGGCAGAGCTAAATTGGAAAATATCAGTGGGTCTTTCATCACTCTCATACCTAAGAAGCTCTCACATGAAGTGGTAGGGGATTATAGGCCAATCTCTTTGACTGATATGGGAGTTAAGTTTCTGTCCAAGTTAGCTGCTAATAGATTCCAAGAGTTGATCATGATGTGCATTCATACAAATCAGTATGGTTTTATTAAACCAAGAACCATTCAGGACTACATTGGTTGGACTTTAGAGTACATCCATCAATGTCATCAGTCTAAGAGGCCCATCCTAATTCTCAAGCTTTATTTTGAGAAGGCCTTTGATTCCATTGAGCATGAAGCTATTTTTGAGATTATGAAGCATAAAGGGTGTAATGCGAAATGGATCAGTTGGGTAAAGGAATTGTTTACCTCTGGTACTTCCTCAGTTCTTTTGAATGGTGTGCATGGCAAGAAATTTGTCTGTAAAAAAAGGTGTGAGGCAAGGAGATCATGTTTCACCCCTTCTCTTTGTCCTGGCTGCAGATTTATTTCAGTCTGTGGTTAATGATATGCATAAAAAGGGGGATCTACAATTTCCCATTCCTTATCATAACAAGGATTACCCAATTGTGCAATATGTTGATGACACATTGATAATTGTTCCAGCTGATGAGCAGCAGCTGTTGACCCTTAAGAGAATGTTGTTAGTCTGCTCTCAATCAACTGGGCTTGGTGTCAACTACCATAAATCTTCTATGGTCCCAATCAATGTTTCTCGGGAAGAAACTAAGAGATTAGCTTCCATTTTTGGTTGTCAAGTGGGAAAGATGCCATTTACATATTTAGGCTTGCCTGTGGTAACCTGCATGGAGAGGAGAATGACGGCTAGTTCATCATTCGTAGCTCGGGGTGATAGATTGCAATATCTTAATTCTGCTTTATAACCTGCATGGAGAGGAGAATGACTGCTAGTTCATCATTCATGGCTCAGGGTGATAGATTGCAATATCTTAATTCTGCTTTATCTTCCCTGCCCATCTTCTTCCTTTGTAGCTTGTTCATCACACCTGGTATCTTGAAGCAACTGTAGAGAATTCAAAGGCAATGTCTGTGGAGGAAGAATAGGCAAGAACCTGCACCATCTTTGGCTGCTTGGGATTTGATTTGTAGACCCAAGAATAAAGGTGGTCTTGGCATCCTTGATCTTGGTTTTCAAAATGTGGCTTTGCTCTTGAAACATGTCAACAAGTTCCTCAATAAAGCAGATATTCCTTGGGTTCAACTCATTTGGAATTCTTATTATCATGAGCTTGTGCGCCAGGGAACAACATCATGTGGGTATTTTTGGTGGAAGGACATTCTCAAATTGCTAGATCAGTTCAGAGAAATCTCTTGGGTTGATGTCAATGAAGGTGATACTGCTCTTTTTTGGCGGGATAAATGGAAAGTGGGTGATTCTGTTATGCCTCTGCAGCACAGATTCCCAAGGTTATTTTCCTATGTCATGGACACTTTGGTTTTAGTGAAATATGGTTTCAATAATTCCAACCTGCTAACATGGTTTCATTTGCCTCTTTCTCGGCAAGATCATCAAGAGCTTCAGGTCTTGCAAAATCTACTATAGAGCCATGAGAGAAAACCTGAGTTGAAAGATGTTTGGTCCTGGCATGGTACTAGTAAATCGTATACTCCCAAGCAGTTCTACATTTCCAGGTTTACTAACCATACTTTCAACCCTCTTCTGCTATGGATTTGGAAAAGTTGTTGCACCATGAAAATAAAAGTTTTTGCCTAGATGCTTATTATGGATAGATTAAACACCAAGGATATGGTGCAAAGAAGGCATTGGCATATTGATGATGGAGTTAATTGTGTGCTCTGCCCCCACACACACCAGGGAAGATAGAGACCATCTATTTTTCAATTGCAACTTTAGTCAGAGGATTCAGAATTTAATGCAGATTGATTGGTCTCCTGGCAATGACATGTCCCATGTTGTCCTAAACGCTAAGAGGAATTTTGCGCATCCATTCTTTGCTGAGGTGGTCTTCAAAGCTTGTTGGAACATTTGGATCACCAGGAATGGGAAAGTCTTCAGGAAGGAGAGGCCTAGTTTTAACAGACGGAGAGGGGCTTTTGTTCATGATATGTACCTTATTTCTCATACAATTAAGGTGAGGAATAAGGAGGACCTCATTAGATGGGTCTTCTTTCTCCCCCTATAAGTGTATCCTCTTTTTTTTCTATAGTTGGTAAACGGTAGTTTTTTCCTCTTGGTGACTTCTGGTAGCCATTGTAATTCTTTTACCCCTTTATTAATAAAAGGTTGTGGGGGGTTTACCATACAGTGTTAAGTAAAAAAATATGGCATTGCATCATTCAAATATATGATATATAGAATAAACGGATAACATTCACACAATACATGTCTAAACTAAGCAGATGACATATTTTATGTGTAAAGTAAGCAATGCCAGGCACCATATGTATGATATGACCAACATCAACATGCCAAGTTAGAGAAAAAGACCAGAGGGGTTAAATAGGAGTGGTCTGCTCCCTCTGAATCCCCCTCTGAATAGTTATCTTCCACTTGATTATAGTCTGGAACGGGGGGAGGGTGGGTTGCTTTTGCGTCCACCATGGAGTGACGTTTGCATGAAGTTTTAGTGCCACGCAAGGCTCGTCTCTTTTGATCTACATGTTCATTACCATTGTGTACAATAACTCATGCATAGGAATAAAACATAGTGAGATTATGTAAGGAGTGCATACTATGCATAGACCCAAAACCAATGATAGCATGCAGATAATAGCTTCTGTTAAAAAAATACATATAATGGCATCTTTAATGTTTGTTTCCACCCAACATGAAACGCGCAGTAGACACCCAAGATTAACCAGATAATAGACATATTGTATTGATTGCTACCCCAATATGTACCCCACAACCATTTAAAAACTCAAGTTTGAGCATTAGTTTGGACCTGACTCGGAGTCTAATCGGTGAACATGATGATAAAGTAGCATATCAGCATGTTAAGCGATGCATAACGTAAGAAGACATGAAAGAGTGCGACCTCTCTTGCGGACCCGTGTAGTCCTCAAGGTCCTCTGCTCAGTTGATGATGGTAATGCAGTTGTCGCGGCTACCGACGGCGGGGAAGAAGATCTGAGGTAGCGAAAGACAGTATGGAGGGCGGATCCCTGCTGTGGTGAACCCTTCCATCATTGGAGCAGCTGAGCTGGGGTGGACCACAACGCATTAGAAGCGGGACAAACCACACAAGGTTTTTTTTGGCACATATCTGTAACAGAACTAATTCTGTAAGGGTTTGTTTGAATTGGAGGATTCTAACAATGCAGGGATAGGAAATACACAAGAATAGGATAGGAATGCACGTGCAAAATAGATAAGTTAATACACAAGTTTATCTTCAATCTGGGTGTTTGGTTCACAAGAATTGGAAGATCGCATGAATGCAAAGAAGAATGGTGAAATTAAGTCAAACCACAAGAGAATGTATAGTTATAATGCTATGCCACTATTTCATAGTCTTGTGCTTCATGAATATGAATTTGAAAAGGAGGCCAAGTGGATATTAAAATTCCTACGATTTTTCTATCAAGGAGACACTAAAGGAACAAATCCTACAATTTTCCTTTGCTCCATTCCTTTGAACCAAATGCATGAATAGTAGTACCATAGGAAACTTTCCGATTCCTATGTTTTTCCTTCATTTTTCCTTTCAAGCACTAGTGATTCTAGTAGGCAGGCTTGAACAGGGAAAAGCATACACTCTAAAAATGTTTTTGTGCTACTTCTACTACTTTGGACCCATGCCACTGCCGTACTAGCTCAACTCCCAAGCCCATCTAGAAAGGCACATCTCAAATGCGTAGAAACAAATAATGATGGCTTTCGAGAGAGTCCACCGCGGATAGCTAGATTGCTTGGTACCTCACTACTTGTTATATAGGATAAACTAATTGTATTTCACATTACTACGTGTGCTCAGTGGATAATATATACAACATATAGAGTAAAAAAGTGATACAGCAAGTGTACAACCTCTTTGACAAAGCCATGTCGATCTCAGCATCATTGGGTTGGTCGCTGAGGATGTTGCGTCTGATGTGGTAGTAAGAGGAGGGGAAGAAGATCTTAGGCGCCTGGAGATGGAGCCAAGGCTACTGCTCAGCTGTGATAGAGGGTTTTGTCATTGGAGTAGCTCCGGTGACGTCGGGGTTATGTACCCCAGGTAGCCTCGTCCGCATCCTATGAAATTTCAAGACATTGGGGCTAGCAAAGCCCCACATGCCAACTGACCGTGTGGTCGGCTCCCTGGGGCCGGTTAGGACTACACAGCCGGCTTCCAGAAGACGGTGCTCTAGAAGAAGGTAGCTTCAGGGGTGGGCTGGCTACCAGCAGCCGGCCCCCTCCTCCTTGGAGTCTGCACTGACCTACCATGATGAGACGGGGCGTAGATACAGGGCCTGCACCCCCGAATCCTAGAAGAGTGTGGCTACTGTACGCGCTGACCAGGTCGATACCTACCCGCATGGCGTGGGACTGTAGCCATGCGACGCATGACGCGGCCCCCGTCAGCAAGGACGACACTACAGCGAAAGGCAATCAGCATGGCCTGCAGGCAGCGGGCCCTACCTGTCGGCTGGATTCTCAGCAACGAGCGAAGCCCTCCAGAGGCGGGCCCCAGCAGCCGGTGGAGAACCCGGTGACCACAGGCACCGACATCCGGGTCCCACCACCCGGCCGTATTACCATTGTACCCCTAGGGGGTTGGCCTATAAGACCCCCC
>LR738710.1:562456891-562494810 GCA_902687465.1 Secale cereale | reverse complement strand
CCCCCGAGCACACCCATGCAAAGGGTTTAGCTTTCATTCCACACACATACACCATAGCTAGGATAAGAGGGAGAGCCCTACCCTTCTTCCTCCTTTAACAACACAACTCTAGGAGCAACCTTGTACACTCTTGTCATCTCTGTAGGACTAGGGGTGTTATCTCTCCGAAGAGCCCCGAACCTGGGTACATCTCGAGTGCTACCGAGCTCGTGCTCACACTCGCTTCCGGAAGCCGACGATGTCCTCATGGCTCCACCCACTATAAGCCACCCCTGGCATCTGCCATGAGATTACCATGATAGTTGGCGCCCACCATGGGTCCATCTGCGGCGTCGGCTGGAGTTGTGCTTCCGATGGGAACTACCATTCCTTACCGCGAGCGTGAGGCATTTGGCCTGATCAGTTAGCCCGATGCATTCGTTTGTGCTTGCACTAGCGCATCACCTGGCGTGGGGGTTGTCTGCCTCGCAAGCTACATCACCGATCTCTTCGGAAAGCTCAACCCCTCCGATGCGGTTGCCGTTGACAAGTACCACTGCGATGTGGTGGTCATCGCCGACCCGCTCCCTCCTGTCGCCAGTGACACCTCTGCCGGCGCGCTTGACGCCGGCGTCTTTGTGGAGGCGATGGTCATTGGCGACAGCCAACACGCTAACGGGGCCGCCGAGGACCCATTGTCAGCAACAATGTGGGACCTGGCTGCTCCCGTCGACCACGACACTGACCCAACGACGCTAGAAGAAATCCATGTCAAGCTCCTTGACAACGCCACCAAGATGGCGGCTATGAAGCGTTGCGCTGAGGCTAACCAACGCAAGATTGATCGCATAACAGGTGGCACACCGGCTGCAGGCGAACCAAGCAGAGCCGACACCATCCAGCAACGCGGCGTGGCCATCGCCAACATGATGTCGGACATCCAATCTATGACACCCCAGCACAGAACCCGCACGTCGCGCAGGCGGCGACAGAAGAGCTCAAGACCCTGGAGGGCGATGAGCGCCATAGCCAGATGGAGCGCCTCCAGGAGCTCCTCAACGCTGCGAACACGCAGCAAGACGCATGAAACCGCATGGTGGAGGCCGGCAAACAGGCCGACCTCCCGGAAGGAAATCCTCAACTCCACTGCAAGAACTGTGCAACCTCCCGCCCCCCTAGTGGCGGTGTCCGCAACCAGCGGAACCCGGAGCCGGCAGCTTGCCGCAGGCGGCGCTCTCTCCACATGGTTCTGGAAAGCTGACAAGTTCCTCCAAACCCAGAGGGCCAACGCCAATAGGATGAATGCCCACCTCCCCGTAGGGAGAGGTCGGCTTCTCCGGCGCTGGCTGATTACCATACTTTGGGGGGCCGGCTAGGCTTCGTGATGCAGTTGGCGAGAATGACGCTTGTCGTCGGATCGAGCAGCTGGCTCGGCCCTTGGCAATGGAGGAAGAGGATATAGTCGGCCCCCCCCCATCCGTGGCAAGCCCTTCCCCAAAGGGTTCTCACTTCCCCGCGACACTCCCAAGTACAGCACCACCATGAAGCCGGAAGATTGGTTGACTGACTATGCCACAACAGTCACCATAGAAAACGGAAACAAGCGCGTTGCCGTGAAGTACGTTCCGCCCATGTTGTAGGGCATGGCCCGGACATGGCTGAACAGCCTCAAGGCCAACAGCATCAACAGTTGTCTGGACTTCAGCGAAGTATTCGTGCTCAACTTCAACAACACCTACAAGCGGCCCCCAAGCCTCGCCAGCTCTCCATGTGCATTCAGGGCCCGAACGTGTCTACTCGCGACTACCTGACGCATTGAGCCGAGTTGCGCAACTCCTACGAAGGGGTGCACGAGGTGCAAGCCATCGAATACTTCACCGCTAGGTGTAGAGAGGGCACCTTGCTAAAGCACAAGCTTCTATGCGACTAGCCGGCTACCCTAGACGAGCTCCTGGTTTTGGCGGACAAGTATGCCATGGCCGAATCTTCCATGAAGACGGAGATCCGGATCAACGCATCGGGGAAGGTGATCCCACCGGCTTCTCTGACGCCGGCTGGTGAATCCAACCAGCGTCATCAGCCAAACGACAACAAGTGCAAGGCCTAGTAGCTGGCTTCCAATAGCCGGCAGGTGGCTATCGTCGAAGACCACCAGCCGGCAGGTCAACCCGTCCCCAAGTGCAAGCGGGGCGGCAAGGGTGTGTGGTAGCCGGCCTTCTCCTTTGAGTAGACCCTCGACGCTCCTTGCTAGTTCCAGGCAGCGTGAAGCCGTCCAACCACATGACCCGACAGTGCAGCCGGTTCACCCGAATCTCTAAGGTGAATGCTTGCCGCCTCCTCTGGCTGGCCCGGCGGCTTCGGCTCCTCAGTAGCCGGCCCGTCCTGTCGGCATTCTCCAAGATGAATTCCCCAATGAGAACGCCGCCTACGTCGTCTTCACAAGTGAAGCCGGCGACAAGCACAGTCGGCGTTAGTAGCACCGTGAGGTGAATGCTGTTATCCCTGAGGTCCCGCAACTCATGCACTTGTCTGAGAGGCCCATCATATGGAGCCGAGATGACTACCCGGCCGTGATGCCTTCGTCGAGTGCTTACGCCATGGTGCTGTACCCCATCTGCTCAACCGAGAGGCGGACGTGCCGCTTATCCCAATTATCGATAGATGGCGGCAGCAACATCAACATCCTCTACCGTGATACCATGGAAAAGCTAGGCATCAAGGAGAAGCAACTCTATCCCACCAGACCGTTTTCCATGGCATCATCCCTGGGCTTTCCTGCTCTCCAATCAGCAAGATCAACATTGACGTCCTCTTTGGTGACAAGACCCATTTCTGCTTTGAGCCAATCAGGTTCGAGGTGGCTTGGACAGCCCCTACCATGTGCTTTTGAGCCGGCCAGCGATGACCAAATTCATGATGGTTCTGCACTATGCGTACCTGAAGGTGAAGTTGTCGGGACCCAAGGGCATCGTCACCATTGCTGGCGACTACAAGAAGTCGTCCGAGTGCACCGCTGCCAGCTCCCGGCCGGCCGACTCCCTCGTCATCGCCCAGGAGAAGCGCCTCCTTAACCTGGCCGTGGCCATGGCCAGCGAGAAGTTGGCCATGCCGGCTATCCCCAATGTGGCTGACGGCGAGGGCTCCTTCCAGTCGGCTAAAGAAACCAAGAATATCATCTTGGACCTAGCGCACCTGGAGCAGTACACTGTCGTGGAGTCCAACCTCGATAGCAAATAGGAAAGCGATCTCGTTGACTTCCTCCATGAGAATCAGGATATCTTTGCATGGTCCCCAAAGGGCATGCCGGGTGTTCCAAAGGAGTTTGCCGAGCAGAAGTTGTATGTGCGGCCGGATGCTAAGCCGGTCAAGCAACCCCTCTATTGCCTATCATAGGAGAAGAGAAGGATCGTAGATGAAGAGATCGCCCGACTTCTGGCAGCCGGCTTCATCATGGAAGTGTTCTACCTAGACTGGCTTCCAACCCAGTCCTCGTTTTGAAGAAAACCAACAAGTGGCGCCTGTGTATCGACTACAGGAACCTGAACAAGGCCTGACCCAAAGATCTGTTTGCCCATCCCTGGATTGATGAAGTGATTGACTCCAAGGCCGGCTGCGAGCTGCTGTGCTTTTTGGACGCCTATTCTGGCTACCACCATATCAAGCTGGACCCGGCTGATCAACTGAAGACCACCTTCATCACCCCTTTCAGCGTGTTTTCCTACCTCACCATGACATTCGGCTTGAGGAATGCCGACGCCACTTTTGAACGATGCATGCAGAAGTTCCTCTTGCCACAACTCGGCCAGAATGCCCACGTCTACGTGCATGACATAGTGGTGAATACGGAGAAGCGTGGCACCCTCTTGAAAGATCTCTAGGAGACCTTCACCAACTTGCACCGCTTTCAAATCAAGCTCAACCCAGAGAAGTGTGTTTTCGGAGTTCCAGCCGGCCAGCTCCTTGGGTTCCTTGTTTCTGAGCGTGGGATAGAGTGCAAGCCAGCGAAGATCAAGGCCATTGAGCGGATGAAGAAGCCGACCAAGCTGCGGGACGTCCAAAAGTTCACCGGGTGCCTGGAGTCTCTCAGCCTGTTCATCAGCCGGCTGGGCGAGAAGGCCCTTCCCCTGTGCCAACTAATGAAGGTGACCAAGGGCTTCGAGGGGTCCGACCAGGTGGATGAGGCATTACTCCAGCTCAAGTGGATGTTGTCCACGCTGCTTGTTCTGTCAGCTCTGAATGCCAAAGATCCTATGCTCCTCTACATCGCCACCACCAACCGGGTAGTCAGCACGATCATTGTTGTCGAGCGCCCAAAAGCCGACAGGGCCCAGCTGGAACAGAGGCTGGTCTATTACTTGAGCGAGGTACTGTCCGCCTCCAAGCAGGACTACCCCCACTACCAGAACATGTTCTACGACGTGTACTTTGCCGCCAAGAAACTGAAGCAGTACTTCCAGGAGCACTCCATCACGGTTGTCTGCACCGCCCCTCTTGCCGAGATCATGGGCAACCGAGATGCCTTGGGCCGGGTTGCCAAGTGGGCCATCGAGATGGCTCCCTACACCATCCTCTACCAGCCCTGCACCGCCATCAAGTCCCAAGCGTTGGCCGACTTCCTTATCGTCTAGGCCGAGACCCAGTACCTGCCGCCAGCGCCGGATTTCACGCATTGGCTGATGCACTTCGGTGACTCCAAGATGCGCACCGGTTTGGGAGCCGGCATCGTCCTCACCTCTCCCAAAGACGACAAGCTGAACTACACGCTGCAGATCCACTTTGCCGCCTCCAACAACGAGACCGAGTACGGGGCACTCGTCCACGGGCTCCGACTGGCCAAGGAGATCGGCATCCACTACATCCTGTGCTACGGCGACTCGGACCTTGTGGTCCAACAATCTTCTGGCAACTAGGACGCCAAGGATGCCAACATGGCCACCTACCACTCCCTCGTCAAGCAAATCAATGGTTACTTCGATGGGTGTGAATTCATCCATGTGCCGTGGGCCGACAATGAAGCTTTCGATGCCCTGGCATGGATTGGCTCCACGCGGCAAGCCAATCCAGCCGGCGTCTCCCTCGACTGCTAGCGCAAGCCGTCTATCCAACCTTCGCCGGAATCAGAATCCATTTTCCTCTGGGCTGACCCTGGAGTAGCCGGATCTGGCTCGGGGACTTCAGCAGCCGGCCCGGGGACTTCTGCAGGCGGCCCGGGGCTGGAGCACCCAAACCCGGCCCGGGGACTCCAAAACCCAGCCCGGGGACTGTTGTAGCCAACCCAGGGAATTCTACGACGCAACAAGGAGTGGCCGGCCGCAACCCACCGCCTCCCAACCCGGCCACCCTAATGCCAGCTACCGTCATGACGGAGGTGGAAGCCCCATCTTGGGCGCAGCCCATCCTCAACTTCCTGGTGAGCGGAGAGCTCCCAGCCGACGAGGTGTCGGCCCGACAAGTGCAACACAGGGCGGCTTCATACACGATCATCAACATAGATCTCATCAAGCGCAGTCCGACTGGTATCTTCCAGCGCTGCATCGAGCTGGAGAAGGGCATTGCCATCTTCAAGGACGTCCACCAAGGTGAATGCAGCCACCATGCCGCCTCCAGAGCCCTCATCGCCAAGGCTTTTCGCCATGGTTTCATCTGGCCAATACTCTAACGGATGCCAAGGAGCTGGTCCGGAAGTGCAATGGGTGCCAGTGTTTCAGCGCCAGTGTTTCAGTGTCACAGCACACCACATGATTACTATCAAGTTAGATATGAACTATGTGTACTATATGAACTCAAACTCGATTTTTTGAATCCACTTTATGTTGATTTAAAATCATAGTGCATTTCAAGCTCTAGCTAGATCTTCATAATCTAAACCATGTCTCATATGTATAATGTGTTTATCACATAATGTATGGTGCCCCTCCCCCTACGCCTACAAGTATTAAGTTGTGTGTTGCAAACGCATACATTATCACAAATTCAAATTAAATGCGAGATTGTTCGATATCACATAATGTATGGTTTAGATTGTCCGATATGTAGTTGTGAACTGCAACCACCACAAGTTATCACAAATTCAAAAAAGTATGATATTTTTTGATAAATAGTGTGGTTTAGATTGTTCTATATTTAGCTATGAGTTGCAAACATCACGCATTATCACATTATTGTATAATAACATGTTCAAAACCACACCACATGTATCACTGCTATATTCATGCATGCGTAGGTTTATAACACTATGATCTCTTATTCAAATATATGAATCCACTTTCATATCGAATTATGATCTTTGTTAGTCTATTACTCCCAATAGTCCTCTAACCTTTGTAGCTAGCTATAACTTTCTCTCGTGCATGCACACGCCCTCCTCACCCCCTCCCCCTCCCTCGGCATTCTATCCATCGCGCACATTCATTTATTTCCTTTATGTCGTTCTCCTTCGATCTCCACAATTCCTTCTTTCCGACATACACTGACCGATAAACCTCTCTAGCAATGTCTGCCTACCACATACACACACACTTTGCATCTCCTACTTTCTCTGTCCATGCCTCATATCTCTCATACGGTCCCACACACGTGTAAATTCTCACCCCTCCTTTCATCGATCTCACAATCGCACACTCCTCCTCCTATCTAGTAGGCCCCTCGCACCACCTCCTTCATCCATCTCTGTCGATCTGTCTCCCTCAGCCTTATTAGCCTCTAACAAATGGATGTAAACCGACCGATCTCCCACTATACATATAGTTATCTAGGTCGTTTATAACTCATTTTCCCCACGCGCCGATCGATCTATCTCATTAGTTATGTCTCTCCCTTCCCCCGACACACAACAATTGATCAACCGATCTAGTTAGGTCTACTTACCAAACACATATGGTCCCCCTTCATCATCCATGCATGCCTCCCGACACATCTATCACGCACACACACACACAAACACATCCCCTCTCTTCTTGATATTGCAATTGTACCCTCAGTTTGTCTAGTAAGCCTATCCCATCATCTCCGAGAAGCAACTCCACCACCCCTCTGGCACTCTACCTCTCTTTCTCTCTCTCTCTCACCCAACCTATTTCCCATCCTTCACTTATGTATGGATGTCGACCGAAGGATAAGCTTGAGGGAGTCCTGGATTAAGGGGTCCTTAGGTGGTGGGATCGCTCGTTATGGGCCGGACTGGTGGGCCGTGAAGATTATTAATGAAGATTATCTCCCATATCCGGATAGGACTCCCAGATGTCTAAAGTAGCAAGTTTAGAGTCCGGGTGTAATACTTTCCTTCCTCTGCAAGGTGATCATGTACAAACCCTAGGTCCCTTCGATGCATATATAAACAGGAGGGTTTAGTCCGTAGAGACAGAAGAATTGTAGCAATCACATAGGCTAGACTTTAGGGTTTAGCCATTATCTCGAGGTAGATCAACTCTTGTAACCCCATATTCATCAAGATCAATGAAGCGGGAAGTAGGGTATTACCTGAATCGAGAGGGCCCGAACCTAGGTAAACATCGTGTCCCGAGTCTCCTGTTACCATCGATCCTTAGACACATAGTTCGGGACCCCCTACCCAAGATCTGCCGGTTTTGACACCGACATTGGTGCTTTCATTGAGAGTTCCACTGTGTTGTCGATTGAAGGATTAACGGCTCGCTTCGTCATCAACGACAGCGCCGCCGCCGAGGTAATTTTTCTCCCCGGCCAGCTTTTGTGTTCGGCAGCTTCGTGCTTCGTGCCAACACTGAAGGCAACCTCGAGCAGGTTGACAGGTATGCCCCTGGTCATCAGATCAGATTTGGAAGCCTAAACTACATTGTTGATGTCCGCGGAGATTTGATCTTCGACGGATTCACACCCATGGCAACTGCTCCCTGCCACCATGATGAACATGACCTAGATCTGACATCGGACCCTGTCTAGGGGACAACACTTGCAGCAACTCTGGCCATAGATCAGGAGCAGATTGCTTCATCCAAGGATGGGAATATCAACCCCGCCATGGAGACCACAGACTTAGCGGCGCTTGAGCCACACACAGACCCGGCCTTGAGCGGGATTCCCTCTGCCAGAGCTCGAAACTCGTCTTCGACAACGAGTTCTGAACTTTCAGGATTTGCATCCTTCGGGCTCGATCGAGCGGTTGTTACCGAACTCAGCTCTGCAGATATCCGAACACATGTCCAGCACTCACCCTTAGACGAAGTGCTGGACTTACTAAAATCTCTCTCCCTAATAGAGACTTCCTAGCCGAATTATGCCCAGTTCGAACTGGAGGCTGAAGACAGGGAATTTTGCTTCCCACCCACCACCCACTTGGCAGCCACGGTCGAAGACTTAACCGATCTACTAGATTACGCTTCCGAAGACATCGATGGGATGGCCCACGATGCCGAAGCCGATCTAGGTACAAACCCGCCCGCAAACGAGCGATGGATGGCTACTTCTACATATGATGTATACATGGTGTACACACCCAATGAGAAGGAGGGCGACGGCGATACCAATCCAGAACAGGACAAACCTATCGATGAACCTCCCAAACACCGGTGTCAAAAGCGTCGATCTCAATCCCGTAAAGGGAAAGAGAGTAACACTATCACTGAAGATGATGACGATCCGGAACAAGCTGATGACCCCGTGGAGCCAACGGTAGAGCTGGACGAACGGGAGGATGGCGAACACAATCCAGAATCGCTGGCCGATCATAGCGACGCGGATGACAACAATTATCAACCTGTCTCCGAAGAGGACATAAGCCTAGGAGACGAAGAATTCATCGTCCCAGAAAAATCGCTCGAACAGAAACACTTTCAACAAACAACTCATTGCCACCGCAAGGAGCCTGAAGAAGGAGCAGCAGCGGCTTAGAGCCGAATAGGATATGCTCACTGAAAGATGGAATGAAGTGATAGACACCAAAGAACGATACGGCTATAAGGGCCAAACGAAGGGCTATCCTAAATGCAAGTTGCTGCCCCAATTCGACGATGAGGCCCCAACGCCAATCATGCCGAAGTATGATCAGTCCAATCAACTAGACCAACCACCCCGTGGACGGGACAAAGCTGCCAGCAACGTCGTACACAAACCCGCACCTCCTCACCATAAAGAAAAGGATACATCGGCTCAGGTCCATAAGTACGACCTACGTTAGGACCTGAATAAAAAGGCTGGCCAGGCCAGATCAATCTACGAACCAAGGGAACGTACCCACACATGAAACGGCGGCTATCAAGGCAAACAGACCAGTCACATTCCAGTTCAGAGCCAACACCGAACACCAATACCGTCTGAACTACGCCACGATATCGCAAAATACAGAGGTGCCTCACACCCCCTGTGCTTCACCGATGAGGTGATGGATCACGAATTTCCAGAAGGGTTTAAACCCGTAAACATCGAGGCGTATGACGGAACAACGAACCCCGCTGTATGGATATAAGACTTTATTATTCACATCCACATGGCTCGTGGAGATGATCTCCATGCTATCAAATACTTACCTCTCAAGCTGAAAAGGACCAGCTTGGCACTGGTTAAACAGTCTCCCAGAGAACTCTATTGGAGCTGGGAAGAACTTGAGGATGCTTTTCGGGCTAACTTTTAGGGGACATATGTCCGCCCCTTGGATGCTGATGATCTAAGTCATATAATCCAACAACCTGGGGAGTCATCCCGTAAGCTTTGGAATCGGTTCTTCACTAAAAGAACCAAATCGTCGACTGTCCGGACGCCGAGGCCTTAGTGGCATTCAAACACAGTGTCCGGGACAAATGGCTGGCTAGACACCTCGACCAAGAGAAGCCGAGAACAATGGCAACCCTAACTACACTAATGACCCGCTTTTGCGCGGGCGAGGATAGCTGGCTGGCTCGTAGCAGCAACAACACCAGTGACCCTGGGACATCTGAACTGAGGGATGGCAATGTCAAGCCACGGTGCAATAAAAATAAGGGTCGAAATAATACTGGAAGTATAGAGGACACAGCGGTAAATGCCGGATTCAGTGGCTCCAGGCCCGGTCAACAGAAGAAGCCATTCAAAGGCAACGAAGATAGTCCATCTAGCTTGGACAAAATACTAGACAGGCCCTGCCAGATCCATGGCACCCCTGATAAACCTGCAAATTATACCAACTATAACTGTTGGCTCTTTAAGCAGGCCGACAAGCTAAACACAGAACAGAAGGGGAAAGGACCTCAAAGCGAAGGCGAGGATGAACCTCGCCAACCGAGAATGGGGGGGACAGAAGAAATTTCCAGCGGAGGTGAAAATCGTGAACATGATCTACGTCACCCATATCCCCAAGAGGGAGCACAAGCGCGCACTCCAGAATGTCTATGCCGTCGAGCCTGTCGCCCCCAAGTTCAACTCATTGTTGGCTTGTTCGATCACCTTTGATCGTTAGGATCATCCAACCAGTATCCGTCATGGAGGTTTGGCGGCCTTAGTGCTCGACCCCATAATTGACGGATATCATCTTACTCGAGTCCTTATGGACGGCGGCAACAGTCTCAATCTAATATACCAAGACACTATCCACAAGATGGGGATAGACCTGTCAAGAATTAAGCCCAACAGCACTACCTTTAAAGGAGTGAGACCAGGCGTAGAAGCCTCCTCCATGGGCTCATTAACATTGGAATTTGTATTCGGCTCCCCTGATAACTTCCAAAGCAAAGAGTTAATCTTCGACATCGCTCTGTTCCGAAGTGCCTATCACGCACTACTCGGAATAACGTCCTTCGCCCACTTTAATGCAGTCCCGCATTATGCCTACTTAAAGCTCAAATTTCCAGGACCACGCGGCGTCACCACGGTCAATGGAAACATGGAGCGCTCCCTCCGTACGGAGGAAGACACTGCGGCCCTAGCGGCCGAGGTCCAAAGCAGCTTATTTAGGCCGAATAGTTCATCGGTCGTCAAGACCACAGACACAGCTAATCCTGTCCGGTCCGCACTACAATGCGACAGCTCAGAAGAACCTGAGCTAGATTAGCAGTTGTGCGTCTGTCGACTGCCCCATAATGTGGTAGCATACGTACCTCGCAAACACAATTATGCCCTTAAAATACCTTGGGCGGCGCTGGGGGCACACAACATACAAATAGTCCATAGTTCGGCTTGACCCTATTCGGACCCTAAAATACATCTTCTTTTTCAGGTTCGTTTAAAAGAACCTACATTGTTTACGGCTGTACATGATACTCTTTTCTAGAATCCTATTTTTTCCTTTTTATTTTTTACAGGCAGCCATCATAATTCTCCTTCTCAAGGACATATCACCAAGGAGAAAAAGGCACAGACGTGCAGCATGGCCACGTGTTGAGATTTCTTTTTTAGATTCAGGCTGTGTGTAAACCTTTTTCTTCTCTTTTATTTTATTTTACATTTTGGCATGTCAAATGCCCGAGGCTGTTATCGGCATTATCTGTAACCTCACGGCTTGCCGTATTAAACGGGATATAAAAGAAGCAGTTTGGTTCCAATTTGTTTGGAGTTTATTCCATTTACACCTGTATTCTCCACCCCCAAGTCAGATCGCCGCATGTGCCTTAATACCTGGACTTAATACCAGGGGTTGTATTCAGCCTGGCACACCTCCAAAAAAGTCCAAACACCTATAGGGAACTGTTCGGCGTCCCGGATATTTCATTATATGCACCGGCTCCGAATCATGTCTTTGGTGTATAGTTGGGTTGCCCGGCTCCTGTGCTTGCCACCTTACCTTCCGCATTGTTCGGCTAAGATAGTAAAGGGAGAACTACTATGATCGTACTTCTAGTTCGTTCGCTCAAGTACCTCAGTAGAGAAAACCGAAAACTGACTATCGTGATGAAGCGAGAGTTGGTCAAGCGATTCTGTGACCTAGTGTTATACTATGATCGATAGAGATCTACTCCGTGTTATACGAGGGGCTGGTCTTCGCCCAGCCGCGTAAAACAGGCACCATAGTTCGGAAGCCCTACATGCACCAGGGGCTAGTACTTAGCACCACTAGTCAAGCTCCTATGGTTAAGTGAAAGCAATAAAGCCGCATAGTCTGTTTACCTGGTTCGCTCCACAGACACCTCCTATATGGACCAAGACATTGGATATAGAGTGTTCATGCGCGTTACTTATCACTGATAACCCACAAGTGTAGGAGATCACAACAGTTTTCGAGGGTAAAGTATTAAACCCAAATTTGTTGATTCGACACAAGGGGAGCCAAAGAATACTCTTAAGTATTGGCAGCTGAGTTGTCAATTCAACCACACCTGGAAACTTAGTATCTGCAGCAAGATAGTTTAGTAGCAAAGTAATATGATAGTGGCGGTAGCAACAATAAAAGTAACAATAGTGTTTTTGTAGTTTTTGTGATAATAGCAGCGGAAAAGTAAATAAGCAACTAGCAATACAGGTAAAGCTCGTAGGCATTGGATCGGTGATGAGAAATTACGTCGGATGCAATTCATCATGTAGAAGTTATAACCTAGGGTGACACGGAACTAGCTCCAGTTCATCAATGCAATGTAGGCATGTATTCCGAATATAGTCATGCGTGCTTATGGAAAAGAATTTGCATGACATCTTTTGTCCGACCCTCCCGTGGCAGCGGGGTCCTATTGGAAACTAAGGGATATTAAGGCCTCCTTTTAATAGAGTACAACACCAAAGCATTAACACATAGTGAATACATGAACTCCTCAAACTATGGTCATAACCGGGAGTGGTCCCGATTATTGTCACTTCGGGGTTGCCAGATCATAACACATAGTAGGTGACTATAGACTTGCAAGATAGGATCAAGAACACACATATATTCATGAAAACCTAATAGGTTCAGATCTGAAATCATGGCACTCGCGCCCTAGTGACAAGCATTAAGCATAGCAAAGTCATAGCAACATCAATCTCAGAACATAGTGGATACTAGGGATCAAACCCTAACAAAACTAACTCGATTACATGATAGATCCCATCCAACCCATCACCGTCCAGCAAGCCTACGATGGAATTCCTCACACACGGTGGTGAGCATCATGGAATTGGTGATGGAGGAAGGTTGATGATGATGATGGCGACGATCTCCACTCTCCGGAGCCCCGAACGGACTCCAGATCAGCCCTCCCGAGAGAGATTAGTGCTTGGCGGCGGCTCCGTCTCGTGAAACACGATAATTCTTTCTCCTTGATTTTTTCTCCACGGAACAGAATATATCGGACCTGGGGATACGTCGGTGGAGCATTGGGGGCCCTCAAGGTAGGGGGGCGCGCCCTGGGAAGGGGGGTGCGCCCCCCACCCTCGAGGACATGGTGTGGGCCCCCCGGTGCAGATATTCATGCTGATATTTTTTATATTTTCTGAAATAATTCTCCGTTGATTTTCAGGCGATTCCGAGAACTTTTTATTCTGCACAAAAACAACACCATGGCAGTTCTGCTGAAAACAGCGTCAGTCCGGGTTAGTTCCATTCAAATCATGCAAGTTAGAGTCCAAAACAAGGGCAAAAGGGTTTGGAAAAGTAGATATGTTGGAGACGTATCAACTCCCCCAAGCTTAAACCTTTGCTTGTCCTCAAGCAATTCAGTTGATAAACTGAAAGGGATAAAGAAAAACTTTGACAAACTCTGTTTGCTCTTGTTGTTGTAAATATGTAAGCTAGCATTCAGGTTTTCAACAAGATCATGAACTAACCACATTCACAATAACTTTCAGGTCTTAAGACTACTCACATCAATGGCATAATAAACTAGTGAGCAATAATAATAAACCTTGGATGACAACACTTCTCAAAACAATCATGATATGATATAACAGGATGGTATCTCGCTAGCTCTTTCTGAGACCGCAAAACATAAATGCAGAGCACCTTTGAAGATCAAGGACTGACTAGAAATTGTAATTCATGGTAAAAGAGATCCAGTCATGATCATACTCAATGCAAATTAATAGTAATACATGCAACGACAGAGGTGCTCTCCTACTGGTGCTTTTTGATAAGAGGATGATGACTCTGCATAAAAGTAAATAGACAGGCCCTTCGTAGAGGGAAGCAGGGATTTGTAGAGGTGCCAGAGCTCGATTTTTAAATAGAGATGAATAACATTTTGAGCGGTATACTTTCATTGTCAACATAACAACCAAGAATCTCGATATCTCCCATGCTACGCACATTATAGGCGGTTCCCAAACAGAATGGTAAAGTTTATACTCCCCAACCACCAACAAGCACACTCCACGGCCATCCGAATCCACGGGGTACCGTCCAAACAAGCAACAACCCTGGGGAGTTTTGTTTAATTATTATGATTTTAAGCATGGGAATGGGCATCCCGGTTACCAGCCATTTTCTCGTGAATGATGAGCGGAGTCCACTCATCTTGAGAATAACCCACCTAGCATGGAAGATATAGACAGACCTAGTTGATACATGAGCTGTTTGAGCATACAAAACATAATTTCATTTGAAGGTTTAGAGTTTGGCACATACAAATTTACTTGGAACGGCACGTAAATACCGCATATAGGAAGGTATGGTGGACTCATATGGAATAACTTTGGGGTTTATGGAAGTGGATGCACAAGCAGTATTCCCGCTTAGTACAGGTGAAGGCTAGAAGGAGACTGGGAAGCGACCAGCTAGAGAGCAACAACGGTCATGAACATGCATTAAAATTAATCAACAATGAATGCAAGCATGAGTAGGATATAAATCACCATGAACATAAATATCGTGAAGGCTATGTTGATTTGTTTCAACTACATGCGTGAACATGTGCCAAATCAAGTCACTTGAATCGTTCAGAGCAGGATACCACCCATCATACCACACCACAACCATTTTAATATCATGTTGGCACGCAAGATAGACCATTATAAACTCTCATCTAATTAAGCATGGCATAAGCAGCTATGATCTCTAATTGTCATTGCAAACATGTTTCATTCATAACAAGCTGAATCAAGAACGACGGGCAATCATATTTACAAAACCAAAAGAGGTCGAGTTCACACCAGCTTTTCTCATCTCAATTAGTTTATCATATATCATCCTTATTGCCTTTCACCCGTACGACAGAACGGTGTGGAAAATAATAATAGTGCACGTGCATTGGACTAAGTTGGAATCTGCAGGCATTTAATACAAGAGAGAAGACAAGATAATATGGCTCAAGGTTAAATCAACAACAAAGCATATGAGAGCCACTAAGCATTTTCAATCATGGTCTTCTACTCTTAACCCCTAGAAAAAAGAAACTATTTACACAGGAAAGCTCCCAACAAGCAAAATAAGAACATGAAATCTTTTTGGGTTATCATTTTTAGTTACTACTACAAGCAAAGAAAGTAAACTAGCTGGAAGCTACAACTAATTTTTGTTTTGTTTTTCTGGGGTTTTCTAGTACAGAAGAAAAAGACTAAGAAAACGAAATTGAAACTAAGCACGGATGGTACATTGAAAGAGTGTGAGCACCGACAACTAGAATAAGTGTGAACATGAATCTAAGTCGGAGAGAAACACGTACTCCCCCAAGCTTAGGCTTTTGGCCTAAGTTGGTCTATGGCCAGTATTGGCCTGACGGATATCCAAAGTTGTAGTTGGGGTCATACTGAGATGCAGCAGATGCTGCCTACTGAGCTGCAGCTCGAAGGCGGGCTGCCTCCATCATGTTATAATGGGCATTTGCCTCCTCCATAGTTATAGTGTATCTTCCCTTTTCCTGAAAGTTAAACAAAGTAGGGGCAGGAAGAACAATAGTGATGGCATGCTGTCTGTTAAAGATTAGTCGATATTTGAGAGTTTGATTATCCCACTCTATAAACAGATGACTAGCCATAGCATTACAGTCTAAATAAGCAGCAAGTAAAGGTTCATCATACGGGTGCACAGACACGCCAAGATAGCAGGCTATGCGAGTAGCATAGATCCCACCAAATAAATCTCCATACAAACCATTATGGTGTAGTCTACGTGCAACAATTGCTCCTAATTTATATTGCCTATCACCTAGTACAGCACTCCTGAGGACGCTAAGATCAGGGACACACATGTGACAAGCCTCATCTTTACCATTTATGCATCTACCAGTAAAGAGAGCAAAGTAATGAATGGCAGGAAAATGTATGCTCCCCGTGGTGGCTTGTGTGATATCCCTAGATTCCCCCACTGTAATACTAGCTAGGAATTCTCTAAATTCAGATTTGCGAGGATCGCTCATACTGCCCCACTGTGGGAGCTTGCAGGCTAAATTAAAATCCTCTAAGTCCATGGTATAAGATTTATCATAAAGATCAAACAGGACAGTGTGAGAATTACGTGAAGATGAAATTTTAAACCTTCTCACAAAGCTATCAGTTAAGCCACGGTATTGGAGGCACTTATCTCGCATGAAGTCCTCGAGGTCAGCGTTACGCACATATGCGTAAAATTCATCTTTGATGCCCGCTTGACTCATAAATTCATCTGACGGCCATTCACAAGGCCGTACATCAGCATCCCTCGGTGGTTCAACGTCCGGCTGACGGAATGTGAGCCTCGGTTCTTGCTTCCTTGAAGGACCACCTTGGAAGTTTCTCCTAGACATTTTTCTGAAATTTTCTGAAATTTTTAGTAACTCACAATAAAAGTTAACCAAACTCAACAAGATTGATAGCAACCACTTCTATAAGTGTTGGGAACGTAGTATTTTAAAATTTTCCTACGATCACGCAAGATCTATCTACCAGATGCATAGCAACGAGAGGGGAGAGTGTGTCTACGTACCCTCGTAGATCGGGAGCGGAAGAGTCAAGTGACGCGGTTGATGTAGTCGAACTTCTTCGCGATCCAACCGATCAAGCACCGAACGTACGGCACCTCCGCGTTCAGCACACATTCAGCTTGATGACGTCCCATGAACTCTTGATCCAGTTGAGCTTCACGGGAGAGTTTCGTCAGCACGACGGCGTGGTGACGGAGATGATGTATCTACCGGCGCAGGGCTTCGCCTAAGCACTGCAACGGTATGACCGAGGTGCGTTTCTGTGGAGAGGGGCACCGCACACGGCTAAAACAATTCAACTTGTGTGTCCTAGGGTGCCCCCCTGCCCCCGTATATAAAGGAGCAAGGGAGAGGCCGGCCCTAGAGGGGGCGCGCCAAGTGTGGGGAATCATACTAGGACTCCCAAGTCGTAGTAGGATTCCCCTTTCCTTTCCGGAGTAGGAGAGAAGGAAAGAGGTGGAGAGGGAGAAGGAAAAGGGGGCTGCACCCCTTGTCCAATTCGGACCAGAGGGGAGGCGCGCGCCTCCTTCCTTTTGGCCTTTCTCCTCTATTCCCGTATGGCCCAATAAGGCCCATATACTCCGGAAAATACCCGAATCACTCGGAACCTTTCCGATGTCCGAATCTAGTCGTCCAATATATCGATCTTTACGTCTCGACCATTTCGAGATTCCTCGTCATGTCACCAGTCTCATCCGGGACTCCGAACTCCTTCGGTACATCAAAACTCATAAACTCATAATACCGATCGTCATCAAACGTTAAGCGTGCGGACCCTACGGGTTCGAGAACTATGTAGACATGACCAAGACTCATCTCTGGTCAATAACCAATAGTGGAACCTGGATGCTCATATTGGCTCCTACATATTCTACGAAGATCTTTATCGGTCAAACCGCATAACATCATACGTTGTTCCTTTTGTCATCGGTATGTTACTTGCCCGAGATTCGATCATCGGTATCTCTATACCTAGTTCACTCTCGTTACCGGCAAGTCTCTTTACTCGTTCCGTAATACATCATCTCGTGACTAACTCATTAGTGTTTTGCTTGCAAGGCTTATTATGATGTGCATTACCGAGAGGGCCCAGAGATACCTCTCCGACACTCGGAGTGACAAATCCTAGTCTTGATCTATGCCAACACCACGAACACTTTCGGAGACACCTGTAGAGCATCTTTATGATCACCCAGTTACGTTGTGACGTTTGATAGAACACAAGGTGTTCCTACGGTATTCGGGAGTTGCATAATCTCATAGTCATAGGAACATGTATAAGTCATGAAGAAAGCAATAGCAGTAAAACTAAACGATCATAGTGCTAAGCTAACGGATGGGTCTAGTCCATCACATCATTCTCCTAATGATGTGATCTCGTTGATCAAATGACAACTCATGTCTATGGTTAGGAAACATAACCATCTTTGATCAATGAGCTAGTCTAGTAGAGGCATACTAGGGACACTCTGTTTTGTCTATGTATTCACACATGTACTAAGTTTCCGGTTAATACAATTCTAGCATGAATAATAAACATTTATCATGATATAAGGAAATATAAATAACAACTTTATTATTGCCTCTACGGCATATTTCCTTCAGTCTCCCACTTGCACTAGAGTCAATAATCTAGCTCACATCGCCATGTGATTTAATACCGATAGTTCACATCATTATGTGAATAACACCCATAGTTCACATCGCCATGTGACCAACACCCATAGGGTTTACCAGAGTCAATAATCTAGTTCACATTGCTATGTGATTAATACCCAAGAGTAATAAGGTGTGATCATGTTTGGCTTGTGAGAGAAGTTTAGTCAACGGGTCTGTCACATTCAGATCCGTATGTATTTCGCAAATTTCTATGTCTACAATGCTCTGCATGGAGCTACTCTAGCTAATTGCTCCCACTTTCAATACGCATCCAGATTGATACTTAGAGTCATCTGGATTTAGTGTCAAAGCTTGCATCGGCGTAACCCTTTACGACGAACTCTTTATCACCTCCATAATCGAGAAACATTTCCTTAGTCATCCAGTTACTAAGGATAATTTTGACCGATGTACAGTGATCTACTCCTGGATCACTATTGTACCCCCTGACAAACTCATGGCAAGGTACACAACATGTTTGGTACACAGCATGTCATACTTTATAGAACCTATGGCTGAGGCATAGGGAATGACTTTCATTCTCTCTATATTTTTCTGCCGTGGTCTGGCTTTGACTCTTACTCAACTTCACACCTTACAAGTCAGGCAAGAACTCCATCTTTGACTGATCCATTTTGAACTACTTCAAAATCTTATCAAGGTATGTACTCATCGAAAGTCTTATCAAGCGTCTTGATCTATCTCTATAGATCTTGATGCCCAATATGTAAGCAGCTTCACCAAGGTCTTTCTTTGAAAAAGTCCGTTCAAACACTCCTTTATGCGTTCCAGAAAATTCTACATCATTTCCGATCGACAATATGTTATTCACATATACTTATCAGAAAGGTTGTAGTGCTCCCACTCACTTCTTGTAAATACAGGCTTCACCGCAAGTCTGTATAAATCTATATGCTTTGATCAACTTATCAAAGCGTATATTCCAACTCCGAGATGCTTGCACCAGTCCATAGATGGATCGCTGGAGCTTGCACATTTTGTTAGCACCTTTAGGATTGACAAAACCTTCTGGTTGCATCATATACAAGTCTTCTTTAATAAATCCATTAAAGAATGCAGTTTTGTTATCCATTTGCCAGATTTCATAAAATGCGGCAATTGCTAACATGATTCGGACAGATTTAAGCATCGCTATGGTTGAGAAAGTCTCATCGTAGTCAACTCCTTGAACTTGTTGAAAACCTTTCGCAACAAGTCGAGCTTTGTAAACAGTAACATTACCGTCAGCGTCAGTCTTCCTCTTGAAGATCCATTTATTTTCGATGGCTTGCCGATCATCGGGCAAGTCAACCAAAGTCCACACTTTGTTCTCATACATGGATCCCATCTCAGATTTCATGGCCTCAAGCCATTTTGCGGAATCTGGGCTCATCATCGCTTCCTCATAGTACGTAGGTTCATCATGGTCCAGTAACATGACTTCCAGAATCGGGTTGCCGTACCACTCTGGTGCGGAACGTACTCTGGTTGATCTACGACGTTCAGTAGAAACTTGATCTGAAGTTTCATGATCATCATCATTAGCTTCCTCACTAATTGGTGTAGGAATCACTGGAACAATTTTTTGTGATGTACTACTTTCCAATTCAGGAGAAGGTATAATTACCTCATCAAGTTCTACTTTCCTCCCACTCACTTCTTTCGAGAGAATCTCCTTCTTGAGAAAGGATCCATTCTTAGCAACGAATATCTTGCCTTCGCATCTGTGATAGAAGGTGTACCCAACAGTTTCCATTGGGTATCCTATGAAGACACATTTCTCCGACTTGGGTTCGAGCTTTATCAGGTTGAAGCTTTTTCACATAAGCATCGCAGCCCCAATCTTTAAGAAACGACATCTTTGGTTTCTTGCCAAACCACAGTTCATAAGGCGTCGTCTCAACGGATTTAGATGGTGCCCTATTCAACGTGAATGCAACTGTCTTTAATGCATAACCCAAAACTATGGCGGTAAATCGGTAAGAGACATCATAGATCGCACCATATCTAATAAATTACGGTTACGACGTTCGGACACACCATTACGTTGTAGTGTTCCGGGTGGCGTGAGCTGTGAAACTATTACACATTGTTTCAAATGAAGACCAAACTCGTAACTCAAATATTCACCTCCACGATCAGATCGTAGAAACTTTATTTTCTTGTTACGATGATTCTCTACTTCACTCTGAAATTCTTTGAACTTTTCAAATGTTTCAGACTTGTGCTTCATCAAGTAGATATACCCATATCTGCTCAAATCATTAGTGAAGGTCAGAAAATAACGATACTCGCCACGAGCTTCAACACTTATCGGTCCATATACATCAGTATGTATGATTTCCAACAAATCTGTTGCTCGCTCCATTGTTCCGAAGAACGGAGTTTTAGTCATCTTGCCCATGAGGCATGGTTCGCAAGCACCAAGTGATTCATAATCAAGTGATTCCAAAAGTCCATCACTATGGAGTTTCTTCATGCGCTTTACACCAATATAACCTAAACGGCAGTGCCACAAATAAGTTGCACTATCATTATTAACCTTGCATCTTTTGGCTTCAGTATTATGAATATGTGTATCACTACGATCGAGATCCAACAAACTATTTTCATTGGGTGTATGACCATTGAAGGCTTTATTCATGTAAACAGAATAATAATTATTCTATGACTTTAAATGAATAACCGTATTGCAACAAACATGATCAAATCATATTCATGCTTAACGCAAATGCCAAATAACATTTATTTAGGTCTTACACTAACCCCGATAGTATAAGGAGTGTGCGATGATGATCATATCAATCTTGGAACCACTTCCAACACACATCGTCATTTCACCTTTAACTAGTCTCTGTTTATTCTGCAATTCTCGTTTCGAGTTACTAATTTTAGCAACTGAACCGGTATCAAATACCCAAGGGTTGCTATGAACACTAGTAAAGCACACATCAATAATCTGTATATCAAAATATACCTTTGTTCACTTTGCCATCCTTCTTATCCGCCAAGTATCTAGGGCAGTTCCACTTCCAGTGACCATTTCCTTTGCAGTAGAAGCACTTACTTTCAGGCTTGAGTTTAGCTTTGGGTTTCTTCACGGGAGTGACAACTTGCTTGTCATTCTTCTTGAAGTTCCCCTTCTATCCCTTTGCCCTTTACTTGAAACAAGTGGTCTGGTTAACCATCAACATTTGATGCTCTTTCTTGATTTCTACCTTTGCCGATTTCAACATCGCAAAGAGCTCGGGAATTACTTTCGTCATCCCTTGCATATTATAGTTCATCACGAAGTTCTACTAACTTGGTGATAGTGTCTAGAGAACTTTGTCAATTACTATCTTATCTGGAAGATTAACTCCCACTTGATTCAAGGAATTGTAGTACCCAAACAATCTAAGCACATGATCACTGGTTGAGCTATTCTCCTCCATCTTGTAGGCAAAGTACTGTCAGAGGTCTTATACCTCTCGACACGGGCATGAGTATGAAATACTAATTTCAACTCTTGGAACATCTCATATGTTCCATGGCGTTTCAAAACATTTTTGAAGTCCCGGTTATAAGCCGTAAAGCATGGTGCACTAAACTATCAAGTAGTCATCATATCGAGCTTTTGTGAAAACGTTCATAACGTTTGCATCTGCTCCTGCAATAGGTCTGTCACCTAGCGGTGCATCAAGGACATAATCCTTCTGTGCAGCAATGAGGATAATCCTCAGATCACGGAACAATTCCGCATCATTGCTACTAACATCTTTCAACTTAGTTTTCTCTAGGAACATATAAAAAGAAACGTGGAGCAACATCGCGAGCTATTGATCTACAACATAGATATGCTAATACTACCAGGACTAAGTTCATGATAAATTAAAGTTCAATTTATTCATATTACATAAGAACTCCCACTTAGATAGACATCCCTCTAGTCATCTAAATGATCACGTGATCCAAATCAACTAAACCATGTCCGATCATCACGTGAGATGGAGTAGTTTCAATGGTGAACATCTTATGTTGATGTGGGGACCCCGACTCATAAGTCGTGATCACCGAATGCACGTGTACAGTGATCCCAGAGATCAATGCTCACTGAACACACAGAAGCTGAATAACAAGAGTCTTACATCCATACATACCGTATTACACAAATAGGACCATAATGGTCAAGTCTTGAGTATATCGTTGCAGAGGAAATCTCCAATAACAACTTGGACCCATGCCATCTGCCTAACCCTATAGGCATTCTGACTGGGAAGTGTCCTAGCTCGCATGCTCGTCACCAAGAAATCTTCATCATATCCTGTTCTCTCCTGCCTGGCCAATAAAATAACCAGTGGCAAGCCAATGAGTACTTTGAATGTACTCGCAAGCAACCCATGATTTGGTTCAAGGTAACAATGCAATTGTACAACAATGAGCAATCTAGCTACGAGCTAGAATAAATATTCTACCATCAAGTATATGCATCAATAAATTCACGTAACCTCGAGGACAGGTTACCGATATCAACATGAATAGGATTCAACTCAACGAGTCAAGTCACCACCTTGACTCATCACAGACACATATTTTCACTGATATAGTAAAATTCTAGACATAGTTTAAGTAGCACCACCCAACTGTCCATGACCATGGACATGGCTATTCGAATAGTTTTACACTCTGCAGAGGTTGCGCACTTTACCCACAAGATCCGGGAAGCTTTAGTGTCACCCACGATCCCGCAGTACCTCAAGTACTCGGGGGAAGCACCCGGTCATTATCTTTCCCTAGACGACACTAGCATAGGGTCCACTCGTTGGTACACGGCCCTCGAGTACAAACAATAGATCATGGGACTTGCCCTAATTTCAATGTCACGCGTACACGAAGGGACCAACAGTGTGTCCGGTGCCCTGTAAAAACAGTCATGGTCGTCTATCCAAGCACGACCCCGTCCCGGAAAAGACCTCAAGTCTTCCCCGTCACTACTAATGTGGGCACCATGCTAGTATCGGCCTAAGTAATCAATAATGCCCCGTCCCATAAGGGGTAGAGTGGTTGCACATGTTTGGTTGGGACGGTAGTCTCACATAAATCTAATCCATCATTTCACCCATGCACAAGATCTTTATCGGCACATCACTTCTTCCTCAAGAGATGACCTAACTCAACATCACCCTCGGGCATTAGGGGCACCCGATGGGGTTTTCTTTGAAAATAATGCAACCACGATGGTTTCATGGCACACATGCATCACTAAGCATCACTACTATTGCATCTAGCACATAGCAAGATCATGAGTAAAGCATGCATCAAGTGGTGGTTCTCAACTAGGTCACCACCGTCACTCTTATCATCATGCATTCGGAAATAAATGGGTTCCGAAGAACACAAGGGTATCATGGTCAAAGGGTTGCTTGCCTGTCTTAACCAAGTCCTTGGGGTCTTCAAATCCTCTGGTCCTTCTCCGAGTACTCCGTTTATTTCGTCAACTAACGATGGAAACAATCATAATAAGCAACACAACAAAGCAAAAATAAAAGTGCTCTAAAAATAGGAGTTGGACTTTTCTAGGATACCTCTGGTCATATGAAAAAAACCAAGGTGGTTTCATTGGAGTATGATCAATGGATGGTTTGGCACATTTTTATATGAAGGAATCAAGGGGTTTATGGATTTGAAAGAAGTGTACAGAAATATATTTTTGAATAATGAGCAAAGGCACCCATTAATCAAGTCATGATTTTAGAAGCATCTAGGAGTTGGTTTCACTGGATTTGGAGTTCAAATGAATTCCTAGGATTTTGCAAAGTTGATAAATATGAAGAAATGGCTCATTATTTGGTGGGGTACAGAAAGTATTAATAAAAATGTTCCAAAACTAAGTTTGGATATGACAAGCACCTAGGAATTTGAACCATTGCATTTGGATCAAATTTGAGCCCTCTGTGATTTTCTAAAGTTCGTCACAAAAATGGAATAATGACATTTGATAATTATTTGTGAAGAAAAGGGTTCTGAAAAAATGTGCATGTTACACCAACAGGTAGATCATGATTCTAGAAACTACCAGAAATTTGAATCATCCAATTTGGAGTTTATTTGATTTATTTATGGATTTTTTAAGTTGTCTGGAAAAGAAAAAGAAAAGGAAAAAGGGTTATACCCTTTACTGCGCATAGGGCGGCGGATAGACCGTGGGCCGGCCCAGCGGCTCGGCTGTGCAGGAAGAGGTGGTGACGCCGAAGGCGTCATCTCCGAAGTGCGCCTTCGCCTGGGGAACGCGGTTCCCGCCTGGCCCGTCTCCACTCAAACCGCGCGGCTGGCCGACGGGGTCACTGACCTGCGGGCCCCACCCGCAGAGTCATCCCCTTCCTCCCGCGCCCACGACGGAGAGGCTTGATGCCTCGGCTGCGCGTCGGTCGGCGCTTGCCCACGGCGGTATAGGCGACCCCCAGCCAAGATTCGGGCACCGGAGGGGCCGCCGGGAAGCGAGCCATTAGGGAAAGCCCTCTGGGACGGCCGGAGCGCGTCCTACACCGGCCGTGGCGGATGGCCTCATCGGGCGGTGGTGGTATGGGCACCATGGGGCACGGGAAGAGGCGGCGAAGGGACGAGAAGCTCCGCAGCCCAGTGGTAGTTCTCCTTGAGGTTGAAGGGGAGGTGGAGGAGCCCTGGTTCACCGGAGCCATGCGGAGAACGACGGCGACCGAGGCGGCGATGGAGAGGCAAGGAGAGCCAGAGGGAGTGGTAGAGCATGTCCAGGAGGTTCACGGGAGAGAGGAGGTTCTAACCAAGACGAGAGAGAGGGTCGGGGGTGGCTTAAATAGGCGTGGCCGCGGTGCACCGTGAGCAATGTCCATGGACGCGCTCGGGCGAGCTCACGGAGGGATAAGGGGGGCAAGGGAGGAGGGGCCCGACAGCGAGGCGTGTCCTGGACGTCGAGGCGACCTCGATGGACACGCTCGCTCTGCCCAATGCGCCCGGATGCCTCGGGAGGGCCGAGCTACAGTGCCTTGGCGCACTGTAGCGCGCTCCAGAGCGTGTCTTTGGCTGGCATGGTCATGTCCCTTGCACCCTGGCCGTGTCCCCCAATGTCCAACCGTGCTAGGGGGGAGTAAACAATGCACAGGTGGCCTGGGATGCCCTAGAGGGCCACTGGAGTGAGGAGGGAGGTGAAACAGGAGGAGAAAGCTGCTGTCCAGAAGTGTAAACATGGGGTTTTCACCCCTCAATCATTGAGCTGTGGACATGGGGAAGTTACTGGAGGTAGAAGATGATCAGGTTTACCTGTGGTAAGAATTTGAGGTAAAGGGGAATAGAAAAAGGGGTCAAAACAATGGTTTAGGAAAAATGGCAGAAGGTGTTTGATGCAGATTTGGGCAAACAAAATAGCTCGACTTGACATGAGACTTAACAGGATCAAATGGCACATACATTTAGGCCCATCCACCAAATTTGAGCTTATTTGGGCAAAGTTGCCAATGCAACTTTTGTAAACCCTAGAAATCAACAGAAATGGATTTTCCAAGATTAAGTTAAGCAAATCATCTCTCCTTGATGCACCACTTGGTGTAGTGTCATCATTTGGGGTTGTTAACATGTCCACAAAATTTGAGGCCCCAAGTAAAAAGTTGGCAATGTAGAGTTGTTCAAATTTGGATCTGGTCAGAAAGAGTTTTGGGGCACTTAGGTCAAGTTGTCCTTCTTCAAAACTTGTTCCATTTGTCATAGATGCATAATTACATCATTTTAGCATGTGCACCAAGTTTGAGAGCATTTGGACAAGTTTGGCAATGTAAAGTTGCTCAAACTTCAAAATGGACAGAAATGGTTTTGAGGGGATTAGATGATGTTTCCTTTATCTTCAAGGCATGAGGCTTTGTGAGATCATCAAATATGTCATATTTGACATGATAGAATTTCCCTGGAATTTTTGGAGAATATTTCCTTTGTAAATATTTCAAAAGCTTGAAATATCTAGAAAGGATTAATGAAGGATTTGTCCAATATTTTGAACATGACCATGTGTTGAAACTCTTATATATGGACAATATATGTCCTATGAGTTTCCCTGAATTTTGGCAAATATTTTTGAAATAGTTAAATAATTTTTTCCTATTTAAGACCATTTCTGGCCTTAAGAAACAGCTTTTAAATAAAATATAAAAATAACTTTTAAAATTAAAATTTCATGGTTTATGGGAGTCCTATACCTAATAGGATTCAAATATACTTTTTGAAAGATTTTTCACACCCTAAATAAGGTACTTGTAGTGCAAACCTCAATTCAGGGGTTTTTGGAAAACTAATTTTAGAAAATACTATTTGGCCAAAATATTTTTATAAGAAAATACTATACTGGTCTATACACATGGCATGATCATTGGGGAAAGGTTTTGGATCAAGGAGATGAATTATAAGAGTTGGAGGATTCATTTGATTTTTAGAGCACTAGCAAGCAGCAAACAGAAAACCAATCAAGCAAAGTCAAAAACACTCAAAAGTTTTTGTCAATCCACATTTTTAGCATGATTATTATCTTAAGCAACGTAGCATGAAAATCAGGGTGTGACAGACCTACCCCCCTTACAAGAATCTCGTCCCCGAGATTCCCAGACTAGGCGTGGAAAGGAATACGGAGTCTTGAATACGGGGTAGTCTTCACTTCTCCTTGTTGGTTCTGCTTCCGAGTGGTGCTCCATGGAATCTTGAAGTACTTGGTGGTGTGGCTTCTTGCTTGTTGCCCTCTTTGATGCAGGTTGTTGAGGGGTCTCTGGTATGGGTTAGTTTGAGCTAGATGTCAAAGGCTCGGTGACCGATGTCCTTGCGGGGACCAGACTAGTTAGGAAGTAAGAAGTACTTCCAGAGTGGTGACCCGTGGAATATTTGGTGTACGGTGGGTATCTCAGGTGGTGAATCTAGCTGGTAGACGTCTACTATTTGACTGGCAGTGAACTTCAAGAAGGTCGACAAATCTTGGTGTGAGCGTCCCTTCGACACGGAAATGCTCGGTCCCTTCGAGAGGAGTGGTTTGCAGATACGCCCGGTCTTCGACGCGGAAGTTTATCTCTTGATGATGGTGGTCGATGTAGTTCATCCTTCTTGACATGTCGGTCTTCAATCGTATTCTAACCAGCTGCACAGCTCCCCCTTCGTCTTCGGGTAGTCAAGTATGTTGCCAAATAAAGATGACAACTAACTTGTCCAAGTACTTCACGAAGTCTATGGGGTACGCAAGGTAGGCTGTGGTATTGGTGGTGGTCTCAGTTGAGTATTGGCAGGGGTCTTATTGACTCAGAGCCAAGGCCGTGGTCAGGATCTGGCCATGTTATGGCTCGGTGGGGCTTAAGGGTTTCAAGGATTCTAGTGAGTGAGTGAACGTATATTATCTTGGCCTTAAGCACGGCTTCTGAGATGCCAATAGCTCCATCTAGTACTCCAAACGAAGAACATTATACCACTAAATGCATCCTCTCGTATAGACCAACTTCAATCACCACTCATGCCATATATATCCTCATGACTCCCAAGAGGCGGTCTAACAAAATTGTACTTGTCTACGATCCCCAAATCCATATGTACGTCTACCCCTAAAATCCATGGGTAGATCATACATGCTGCTAAGCTTAAATTAAACTCCACAATCTAAGCACTCAATCTAATCTTGCAAGGCTCACGATAATGCATCTCTATTCGAAGGAAACACGTCATATGCCACTCCAAGATCTTGTTTCCTTCCTATAGATCAACTCCAATAGCCCGGTAACTTCCATCAACTGCCACATAATCCAACAATTCTACAAATCCGATGTCTACGGTGTCCCACAAGATCTCAAGTTCCTATCATACCCAAATACTTGGATGGACTATGCATTACGATAGTAAGTCCACCAAATTCCCATCGTCCGGCTCAAGTAAACTCCAAGGTCATGATTATATAGATCCCTAAATCAACTCCGACAATTAATACAATCTCCTAGTTTATTGTCCGCCGAGAAACATGGAATCAAGATCAGGATCATCGGTCTAAATCCAATTTACTCCGAACCATGCAGACATATCTAGCATCTATACCCAACCAGAATCACCTACTTACATCCAAATCTCACGCTCGACGAGAATTCCTACATGCTTCCCCAAAGTCATGATCCCACCAACATGAAACCTCACAATCCATCAAGGTCTCAGATAATTCCTCGAAGTCACTTATATAAAGCCACCAAGTCATCTGTCTTATATCCTCAAAATGGTCTATCTATGGCATCGTCAGTTCTTGTGCTATATTTGGACGAAAATGTGCTCACTCACTATGTCCACTAGTTCCATTACGAAACCAGTGTTGTGCAAGGTTGCAGAGGCTTAACTGGTTCTCTTGCAATTCTATGGGTTAAGCACATGGTTAAGGATTCGTGCTGGAGTGTCTCGTGAAGTCTCAAAGGGTCTAGGAATGGGTCTCTAGCCTGGAGGGTTAAACATAACTCTACGGGGTTGCACTTAGTCATGGAGGTTGTAGCAAAAGTCTTCAGTTGAGGAGAGAGAAGAGAGGGAAAAAGTAGCATAGAGGAGGGGAATGCCTAAATGGGGTTCTATAGTGCAGGTGCAAACAAACAGGGGCAAAAAGAGCGAAACAAAAGAAACAAGGCAAGGAAGATGATATAGCCATGCACTTGTTACCTAGGGCAAAAGTGCGACTTATATCAAAACACAAACAATTAAAATCACGCAACACACAATCAAGGTTCTTCGAACCATCATACGGACTCGACTGTGCATAGGGGGTACACGACTCATCCTACCCTAGGGGTTCTCGGACTCAGTGTCGTGACTTGTGCCTCGTGCAGTCTTCTGAGTTTCCTCAGGTGTTGCTATGTCCCTTGTAGTTGTTTGATAAACGATCCGGGTTGAGCCTGAAGAATCTTCAACAACTTCTCGCCTGATGAGGTGATGTGGTGAAGGTGCCTCCTTGTAGCTGGCGTTGACTTGGTCTTCTCTTGTCTCTTTAATCATGACGATCCCTTGTGCCTTCTGGGACGTCGAGGGTATCAGGTAGGCAATCCTTTATGCAATGACATTAACAAGGCATAGTAGAGGTTCAACATGTCGGTTACATTGATGACAACATCGACACCAAGAGCGGGGGACGAAGAGAACCGTTTTCCTGCTCACTATAGTGAGGCGGACCAAATGGCGAGGTTCTCATCCACCGGTGGTTGCCGACACATCCACAATAGCGACAAGGTTACTCTATTAGCGAGGTATATTATGATCTTGCATAACCTATACCCTGGTCATCGTAGGCCAATGTTGCATCATCCTGGGGCACTGTCAAGGATGTCACCATCTTCTGGGTCTTCATGTCCTCATTCCTCGAGGATGGATTTTTTGTTGGTATTGTCTTGTCGTGGTGTCGCCACTCTTGTGTTCGAAATAGGTGGGTGAGTGTTTGGCAAGGTGCACTCCACAAGGATTACAGAAAACCCAGTGGTCAGGGGCATAAGGGTTCTAGCGACCAAAATTTTGAAGGGGGAGAGATCAAGTATAGCCTAGCTTTCGAAAAACTGAGAAGGGAAGAGAAGTATAGATAGTTTTGAAAACTAGTAATAGTTTTGAAAATAGTTTTACCCTAACTAACGACCATGCTAACTAAGGCTTCCTACATTCAGGATGGCTCTGATACCAGCTCTGTGGGGACCCCGACTCATAAGTCGTGATCACCAAATGCACGTGTACAGTGATTCCGGAGATCAATGCTCACTGAACACACAGAAGCTGAATAACAAGAGTCATACATTCATACATACCGTATTACACAAATAGGACCATAATGGTCAAGTCTTGAGTATATCGTTGCAGCGGAAATCTCCAATAACAACTTGGACCCATGCCATCTACCTAACTCTACAGGCATTCTGACTGGGAAGCGTCCTAGCTCGCATGCTCGTCACCAAGAAGTCTTCATCATATCCTATTCTCTCTTGCCTGGCCAATAAAATAACCAGTGGCAAGCCAATGAGTACTTTGAATGTACTCGCAAGCAACCCATGATTTGGTTCAAGGTAACAATGCAATTGTACAACAATGAGAAATCTAGCTACGAGCTAGAATAAATATTCTACCATCAAGTATATGCATCAATAAATTCACGTAACCTCGAGGACAGGTTACCGATATCAACATGAATAGCATTCAACTCAACGAGTCAAGTCACCACCTTGACTCATCACACACACATATTTTCACTGATATAGTAAAATTCTGGACATAGTTTAAGTAGCACCACCCAACTGTCCATAACCGTGGACACGGCTATTCGAATAGTTTTACACACTGCAGAGGTTGCGCACTTTACCCACAAGATCCGGGAAGCTTTCGTGTCACCCACGATCCCGCAGTACCTCAAATACTCGGGGGAAGCACCCGGTCATTATCTTTCCCTAGACGACACTAGCATAGGGTCCACTCATTGGTACACGGCCCTCGAGTACAAACAATAGATCATGGGACTTGCCCTAATTTCAATGCCACGCGTACACGAAGGGACCAACGGTGTGTCCGGTGCCCTGTAAAAACAGTCATGGTCGTCTATCCAAGCACGACCCCGTCCCGGAAAAGTCCTCAAGTCTTCCCCGTCACTAGTAATGTGGGCACCATGCTAGTATCGGTCTAAGTAATCAATAATGCCCCGTCCCATAAGGGGTAGAGTGGTTGCACATGTTTGGTTGGGACGGTAGTCACACATAAATCTAATACATCATTTCACCCATGCACAAGATTTTTATCGGCACATCACTTCTTCCTCAAGAGATGACCTAACTCAACATCACCCTCGGGCATTAGGGGCACCCGATGGGGTTTTCTTTGAAAAGAATGCAACCACGAAGGTTTCATGGCACACATGCAATACTAAGCATCACTACTATTGCATCTAGCACATAGCAAGATCATTAACCTAGAGCCTAGTGTCAGTTTCTGTTTTTTCCTTGTTTTTGAGTTTCGCAGAAAAAGAATATCAAACGGAGTCCAATTGACGAGCCATTTTTTTATGATTTTTATGGACCAAAAGAAGCCCCCGAAGCAAAAGAGTTGGGCCAGGAGAGCCACGGGCTACCCTCGAGGGTGGAGGGCGCGCCCTGGGAAGGGGCGCGCACCCCCTATCTCGAGGACGGCCCGTAGCTCCCCTTTACTTGGCCCCGACTCCAAAAATACCTATAAATACTGGAACCTTCGGAAATTAACCTAGATTGGGAGTTCCGCTGCCGAAAGCCTCTGTAGCCGCCGAAAACCAATCTAGACCCTGTTCCGGCACCCTGCCGGAGGGGGGAACCCTCACCGGTGGCTATCTTCATCATCCCAGCGCTCTCCATCACAAGGAGGGAGTAGTCCACCCTCGGGGCTGAGGGTATGTATCAGTAGCTATGTGTTTGATCTCTCTCTCTCTCTCTCTCTCTCTCTCTCTCTCTCTCTCTCTCTCTCTCTCTCTCGTGTTCTTGAGATGGCACGATCTTGATGTATCGCGAGCTTTGCTATTCTAGTTGGATCTTCTTCTCCCCCTCTACTCTCTTGTAATGGATTGAGTTTTCCCTTTGAAGTTATCTTATCGGATTGATTCTTTAAGGATTTGAGAACACTTGATGTATGTCTTGCGCGTGTTTATCTATGGTGACAATGGGATATCATGTGATCCACTTGATGTATGTTTTGGTGATCAACTTGCGTGTTCCATGACCTTGGGAATCTATGCATAGGGGTTGGCACACATTTTCGTCTTGACTATCCGGTAGAAACTTTGGGGCACTCTTTGAAGTTCTATGTGTTGCTTGAATAGATGTTTCTGAGATTGTGTGATGCATATCATATAATCATGCCCACGGATACTTGAGGTGACAATGGAGTATCTAGGTGACATTAGGGTTTTGGTTGATTTGTGTCTTAAGGTGTTATTCTAGTACGAACTCTATGATAGATTGAACGTTACTACGGACTCTTGAATAGATCGATCAGAAAGAATAACTTTGAGGTGGTTTCGTACCCTAGCATAATCTTTTCGTTTGTTCTCCGCTATTAGTGACTTTGGAGTGACTCTTTGTTGCATGTTGAGGGCTAGTAATATGATCCAATTATGTTATCCTTGTTGAGAGAACTTGCACTAGTGAAAGTATGAACCCTAGGCCTTGTCTACTATCATTGCAACACCGTTTATGCTCAAGTTTACCTTTAGTTACCTTGCTGTTTTTATATTTTTAGTTTACAAAAACCTATATCTACCATCCATATTGCACTTCTATCACCATCTCTTCGCCGAACTAGTGCACCTATACAATTTACCATTGTATTGGGTGTGTTGGGGACACAAGAGACTCTTTGTTATTTGGTTGCAGGGTTGTTTGAGAGAGACCATCTTCATCCTACGCCTCCCACAGATTGATAAACCTCAGATCATTCACTTGAGGGAAATTTGCTACTGTCCTACAAACCTCTGCACTTGGAGGCCCAACAACATCTACAAGGAGAAGGTTTTGTAGTAGACATCAAGATCTTTTCTGGTGCCGTTGCCGGGGAGGTGAGTGCTTGAAGGTATATCTTTAGATCTTGCAATCGAATCTTTTAGTTTCTTGTTTTATCACTAGTTTCGTTTATAAAAGAAAACTACAAAAAATGGAATGAAGGTTACCTCATATGCTTCATCTTTTTAATATCTTCCGTGAAAATGATGGGAAGGAAAATTGTGCTCAAGTACTAGAAGAAGAATTACATAGAATGCTTGGCATAGAATATGTGCATGATGAGCATGATTGCAATGTTGTTAGTATGAATTCTTTGAATACCCATGATGCTAATGATATGCAAAGCCACAAGCATGGGGAAGCTATCTTTGGTGAAGATGATATTTTTAGTCCACCAAGTTTTGATGATAATATTTATTATGATGAAAGCATGCCTCCTATTTATGATGATTATATTGATGAAAGTGTATTTGGAGAGGTCATGACTTTATTTAGTGATGAATCCACTATTTCGGAAGAGGTTCCAATTGATTATGAGAACAAAGTTGCTATCTATGATGATTATTGTGATGACTTGTATGCTATTAAGAATAATGATAACCATGAAACTTGTCATCATGATTTTAGTTTTCAATTGGATTATGCTTCACATGATAGTTATTCTGTTGAATTTGCCCCTCCCACTACTATGAATGAGAAGAATTTTGCTTATGGTGGGAGTAGTAAAATTTCTATGCAAGTAGATCATGAAAAGAATGCTTTATGTGCTGGTTATATTGTTGAATTCATTCATGATGCTACTGACAATTATTATGAGAGAGGATCATATGCTTGTAGGAATTGCAATAATATCAAGTTTCCTCTCTATGTGCTCAAAGTTTTGAAGTTATGCTTGTTTTGCCTTCCTATGCTAGTTGATTATCATTCCCATAAGTTGTTTGCTCATAAAATACCTATGCATAGGAAGTGGGTTATACTTAAATTTTCTATTCATATGTTTCATGATGCTCCCGTTATGTTTCAATTATTATCTTTTATGTGACCATCATTATGCCTAGCTAGGGGCGTAAAACGATAGCGCTTGTTGGGAGCCAACCCAACTTTATTTTGTTTTATTTGCTTTTGCTTCTGTTTAGGAATAAATATTGCATCTAGCCTCTGATTAGATGTGGTTTCATGTTTTTTTAGTGTTTGTGCCAAGTAGAACCTTTGGGAAGACTGTGTGAAGTTTATGTGATCTTGCTGTCAAAAACAGAATCATTAGCTCTTGCTAAAGTGGTCTTCAGATTTTACTGGAGCTTGCTATTTAGTTGATTATTTTTGCAGATGATTGTTAGACAAATTCTGCAAATTTACCAATTTAGTTTGAATTATTTGGAGTTCCAGAAGTAGGCGAATCCTGCAGATTACTACAGACTGTTCTGTCTTTGACAGATTCTGTTTTTCGTGTGCTGTTTGCTTATTCCGATGCATCTGTGAGTAATATTGGAGGATATGAACCATAGAGAAGTTGGAGTACAGTAGGTTTAACACCAATATAAACAAAGAATGAATTCATTGCTGTACCTTTGAGTGGTGGTTTTCTTTCTCATACTAACGGAGCTCACGAGAATTTTTGTCTAAGTTTTGTGTTGTGAAGTTTTCAAGTTTTGAGTATTGCTTTGATGGACTATGGAACAAGGAGTAGCAAAGGCCTAATCTTGGGGATGCCCATGGCACTCCAAGTAAATTCAATATAATCAAAAGCCTAAGCTTGGGGATGCCCCGGGAAGGCATCCCCTCTTTTGTCTTTATCCATCGGTAACTATACTTGGAGCTATATTTTTATTCGCAACATGATATGTGTTTTGCTTGGAGCGTCAATTTAGTTTATTTTGTTTTGCTTGCTGTTTTAATAATATCCCAAGATCTGAAGTTCTTAAATGTTAGAGAGTCTTCACATAGTTACATAATTATTCAACTACTCATTGATCTTCACTTATATCTTCCGGAGTAGTTTGTTGGTTGCTCTAGTGCTTCACTTATATCTTTTAGAGCACAGTGGTGGTAATATTTTGTAGAAATTGTTGAACTCTATGCTTCACTTATATGCTTTTGAAAGTCTATTAGAACAGCATGGTAATGTGTTTAGGCTAAAGAAACTAGTATTCACATGATAGACATCCAATGTCAATGTGGTAAAAAAATTCACACCAAGTGCATTGAATAGAATGAGATGATGGATGCTTGATAATTGTTTTGAGATATGAGGATAGTGATATTAGAGTCATGCTAGTGGAGTTATTATGAAATTGAGAAATACTTGTGTTAAGGTTAGTGATTCCCGTAGCATGCACGTATGCTGAACCGTTGTGTGACTAAGTTAGAGCATGAGGTATTTGTAGACTGCCAACCTTTGTGTGGAGGTCGGGGGCGCGCGATGGTTAACTCCTACCTATCTCCCCCCTAGGAGCATGCGTTGATTGCTTTGTTTTGATGACTCGTAAATTTTTGCAATAAGTATATGAGTTCTTATGACTAATGTTGAGTACATGGATTATACGCACTCTCATCCTTCCACCATTGCTAGCCTCTCTTGTATCGTGCAACTTTCGCCGGTGCCATAAACCCACTATATATCCTTCCTCAAAATAGCCATCATATTGTTCTTCAAAACAGCCACCATACCTACCTATCATGGCATTTCCATAGCCATTCTGAGATATATTGCCATGCAACTTCACACCGTTCCGTTCATATGGCACGCATCATATTGTCATATTGCCATTGGATGATCATGTAGTTGACATCGTATTTGTGGAAAAGCCACCATGCATAATTTTTTTATACATGTCACTCTTGTTTCATTGCACATACCGGTACACCACTGGAGGCATTCATATAGAGTCATACTTTGTTGTAGTATCGAGTTGTAATAATCAAGTTGTGATGAAAGTGTGATGATCATCATTATTAGAGCATTGTCCCATGGGAGGAAAGGTTGAATCTATAAAGCCCCTCCGCAAAAAAAGAAAAAAAAGAAAGGCCAAAAAAAAAGGCCCAAAAAAATAAGAAAAATAAAAAAGAAAAGAAAAAGGGACAATTGCTACTATCTTTTTTCCACACTTGTGCTTCAAAGTAGCACCATGTTCTTCATGATAGAGAGTCTCATGCTTAGTCACTTTCATATACTACTGGGAATTTTCATTATAGAACTTGGCTTGTATATTCCAATGATGGGCTTCCTCAAATGTCCTAGGTCTTCGTGAGCAAGCAAGTTGGATGCACACCCACTAGTTTATTTTGTTGAGCTTTCATTCATATTTAGCTCTAGTGCATCCGTTGCATGGCAATCCCTACTCACTCACATTGATATCTATTGATGGGCATCTCCATAGCCCGTTGATACGCCTAGTCGATGTGAGACTATCTCCCTCCTTTTTGTCTTCTCCACAACCACCTCTATTCCACCCATAGTGCTATGTCCATGGCTCACGCTCATGTATTGCGTGAAAGTTGAAAGGTTTGAAAAGATAAGAGTATGAAAACAAGTGATTGGCTGAAATCGGGGTTGTGCATGATAAGAATATTTTTGTGTGATAACGAGGGGGCATAGCCAACACTATATGATTTTGTAGGGATAACTTTCTTTAGCCATAGTATTTTGAGAAGACATGATTGCTTTGTTAGTATGCTTGAAGTATTATTATTTCTTATGTCAATATAGACTATTGTCTTGAATCTTTCAGATCTGAACATTCGTGCCACAATTAAGATAATTACACTGAAAAACTATGTTGGTTAGCATTCCACATCAAAAATTCTGTTTTTATCATTTACCTACTCGAGGATGAGCAAGAATTAAGCTTGGGGATGCTTGATACGTCTCCAACGTATCTATAATTTTTTTATTGTTCCATGCTATTATATTATCCTTCTAGGATGTCTTATGGGATTTTATATACACTTTTATATTATTTTTGGGACTAACCTATTAACCCAAAGTCCAGGGCCAGTTTCTGTTTTTTCCTTGTTTTTGAGTTTCGCAGAAAAGGAATATCAAACGGAGTCCAATTGACGAGCCAATTTTTTATGATTTGTTTTGGACCAAAAGAAGCCCCCAAAGCAAAACAGTTGGGCCAGGAGGGCCGCGGGCTTCCCTCGAGGGTGGAGGGCGCACCCTGGGAAGGGGGGCGCGCCCTGGGAAGGGGGGCGCGCCCCCCTATCTCGAGGACGGCCCGTAGCTCCCCTTTACTTGGCCCCGACTCCAAAAATTCCTATAAATACTAAAACCTTGGGAAATTAACCTAGATCGGGAGTTCCGCCACCGAAAGCCTCTGTAGCCATTGAAAACCAATCTAGACCCCGTTCTGGCACCCTGCCGGAGGGGGGAACCCTCACCGGTGGCTATCTTCATCATCCCGACGCTCTCCATGATGAGGAGGGAGTCACTACAGGAATCAGCTTCTTTGCCGACTGCCATGGCAGTCGGCAAAGGCATGAATGGCAGTCGGCAAAGCTCTTTGCCGACTGCTAGCAGTCGGCAAACAGTCCGGCTGAATTAGCGGCGGTAAAGGCCTTCTTTGCCGTCTGCTTCATAGAAGCAGTCGGCAAAGCTCTTTGCCGTCAGCCGTTTGCGGCCAGCAGACGGCAAAGAGCGTAGACGGTAGTGAGGTGAGGTGGGAGCCGTTAGGGGTTAACGGCGTGGTTTGCCGTCAGCCGGCAGACGGCAAAGAGGCTAAGGTCTTTGCCGTCTGCTGGCAGACGGCAAAGAGGCCAAATAGGAGTCACTGGGAAGCTGCCACGTGGCCTTTTTTGCCGTCTGCTAGCCGTCGGCAAAGACCTTAGCCTCTTTGCCGACTGCCGGCAGTCGGCAAAGACCTTAGCCTCTTTGCCGACTGCAGGCAGTCGGCAAAGAGCTGAGCCTCTTTGCCGTCTGCCGGCAGTTGGCAAAATGCCCAAATAGGCAACCAGTGTTCCCAGGTTGAACAGGGAGCTGCCACGTGGCATTCTTTGCCGACTGCTTGCTGTCGGCAAAGAGCTTTGCCGTCTGCTAGCAGTC
>LR738710.1:562425620-562446746 GCA_902687465.1 Secale cereale | reverse complement strand
CCCCCCCCCCCCCCCCGCGCATTCATGGATCCTTCTTCCTCCGTTCCTGAGGGAGGTGCTTCCGGCTCGCGGCCGGGTGACGATGGAGCTAAGGCACGAGGGGTGTCGCCTTCCTCCTTCGCATACTGATGTGGAGGTACTTTCTTCTGGCCAGATCTTCATGACCTGGGGCTAGGGTGTGGTGCGCCACGCCTGCGCCCCCGCCGGGAGGCACATTCTTCACTTCGCGCTGGATACGACGGGCGCGATAACCTTCAAAGTCTTCGGGGCGGACGGCCTCTGGCTGTCGTGTGGCGCAGGAAATGGGCTCGCCGGCGACCATTCCCCATGCCGTCAGGGCAGCGAGGCGCTCGCCGTTGGCTACGTCTCCGATTCTCCTGGTAGCAGTTACGCTACCCCTGAGACGGCCTGGAGCTCCGACAAGAGCTACGAGCCGCCAAGTCGCCGCCCCTATCGCCGGAGGGAAACGGTGTGCTCCCGGCGTGGCCGTCGTTGAAGGAGTTCAAGCCAAGTTCTTTGGGAGCGTCTTCCTTAGCTTAGTTCCTGCGGGACATCACAGAGGGCTTCACAAGGACATGTAAATTCTTGTGATACTTTTGTTACTATCTAGCGTTATAAACTTATGTCCTGCATGAGCCCCTTGTTAGAGTATGATTCCCCTTTTCTTCCGTTCCCGCGGTATCCTAAGGCCCTACGCCTGCGAGACCCAGCCCAGGGACCAGCCTCAGCATGCGCTGGTACGCCGGGTCACGATGCCGTGGTCGAGGCCAGGTGGTGAGGGGCCCAAGGTCCGGTAAAAGCCCCTGAGGCGCAATGCTCAGGAGGTCCCTCTTGGCGTGCAGGCAGCCGCCCACTGGTCCATCGGGAAGGGTTTTCATGCCTTAGCGGATCCGTGACCATAGTAAGTGGTGGTGTAGGTATGCGGGCGGGTGCGGCATTGAAAACTTATCTTAGCAATTCCCGGGGTCAGATGGTGATTGATTCCTGTTGCCCTTCCCTTGAGGCAAGGTTTAGCGTCCAAGCGCCTTCGTGAGGAGGCAGCAATGATCGCTCCCGAGGCCCTGGGAACAGAAGCCACGTGGTCGGTGGAGACATTTCTCGGGGCTGCTGCTATCGCAACCAAAGAGGTGGAGACCCGTGATGCTGCGCTTGGCGATGCTTGATCCATCCTGTTTAGTGAGAGAAGTGCGAGTGCCTCGGGGAGGCGTAAGAACTTTGTTTGAATTTGAAAAACTTGACATTATTCTAATAGCTAGATGATTTCCATGCTTGCTTCCTTTCATGTTTGCTTAGGTGCTCTACGTCGGCAGGGCCCAACCCCGCGCATACCTCGACCGCTGTTGAGCCCTCTGGATGACCGGGGTTACCGTAGTAACTAGACTCGCCATTGAGCCCTCCGGATGACCAGGGTTACCGTAGTAACTAGACTCAAGGGATGATGGGCTACATGGCCAGAGAGGCCCCTGGGTCACGATGCCCAAGGGTCCCCCTTGACGTTCAAGCGATCCCGTTTTCGTTCTGCATCCGCAGGGCCCAACCCCGCGCATACCTCGATTGCCATTGAGCCCTCCGGAGGACCGGGGTTATCGTCATAACTAGACTCAAGGGATGAGGGGCTACGTGGCCAGTTAGGCCCCTGGGTCGCGATGCCCAGGGGTCCCCCTTGACGTACGAACGGCTTTCATGAAGGAGAACGAGCACCATACCTTGCCCACGAGCCTTCGTGTGGGATGGGGGCACGAGAAGGCCAGGTGTCTGGGCACCTGGTAGGATGGCGTCTGCCAGGTGTGACCTGAGCATAGCTCCCGTGCCTAGCCCCCCTCGCGACACCCATCCAAGGAGAAGCTGTGAGCGTCGTGAGCTGAAAAGCTCCCTGAGGTTGGTGCGACCACTGGGGGTCACCCTCAGTTGTTTATAACTAGCGCGGAGCATAGAGCTACCACACTTGCACGGAGTGTGGGCATTACCGCGCCTCGGTTGTATCGGCCAGCGCGGAGCTTGGTGCTTCCACTGGTTCGTGGGCATAACCGCTCCTCGGTTGGATCTGCCAGCGCGGAGCTTGGTACTTCTATTGGACCGTGGGAGGGAGCCTCCCACCGGGAGAGACTCTGGGGCGTGTACAGCCCCGTCCTGACGCGTGGCTTGCACGGTAGGACAGTCAAGGTGTATATGTGCCCTCCTCAGGACGAGCTGAATGACTCTGAGGAAGTTCTTGTGAGCTTACGCATCACTCACGAGACCCTACCCTGAGGCGGGTTGCGCCTGAGTCTTCTTCTGCAAAATGTGAAAAGAGAGGTGTTGTGTCGACCTGCGTCGAGTGCATCTCCAATGGATATTGCATGAGAAGGCCGCAGCACCGGCGACCCCAGGAGGTGACGTCACGGGGTTAACCCGCGAGACAGAGCTCAACCACTGGATTTGTCGACGCTGCAGGGACGGACCCGAGCACAGACGTCGTGCCCAGTCTTCTCATGCCACGATCCAAAAGAAAAACAGCCGGCGCGCGGTTCCCGCGTGAGCGAGGCACCTACCACGGGCCCCTACTTGCCCATCCGCGATTAGCTCATGCGAGAACAAGGCACCAAGGACCATGGGAGGTGCCGTCACGGGAATGGCTTGCTAGGCAGAGCTCAGTCCTTGGGTTTATCGACGCTGCAGGGACGGACCCGAGCACAGACGTCGTGCCAGTCCTTAATCATGGGGCGGTCGCGAGTGGGCTTACAAGGGCTCATGACCTTACTGGCGGTGAGGATGGCGAGCATATAGATAGTGCGAATGGAAAGAAATATCTGGACTTGATCATGCAAAAAGGGAGATAACCATGGGGGATCAGCCCCCAGCAGCCCGAGGATGATGCAGCCCGAGAGGCGCCCTCGTTTGGATACCTGAAGTGTTACCTGATACTTGCCGAAGGAGAGTTGGGGTAGCTGAAGACACGAGCTGTGCGGGTCGCTCCCGAGGACCGTCGGCCTCCTGAGGCCCAGGGGCCCCATAGGCTCTCAGTGGTCGCGCGGGCCCGGCTCCCGCTCTGTCCGGAACGCGTGCCACTGAGCCTCCCGAGCCCCCAAGGCCCGCTGCGCGAGATGCTGGAACATGGCAGCTGCGTTGCAGAAGCCGAAGAGCGTGCAGACGTAGCTGCAGGGGAGGGCCCTCCTCTGGCCGACCGCCGTCGGCCAGAAGGGCTCCTGAAGCAGTCGCTTGGGCTGCTAGCAGGTGAACTTGGGGTTGTGCGGTTACGCCCACCGTGGATGAGTCTTGCGTACTGAAGTTCCTCCGTAACTTGGTCGATGAAGTCCTGAGCCCCCAGCGTTGAACGGCTCACGCTGGGCTCACAAAAACGCGCATCAAGATACGCTTGCAGGTGGTGCTCAAACACCTCCCTCGAGGCACGGTTCAGCTCGGGGACACTCCAGAGGAGAGCCCCCGAGCCCGTCACGAGAGGGATGTCGAGCGCGCCTCCCCATGCGAGGGTGGAGGGCAGCTCGTCAGCAGGCGCGAGTCCTCGGGCCAGGCCGTCAGGGGCCCCCTCGTCCTGAGGTCCGTCGACGGGTAGGTTCTTCTTCTTCTTAGGGGCGGTCTCCAGGGCGAGGACGGCTCCATCCTCATCGGAGCACTCGACCGCCGCGGTCTGGTAGGCATGCTCCAGGGAATGCACCGCTTCCTTCTCGTCGAAGGCGATCGTGATGACTCCACCGCTCCAGGGCATCTTGAGGATGTTGTAGCCGTGATGGGTCGCCGCCATGAACTTGGCGAGGGCAGGATACCCCAGGATGGCGTTGTACGGGGGTGGATGTTGGCGACGTCAAAGTCGATGAGCTTTGTGTGGTAGTTGTCGCGGTCGCCAAAGGTGACGGGGAGGTGGACCTGCCCCATCGGGAGTGTGGAGCCATCCGTGACTCTGTAGAATGGCTTGGTGGGGTGGAGCTGATCGTTGGGAACCTGGAGTGTCTCGAAGGTCTAGACGGAGAGGACGTTGAGCCCTGCTCTACCGTCGATGAGGGTCTTGGTCACGAGGACGTTGCTGATGGTCGGGGTGCAAAGCATCGGGAGAGCTCCTGGGGCCGCAGTGCACTTGAGCTGGTCTTTGGGGTCGAAAGCGATGACTTGCTTGGTCCACCTGAGGTTGCGCGCGGCATCAAGCCTGGGAAGCGCCGCGTTCACCTCACGGGTGAACTGCTTGAAGATGCGGTGAGAAGCCGGGGCATGGGCTCCTCCCAGAATGCAGGCAACTGCACGCAGTTCCTGCAAGCCCCCTGCCCCGTCTCCCTGGCGGTCGTCGTCGTTCCTCCTTGGCGGTGGTGGCAGCGGAGGCAGGCCTCCGTTGCCCTAAGGGCAACCCTCACGAGGCTGGTCGCGCCAGGGGGCGTCACGAGGCTACTCCTGCTAGTGGTCTTCACGAGGCTGCTCACGCCACCCTTGGCGCGAGTTCCTACCGTCCCAACGTCCTCCTCCTCGGCCTCCTCCATGGTCGTAGCCGCGGTTGTCGTGCTCAAGGCGCTGCCCGACGCGCCCGTCGCGCATCGCCCTAAGCTCCTGGCAATCGTTGGTGTTGTGGCTATGGACGTTGTGGAAGACGGAGTATGGTCGGTTGTCTCTGGGAGGTCATCGTAGCCGCAGCCACGCTTCACTTCTGGCTCCGCAGCCAGCACGGCGGGTCCCTTGCGCTTCGACTCCTTGGCCTTGGTTTTCTTGTCGTCCGCCTTTGCCTCAGGCAGCTCTTGAAGGGAGAGGCGGTCTTCCTCCGCTCTGGCGCACTTTGCCGCGAGCTTGAACATCTCGAGGGCTGTGCACAGGTCTTCGTGAATGGCGAGCTCTTCCCTCATCCCGACGTCGCGGACACTGTCGGAGAACGCGAAGATGATGGCCTCGTTCAAGACCCTGGGGATACGGAGGCGCATGGTGTTGAAGCATTGGATGTACTTTTGCGGGGTTTCTCCCGGCTGCTGCCTCACGCGACGCAGGTCAGCAGCTGCCGAGGCTCGGTCGCGGGTGCCTTGGAAGTTAGCGACGAAACGCTCGCGAAGCTCTTCCCAGGAGGAGATGGATCCCACGGGGAGGTTCAGGAGCCAGGAGCGCGCGCTGTCCTTCAGAGCCATGGGGAACCAGTTCACCATGACCTGCTCGGTGCCGTTGGACGCCTCGATGCTCAGCTCGTGGAGTTGGAGGAACTCCGTGGGGTCGGTGGTGCCGTCGTAGCTTGGAGGCAGGTCCTTCTTGAACTTGCCGGGCCAGACGAGGCGCCGTAGCTCGGGGGCTAGAGTGTGACATCCAGCCACTCTCACGATCGCAGGCGCCCCCTGCGCTTGCGATGCTGGTTCTTGAGGTGCTGGCGCCACCACCTCCTGTGGTGAGCGGTCTGGGCGCCGTGAGCCAGGGAGCCCACGAGCCCCTGCATGTGGGTGTGGAATCACCTGACAGCTCTCCTCGTCGCGGCCGTGGGCTCTGCGGGGTTGCTCACGTCGAGGGGCCTCGTGTCGGCCCTCCTGGCCGGCGTGATGGAGGGGAGGCAGAGCCGGGACCCCACGGCCCTTGTTCACCGCCGGGGGCGACGGAGGACGTGAGGAGTGCGTTGGTGCAGGCGCTTCTCCCGCGGTGTTAACGAGCTCGGTGATGCGATGGAGCCACTCGTCGTAGAGGTCATCTGCTGGGCGATAGCGCAAGAGCTCTCGCGCCATCAGTAGCGCAGGCTGCTGGGAGACCGGCCCGCGGCGGACCAGTGAGGACGACGCTGCGGCCGGCGAGGGTGAAGGTGTTGCCGTGCAGCCATCCCACCGCACGGACAGCCGCAGCGAGGAGTCCTGCTGCTCGTGGACAGCCGGGTCAGTGGCGGCGTTAGCGACCGGCGAGTTGGGGCAGAGCGGTGCGCCGTTGCCCGCATGCGCCGTCTGAGCGACGTTCGCGGCGCCGCGGGCGGCGCGAGCTCGGCGTGCATCCACCATGGCTGTGGAGCAGGGTCAGTGACGAGAACGCGATGAGGTCGTCGGATAGGTGAGATTTCGACACGCCCCCTACCTGGCACGCCAAATGTCGGGTTCAAGGCTCCGCAAAACCCGTTAAGTTCGAACACAGGGGCGTGAACGAAGATCTCTCCCACTCACGTCTACCTAGCGCCTCGCTCTCGTCTCGGTGGAAGGATTCAAGCAAACAACGAACAAACACACAATAGTTTATCCAGGTTCGGGCCACCGTGTGGTGTAAGACCCTACTTCCTGCTTTGGTGGATTGGCTCCGGGTGAGCTAGAATATGAGCTGGTACAACGGTTCCTGGGCTCAGGAGGCGAGCTCAGGAGGGTCAGCAGGCTAGTGTTCTTGCTCCTTGTGAAGTGGCCAAGTGTGTTCGTCTCTCCTTTGTAGTGGGAGTCCTACCTACTTATATAGGCGGCCACGGTCCTCTTCCCCCAAAATGTTTAGGCGGGTAGGGATCCCACAACGGCCATTTTTGAGCGGGAACACAAGGATGTTCTTATCCTGACAAAAGCGGTCTTCGCCTGCAAAAGGATTAGGCGGTGACATGGTGGTGGGCTTGACGGTGACATCCTCCTTATTGTCCTTGCGGTCTTCGGTCTTGTTGCACCAAAGAGGAAACATTTGCCCCGCTCCTTGGGAACCAACGGCTGCGCTGTCTCCTTTGCACCGAAATGGCAACTACACCGCTGGCGGATGCCGGCACCCGCTGGCGTGGTGCATCACTGCTGACATCACTGCCTCCTCCTGAGGCAGGCTTGGCCTTGGATTCTCCGCCCCTCCGGAACGCCTTGCTGAGGCCGCTCCTGAGGAGGTCTTGACGTCGTTCTCCTCGTGAGGCTTGGCCCCCTCGCGAGGGTCTTGAGCAGTTGGTCGATCAACTGGGCCGTACCACGCCGCTTGTAGGAGCACGTCGCGGCCCGCAGACAGGCAAGTCTGGGTACCCTGGTTCCCAGGACACTGACACTTGTCATGAAAGATCAATTCTTCGGCCTTCCTAGTGAAGATGTCGCTACCCAGCTAAACAACTTTGTTGATTTGTGCGATATGCACAAGAAAAGGGATACAGATAACGATATTGTTAAATTGAACTTATTTCCGTTTTCACTTAGAGATCATGCTAAAACTTGGTTTTCCTCTTTGCCTAGAAATAGTATTGATTCATGGAATAAGTGCAAATATGATTTTATCTCTAAGTATTTCCCTCCTGCTAAGATCATCTCTCTTAGAAACGGTATTATGAATTTTAAGCAACTAGATCATGAGCATGTTGCACAAGCTTGGGAGAGAATGAAATTGATGATACGTAATTGCCCTACACATGGTTTGAATCTATGGGTGATTATTCAGAACTTTTATGCTGGCTTGAATTTTGCTTCTAGAAATCTTTTAGATTCGGCTGCCGGAGGCACTTTCATGGAAACCACCTTAGGAGAAGCTACCAAACTCCTAGATAATATTATGGTTAATTATTCTCAATGGCACACCGAAAGATCTACTAGTAAAAAAGTGCATGCTATCGAAGAAATTAGTGTTTTGAGTGGAAAGATGGATGAACTTACGAAATTGATTGCTGCTAAGAGTGCTTCTTCCGATCCTAATGACATGCCTTTGTCCACTTTGATTGAGAAGAACAATGAATCTTTGGATGTGAATTTTGTTGGTAGGAATAATTTTGGTCACAATGCTTATAGAGGTAATTTTATACCTAGGCCTTTTCCTAGTAATTCATCTAATAATTATGGTAATCCCTACAACAACTCTTATGGAAAGATGCCTTCTGAATTTGAAACTAGTGTTAAAGAGTTTATGGTCTCGCAAAAGAATTTCAATGCTTTGCTTGAAGAGAAATTGCTTAAGGTTGATGAATTGGCTAGAAGTGTGGATAGAATTACTCTTCATGTTGATTCTTTGAAACTTAGATCTATCCCACCTAAGCATGATATCAATGAGTCTCTCAAAGCCATGCGAATTTCCATTGATGAATGCAAAGAAAGAACCGCTAGAATGCATGCTAAAAGAGAAGATTATATTAAATCGTGTTCTTCTAGTTATCATGAAAATAAAGATGAAGATCTGAAAGTTATTGATGTGTCTCCTATTAGATCTTTGTTTTCTAGTATTAATCTTGATGAGAATAGGATTGGAGAGGATTCTGCTTTAAGGTGTCCCAATGATTCGGAGTTTTTAGATATTGATGCTAAAATTGCTAAAAGTGGGAATGAAGAGATTAAAACTTTGCATAGTGATGAACCCACTACTTTGGATTTCAAGGGATTCAATTATGATAATTGCTTATTGATTGATTGTATTTCCTTGTTGCAATCCGTGCTAAATTCTTCGCATGCTTATAGTCAAAATAAAGCTTTCACTAAACATATAGTTGATGCTTTGATGCAATCTTATGAAGAAAAACTTGAGTTGGAAGTTTCTATACCAAGAAAGCTTTATGATGAGTGGGAACCAACTATAAAAATAAAAATAAAATATCATGAATGCTATGCTTTGCGTGATTTGTGTGCTAGTGTCTCCACTATCCCATAAACTTTGTGTGATTTGTTAGGTTTCCATGAGCTTGATGATTGTTCTTTAAATTTGCATCTTGCGGATTCCACTATTAAGAAACCTATTTGAAGAATTAATGATGTTCCTATTGTTGCCAATAGGAATTATGTGCCCGTAGATTTCATTGTTCTTGATATATATTGCAATCCTTCATGTCCTATTATTCTTGGTAGACCTTTTCTTCGAACGATTCGTGCAATTATTGATATGAAGGAAGGAAATATTAGATTAGAATTTCCATTAAGGAAAGGCAAGGAACACTTTCCTAGAAAGAAAATCAAATTACCATATGAATCTATCATGAGAGCCACTTATGGATTGCCTTCCAAAGATGGCAATACCTAGATCTATCTTGTATCGTGCCTAGCTAGGGGCGTAAAACGATAGCGCCTGTTGGGAGGCAACCCAATTTTTTTTTTTGTTTTTGTTGCTGTTAGGGAATAAATTTTTCATCTAGCCTCTGATTATATGTGTTTTCATGTTTTGTTTAGTGTTTGTGCCAAGTAGAACCTTTGGGAAGACTTGTGTGAAGTTTATATGATCTTGCTCTGAAAAACAGAATCGGTAGCGCTCGTTAAAGTAGTCGTGGGATTTTACTGGAGCCTGATTTTTAGTTGATTCTTTTTGCTGCTGATTGGTACACAAATTTAGCAAATTTACAAATTTAGCTTGAATTTTTTGGAGTTCCAGATGTACGCGAACCATTCAGATTACTACAGACTGCTCTGTCTTTGACAGATTCTGTTTTTCGTGTGTTGTTTGCTTATTCCGATGCATCTATGAGTAATATTAGAGGATATGAACCATAGAGAAGTTGGAGTACAGTAGGTTTAACACCAATATAAACAAATAATGAATTTAGCGGTGCACCTTTGAGTAGTGGTTTGCTTTCTCATAGTAACGGAGCTCATGAGAATTTTTGTCTAAGTTTTGTGTTGTGAAGTTTTCAAGTTTTGAGTATTGCTTTGATGGACTATGGAACAAGGAGTAGCAAAGGCCTGAGGTTGGGGATGCCCACGGCACCCCAAGTAAATTCAAGATAATCAATAGCCTAAGCTTGGGGATGCCCTAGGAAGGCATCCCCTCTTTCGTCTTTATCCATCGATAACTATACGTGGAGCTATATTTTTATTCGCAACATGATATATGTTTTGCTTGGAGCGTCTTGTATAATTTGAGTCTTTGCTTGTTAGTTTGACACAATCATCCTTACTGGACACACCTATTTGAGAGAGTTAAATATGGCCTAGAAATTTTTAGAACACTTTATGTGCTTCATTTATATCTTTTGAGTTGAATAGTTTTTGCTCTAGCGCTTCACTTATACCTTTTAGAGCACGTTGGTGGTAATAGTTTGTAGAAATTGTTGAACTCTCATGCTTCACTTATATCTATTTGAGAGTCTATTAAAACAGCATGGTAATGTGTTTAGGCTAAAGAAACTAGTCTTCACATAATAGACATCCAATGTCAATGTAGTAAAAAAATTCACACCAAGTGCATTGAATAGAAAGAGATGTTGGATGCTTGATAATTGTTTTGAGATATGAGGATAGTGATATAAGAGTCATGCTCGTCGAGTTATAATGAAATTGAGGAATACTTGTGTTAAGGTTAGTGATTCCCGTATCATGCACGTGTGGTCAACCGATATGTGACGGAGTTGGAGCATGAGGTATTTGTAGAGTGCCAATCTTTGTGTGGAGGTCGGGGGCGCGCGATGGTTAACTCCTAGCAACCTCCCCCCTAGGAGCATGCGTTGATTGCTTTGTTTTGATGACTCGTAGATTTTTGCAATAAGTATATGAGTTCTTATGACTAATGTTGAGTCCATGGATTATACGCACTCTCACCCTTCCACCATTGCTAGCCTCTCTTGTACCGCGCAACTTTCGCCGGTGCCATAAACCCACTATATATCCTTCCTCAAAACAGCCACCATATTGTTCCTCAAAACAGCCACCATACTGACCTATTATGGCATTTCCATAGCCGTTTCGAGATATATTGCCATGCAACTTTCCACCGTTCCATTTATATGACACGCATCATATTGTCATATTGCCATGCATGATCATGTAGTTGACATCGTATTTGTGGAAAGGCCACCATGCATAATTTTTATACATGTCACTCTTGTTTCATTGCACATACCGGTACACCGCCGGAGGCATTCATATAGAGTCATACTTTGTTGTTGTGGTATCGAGTTGTAATTTCGTGTTGTAATGAAAGAATGATGATCATCATTATTAGAGCATTGTGCCATGGGAGGAAAGGCTAAATCAATAAAGCCCCTCTGCAAAAAAAAGAAGAAAAAAATAAAGGCCGAAGAAAAAAAGAAAGGCCCAAAAAAAAAGAAACAAGAAAAAAAGGAAAAAAAGAAAAGAAAAAGGGACAATTGCTACTATATTTTTCCACACTTGTGCTTCAAAGTAGCACCATGTTCTTCATTGTAGAGAGTCTCATGCTTAGTCACTTTCATATACGAGTGGGAATTTTCATTATAGAACTTGGCTTGTATAGTGGTCCAATTAGTTTTTGTTCTAGTTCTTTATATGTTGCAAATTTATGTTGTTGTGGTGACCTTGTTCTTGAGCTTGCATGTCAAATTTTCTTGGTCCCAAGTATTTCCAATGCATGATATAGCCTCTAGGCACTTATGGGAGTTGTTGCTATCAATCTTGTTGAGTTTGGTTAACTTCTATTTTGAAGTTACTAAAAATTTCAGAAATTTTCAGAAAAGGAAAATGTTGAAAAGACTATTGAGGGCTCCTCCAGCAAGAGCTTAGAGGAGAAGAAGAAAGAAGAAAATAAGAAGCTCAAGTATAATCTTCCTCACATGGCGGAAGTTCGACCGTGCGAATGGCCTTGTAATAATTTCATGATGTCCGCCGGTATTTACGAATACTTTTATTGGTTGGCGAATAATGCAGGCCTCACCGACTTCCTCAACGACCAGAAATCACAGTATATCTTACTCACCAATATTTTCACGCAAAGCTTTCATTTTCACTCTAGGAAAACACCATCTACGATGGAGTTTCGTTTATATGATGTGGTTAAGGAGATATCACTTTTAGATTTTTGTGAAATATGCAAAGTACCCTTTGGAGGTAGACTTAATGAACCACGTCATGAAGACGTCAAAGGGTTTATTGATATGATAGCTGTAGGTGAAACTAGACAAGTTGCAGGGGCAAGAATCACTAGTATACACTTCCCTGTTCTGCGCTACTTTGCTTTATTTGCTAGTAGGTGCCTAATTGGTCGCGGGAACAGTGGGAATCTCAGTGCCCCTGATATTATCATTTTATGCCATGCTCTGTTTCATGACACAACTTTTAGCTTGGGCGCTGTCGTTGCCAAACGATTAAGTCTTAACCGCTCAAGAGGGCCCGTCTTTGGAGGCATCTTTGCTTCTCACCTTGCTGAATATTTTAATATACCTATTAGGCACCATGAGAAGGAAGAAAAATTGCTTGCCCCTGTTTATCTAGACTACAAGAGCATGGTAGCTCATGACTTTATTGTTAAAGACAAGAATATGCAGCTTAATTATAAGGTAAGATTTAATGAAATATACTGTGAAATTGTTACCTTGCCTGCACCATCTTTGTTTGATATGTCCACAGGCAAGTATCTCATTACATCAGATGCCTTCTACAAGTACCAAGGCCAGGCACAAGCTTCAGAGCGTGAGCCAGAACCACCACTTGATCCTTCCCGTCAATCTGTTTATGGGTGCGAGCTGGACGAGCTCGCCAACCAGTGGCATCCAGAGGACACATCTCAGTATACTGGAGGGAGTGGCTTCGAACCCTTGCCATAGACCAACTTAGGCCAAAAGCCTAAGCTTGGGGGAGCATGTGTTTATCACCGACTTACATTCATGTTCACACCTATACTAGTTGTCGGTGCTCACACTCTTTCACTGTACCATCCATGCTTAGTTTAAATTTTCTTTTTCTTGGTATTTTTCTTGTGTGCTTGAAAAACCCTAAAACAAAAAAAAAATACTAGTTTACTTTCTTTGCTTGTAGTAGCAACTAAAAATGAAAACCCAAAAAGATTTCCCGTTCTTCTTTCACTGTAAATAGTTTCTTTTCTTTTCTTTAGGGGTTAAGAGTAGAAGACCATGATTAAAATGCTTAGTGGCTCACATATGCTTTGTTGTTGATTTAACCTTGAGCCATATTACCTTGTCTTCTCTCTTGTATTAAATGCTTGCAGATTCCAGCTTAGTCCAATGCACGTGCACTATTATTATTTTACACATCGTTCGGTCGTGCGAGTGAAAGGCAATAAGGATGATATATGATGAACTAATTGAGATGAGAAAAGCTGGTATGAACTCGACCTCTCTTGTTTTTGTAAATATGATTGCTCTTCGTTCTTGATTCAGCTTGTTATGAATGAAATATGTTTGCAATGACAAATAGAGATCATAGCTGCTTATGCCATACTTAATTAGCTAAGAGTTTATAATGGTCTATCTTGCGTGCCAACATGACATTAAAATGGTTGTGATGTGGTATGATGGGTGGTATCCTCCTCTGAACGATTTAAGTGACTTGACTTGGCACATGTTTACACATGTAGTTGAAACAAATCAACATAGCCTTCACGATATTTATGTTCATGGTGATTTATATCCTACTCATGCTTGCATTCATTGTTGATTAATTTTAATGCATGTTCATGACCGTTGTTGCTCTCTAGCTGGTCGCTTCCCAGTCTCTTTCTAGCCTTCACCTGTACTAAGCGGGAATACTGCTTGTGCATCCACTTCCATAAAACCCCAAAGTTATTCCACAGGAGTCCACTATACCTTCCTATATGCGGTATTTACCTGCCGTTGCAAGTAAATTTGTATGTGCCAAACTCCAAACCTTCAAATGAAATTCTATTTTGTATGCTCGAATAGCTCATGTATCAACTAGGGTTGTCTATATCTTCCATGCTAGGTGGGTTATTCTCACGATGAGTGGACTCCGCTCATCATTCATGAGAAAATGGCTGGTAATCAGGATGCCCAGTCCCATGCTCAAAATCATAATAATTAAACAAAACTCTCCCAGGGTTGTTGCTTGTTTGGACGGTAACCCGTGGATTCAGCTAGCCATGGAGTGTGCTTGTTGGGGATTGGGGGAGTATAAACTTTACCATTCTGTTTGGGAACGGCATATAATGTGTGTAGCATGGGAGATATCGAGATTCTTGGTTGTTATGTTGACAATGAAAGTATACCGCTCAAAATGTTATTCAATCTCTATTTAAAAATCGAGCTCTGGCACCTCTACAAATCCCTGCTTCCCTCTGCGAAGGGCCTATCTATTTACATTTATGCAGAGTCATCATCCTCTTATCAAATAGCACTAGTAGGAGAGCACCTGTGTCGTTGCATGTATTACTATTAATTTGCATTGAGTATGATCATGACTGGATCTCTTTTACCATGAATTACAATGTCTAGTCAGTCCTTGGGTGCTCTGCATTTATGTTTTGCGGTCTCAGAAAGGGCTAGCGAGATACCATCATGATATATCATTTCATGATTGTTTTGAGAAGTGTTGTCATCCGAGGTTTATTATTATTGCTCGCTAGTTGATTATGCTATTGATGTGAGTAGTCATGAGACCTGAAAGTTATTGTGAATGTGGTTAGTTCATAATCTTGTTGACAACCTGAATGCTAGCTTACATATTTACAACAACAAGAGCAAACAGAGTTTGTCAAAGTTTTTTTTATCACTTTTAGTTTATCAACTGAATTGCTTGAGGACAAGCAAAGGTTTAAGCTTGGGGGAGTTGATACGTCTCCAACGTATCTACTTTTCCAAACACTTTTGCCCTTGTTTTGGACTCTAACTTGTATGATTTGAATGGAACTAACCCGAACTGACGTTGTTTTCAGCAGAACTGCCATGGTGTTGTTTTTGTGCAGAATAAAAAGTTCTCGGAATCGCCTGAACATCAACAGAGAATTATTTCAGAAAATATAAATAATATCGTCAAGAAAATACTCACCGGGGGGCCACGACCTGTCCTCGAGGGTGGGGGGCGCGCCCCCCCTTCCCAGGGCGTGCCCCCTACCTCGAGGGCCCCCCGATGCTCCACCGACATACCCCCATGTGCTATATCTTCCGTTTCGGGGAGAAAAAAATCAGGGAGAAGGAATTATTGCATTTCACGAGACAGAGCCGCCGCCAAGCCCTAATCTCTCTCGGGAGGGCTGATTAGGAGTCCGTTCGGGGCTCCGGAGAGTGGAGATCGTCGCCATCGTCATCATCAACCTTCCTCCATCACCAATTCCATGATGCTCACCGCCGTGTGTGAGTAATTCCATCGTAGGCTTGCTGGACGGTGATGGGTTGGATGGGATCTATCATGTAATCGAGTTAGTTTTGTTAGGGTTTGATCCCTAGTATCCACTATGTTCTGAGATTGATGTTGCTATGACTTTGCTATGCTTAATGCTTGTCACTAGGGCCTGAGTGCCATGATTTCAGATCTGAACCTATTATGTTTTCATGAATATATATCTTGGACCTATCTTGCAAGTCTATAGTCACCTACTATGTGTTACGATCCGGCAACCCCGAAGTGACAATAATCGGGACCACTCCCGGTGATTACTATAGTTTGAGGAGTTCATGTATTCACTATGTGTTAATGCTTTGGTCCGGTACTCTATTAAAAGGAGGCCTTAATATCCCTTAGTTTTCAATAGGACCCCGCTGCCACGGGAGGGTAGGACAAAATATGTCATGCAAGTTATTTTCCATAAGCATGTATGACTATATTCGGAATACATGCCTACATTGCATTGATGAACTGGAGCTAGTTTTGTGTCACCCTAGGTTATAACTTCTACATGATGAATTTCATCCGACGTAATTTCCCATCACCGATCCAATGCCTACGAGTTTTACCTATATTGCTAGCTATTTACTTTTCCGTTGCTACTATCACAAAAACTACAAAAACACTATCTTTACTTTTATTGCTGCTACCACCACTATCATATTACTTTGCTACTAAATTATCTTGCTGCAGATACTAAGTTCCCAGGTGTGGTTGAATTGACAACTCAGCTGCTAATACTTAAGAGTATTCTTTGGCTCCCCTTGTGTCGAATCAACAAATTTGGGTTTAATACTTTACCCTCGAAAACTGTTGCGGTCCCCTACACTTGTGGGTTATCAATGGGCTTCCTCAAATGCCCTAGGTCTTCATGAGCAAGCAAGTTGGATGCACACCCACTAGTTTCTTTTGTTGAGCCTTCATACATTTTTAGCTCTAGTGCATCCGTTGCATGGCAATCCCTACTCACTCACATTGATATCTATCGATGGGCATCTCCATAGCCCGTTGAGCCGAGTCGATGTGAGACTATCTCCCTCCTTTTTGTCTTCTCCACAACCAGCTCTCTATTCCACCCATAGTGCTATGTCCATGGGTCACGCTCATGTATTGCGTGAAAGTTGAAAGGTTTGAAAGAATAGAGTATGAAAACAAGTGCTTGGCTGAAATCGGGGATGTGCATGATATGAATATTTTGTGTGATGAAGACGGAGCATAGCCACACTATATGATTTTGTAGGAATAACTTTCTTTAGCCATAGTATTTTGAGAAGACATGATTGCTTTGTTAGTATGCTTGAAGTATTATTATTTCTTATGTCAATATAGACTTTTGTCTTGAATCTTTCAGATCTGAACATTCATGCCACAATTAAGAGAAATACATTGAAAAACTATGTTGGTTAGCATTACACATCAAAAATTTTGTTTTTATCATTTACCTACTCGAGGACGAGCAGGAATTAAGCTTGGGGATGCTTGATACGTCTCCAACGTATCTATAATTTTTATTGTTCCATGCTATTATTTATGATGTTTTGGATGTTTAATGGGCTTTGTCATACACTTTTATATTATTTTTGGGACTAACCTACTAACCTAAAGGCCTAGTCCAGATTGCTGTTTTTTGCATGTTTCAGGGTTTTACACAAAAGGGATATCAAACGGAGTCCAAATGGAATGAAACCTTCGGGAGAGATATTTTTGGAGAAAATCACGCACGGGAGACTTGAGAACCATGGAGTAGGGCATACGTGGTGCCCACGGGGGTGGGGGCGCCCCCCCCAAAGGGCGCGCCCCCTGCCTCGTGGGCCCCACGGTTGACCCCCGGTGCCCTCCTTCATCCTATATATACCTACGTACCCCGAAACCATCAGAACAACCGAAAAAACCCTAGTTCCACCGTTGTAACCTTCTGTTCCCGTGAGATCCCTTCTTGGGGCCTGTTCCGGAGCTCCGCCGGAGGGGGGATCTACCACGGTGTGTTTCTACATCATCATCATCGCCTCACCATGAGTTGTGAGTAGTTTACCACAGACCTTCGGGTCCATAGCTAGTATCTAGATGGCTTCTTCTCTCTCTTTGGATCTCAATACAAAGTTCTCCTCGATCTTTGAGGAGATCTATTTGATGTAATCTCTTTTTGCGGTGTGTTTGTCGAGATCCGATGAATTGTGGGTTTATGATCAAGATTATCTATGAGAAATATTTGGTTCTTCTCTGAACTCTTTATGTATGATTATAATATCCTTGCAAGTCTCTTCGAATTATTGGTTTGGTTTGGCCTACTAGATATATAGTTATTGCAATGGGAGAAGTGCTTGGCTTTGGGTTCAATCTTGCGGTGTCCTTTCCCAGTGACAGTAGGGGCAGCAATGCACGTATTGTATTGTTGCCATAGAGGATAAAAAGATGGGGTTCATATCACGAAGTTTTAGTTTATCCCTCTACATCATGCCATCTTGCTTAAGGCGTTACTCTGTTCATATGAACTCAATACACTAGATGCATGCTGGATAGCGGTCGATGTGTGGAGTAATAGTAGTAGTTGCAGAATTGTTTCGGTCTACTTTTCTCGGATGTGGTGCCTATATATAATGATCATGCCTAGATAGTCTCATAATTATTTGCTCTTCTATCAATTGCTTGACAGTAATTTGTTTACCCGCCGTAGAATATCGCTATCATGAGAGAAGCCACTAGAGAACACTATGGCCCCTGGGTCTATTCTCAACATATCAATCTACAATCTACTTTACTTTTCCGCTTTTACTTTCTGTTCTTATAACCAAAAATACCAAAAATATCAAACTATCATCTCTATCATATCTCACTTTCGTAAGTGACCGTAAAGGGATTGACAACCCCTTATCGCGTTGGCTGTGAAGTTCTTATTTGTTTGTGTAGGTGTGAGGGACTCGTGCGTGGTCTCCTACTGGATTGATACCTTGGTTCTCAAAAACTGAGGGAAATACTTACGCTACTGTGTTGCATCCCCCTTTCCTCTTCGAGGGAATACAACGCAAGCTCAAGAAGTAGCAAACACCAAGTTCCCCGCTCTTCATGTGATGCTCCTCCGCCGGGGGTGGAAGACCTTCGCGCGTGCCCACTACATGATGAAGGGGCACGTCTTCTGCTTCAGGTTAGGGGAGAGTGATATGCTCTCCGTCAAGGTCTTCAGGCGCTCGGGACACAGGCTAGGGTGCTGTGCGGAGAGCTCGACTCACAACGAAAACTCCTCCCCGAGCGAGAGCGATGGGGAGGACAGCGACATCGACGAAGAGGGCAGCGGGCGGGAGGATGATGGGTTCGACCAGGCGGCGGATACGCCATCTCTGGGCGATGCCGGTAGCACCAACATCTGCACCGCCAGCCCCTCGAACTTCTCGGGGTCGCCTCCTTGGGCGGCTGGCGTTGGGAGGCCGGAGAAGACGAAGAAGGTGGGTGACGGTCGTCATGTCGGAGTACGTGGGCATCAACTCGCGCATTGCCGGGCCGCTGCCCCATCTTCGGCTCTTCTCCGACGCCGTCATCGCGAGCCTCCTTCGGGATGCCCACCGGGATGTTCTATTGGTGCTTTCTGTTGTTCGCGCTTTGCCTAGGCGCTCCTTTTGCCCTTCGCCATCTTGTTCCATTTCCTGAGGAGAGGGACAAGAAAGGGATTATGGGCATCTTATCTCTTTTTAGTTTTTAAGCCTACGGGCCTTTTTAAGATTTAAATCTTGTAACCCTGTCAGGACCGGTTTTCCAGGATATGAATTTCCCAGTAAACGGCCCTTGTGCTCACCAGCCCCAGGATTACTGTTAGCTGATGAGACACAAACTTGATACAGAAATTCCAAGCAAAATACAAAATATGTAGTACATGACCATTCTGGTCCATGAGTACAACAAAAGGGGTTCTAGTGGTTGATGGCGGAAGCGGTTTGCGATACATCAGCGTCTATGGGACTCCATTTCCCACAGGAACAGCTGACCTGGATAATTCCTATCTTCGCGAGGCTGCTATCTCCACTGCCTAGGTTCCGGGGCTGTCATCGCAGCGCTCCTCTCCCAGCGAGAAATCTGGCCAAGACAATAGCCAGGGACAAGCCAGTGAGTACTTTGAATGTACTCGCAAACATTACGAACACAGGTAAAATATAACAAATGATGCACTGAAACATTCCATGATCACTTTGTTAGTCACACACTAAAATTCATGACGCACGCCAGCAGGTTATTCTTATAAAGCATGATTGAGCAACCAGAGAATAAGAATAAAATGCACCGATCGGGTGTCTGAAGCGACACCTCGAAAGGATAATAAAACAACGCATGCCTCAGTCGGACGTCTGAGCGACGTCTCATAAAGGGCTTATAAAGGAACAATAACAAACTTGCCACAGTCGGGCGTCTGAGCGACACCACATAAAGGGCTTATAAGGAAAATAAATAATAAGCATGCCACAGTCGGGCGTCTGAGCGACACCACATAAAGGGCTTATAAGGAAAATAAATGATAAGCATGCCACAGTCGGGCGTCTGAGCGACACCACATAAAGGGCTTATAAGGAAAATAAATGATAAGCATGCCACAGTCGGGCGTCTGAGCGACACCACATAAAGGGCTTATAAGGAAAATAAATGATAAGCATGCCACAGTCGGGCGTCTGAGCGACACCACATAAAGGGCTTATATGAGAATAATCAGGGGGAATATCCAGGAGGTAGAACCATCCCAGGGATACTCAATAATTCAAACAACACAAGTGGTTAGTCCATAATGATAATAATCATAATCATCACATGTCACAAGTTATGATCCATGTTCTGGCGTAGCAGTTTTCCTCCGAAGACCGACACTAAGACCGACACTTGACCCATCCCAGACTGTAATCCTTAACCGCGGACACGGCTATTCGAATAGATATAAACTCTGCAGAGGGTGTACTCTTTACCCACGAGCAATGGATTCCTTTAGCCCATCGGGACTAATGCCATTTACGGTCTTTTAGTTGAAAACACACCTGACTTGCACACACCAGCTTAACTTACCGGTGACTGGGATCACCCACGACACCTGTTAAGTAAAACTCTAAGTGGGGAGGCTACAACCTCGAGTAGCATGGGATCACAGAATTTATAATGCGCGCGAACTAGGGGAGCTACCCCCTCGGCTCCAACCGGAAACACCCATGCCCCCGGACCAGGTGGCCTGCCTACCGGATGCAGCCGGTATCTTCCACCATGGCCTCTCTGTACGGTGTGTGCCAAGAAAGGGGTTGACAACTTACTGGACTGTACCCTACCTGCGGCAGGGACAAGTGGTAGTACGAAACAAGTATGGGGGTTACCGGAACAAGACTCGATCTATGGTCGACCCAGGAGGTTAAAGTATCACCTGCGTGATTAGCATAGTAAATATATCTCACACCAACAGACAGAATCACCACTTATCATACCTCAACATGCCTTACTGACTATACTCGTCTCAACGAAATATCAGTAGCAAGCTCGTGTCTACCCAAGACAGAGACTTTCCCGGATTCCTTCCAGTAGGCATGAGAGGTAGACGAGGGTGAATGCTATCACCAGTATATCAATTTCCAACAGCCAGGAATCTTCATCATGCACTCATGAGCATGATCATACCATCACATAAAATAACTAATACTCCGTGTCAAGGTGGGGTTGTAAACGTGTCAAACAACACACAATAATATTATGCCGGGGTTCAGAATGCTTGCCTTCAAGGTGCAGAGAGGTGAGGGCACTCCAAAACTTTTGAAAGTTTTGATCTTCCCTCCAAATTCCTATTTTTTGAAAATATTCAAATTAACACAACTTTAAAAACAGAACAAAAAGTTGTCCTAATTATTTTTGAAATAAATCTTAAAATAAACTAGGTGAAATTTGAGAGTGGTAGGAAAAAGAATCAACTCATTTGGAGTTTTATTTGGAAAGATATGCCCAGTCAAAGTTTAGTCAAAGTTCTGTTTTAAATAAAAACAGAAAAGGAAAACTGTTTTGAACGAAATGCGCTTTCAAACAGAGGAGACGTACTCGGTGGGGGGTGCGCTTTCACTTAAGCCAGCGAGGGCCGGTTCGAGGTCACTGACAGGGGGCCCCGCGGTCCCACCTGTCGGGTTTGACCGGTCCTCCTCCCTCCTCCCTTCTTCGCCCGCACTGGACGGAGCTCCGGCGATTGCCGGCGGCGAACGGCGGCTCCATGCGGGAAACGGAGAGGCGG
>LR738710.1:562407839-562425413 GCA_902687465.1 Secale cereale | reverse complement strand
GTCGGTTCGGACGCGAGCACGTGCAAAACGCGCGCTCTGCTCGCGCTCCGGGCATGCACAGCAGGTGTTCGGCGAAATGCCAAAGCGTGCTAGAGGTCTAGGGTGAGGCTGGGGTTTAACAGGTCCATGTTAGAGTTAACTAGGAGTTTAGTGGACAAACTGATTTGCCCAGAGGGGTAAGATCACTATGCAAATACAAAACCATGCCAAAACTGTCCATGAACACAAGGTGCTCGACAGAATGCCTTGGGCTTCTAGGCATCTCTTCTGGTGGCCAAAAACTCCAGAGTGGAGTCTCTCTAGATGACAAAGAGGGTGGCTAGGTTAGTTTGTCAAAAGCAAACACTCCTTAGTACAAGTTTTTGAGAAAACCAAATCTGGACAGAAGATAAAAGCTATCCTTGCATGGACCAAAAATATACCAATGGGTCCAATCTCCTGGACTTAAGAGTTTGGTAGGGTAGACTATAAGCAGGAGAAAATTTAGAGGCAAAAGGGCAAGCAAAAATGGGGCTGTAGTACAAACCACTAAACTGGGCCAGAACACAAATGAGGATGTTTTGCTCAAATTTTCCAAAGAACACCACTGGGTTTTTGCATAGGAATGAGTTATATACTTCTACCAACATCTCCAAATTTTGGTAGAATTTTTAAATGCATTTGTCAAAGGGTTGCAGTGCAAAAGAGACTCCAAACTTATGAGAAATTAATTTAAAAGCAAATAAGTTTTTAGGGAAATATTTACAGAAATAATTCCACTGATAAAAGAAATGATCTTGAGAGGGAATACAAGTCCAACAATATTCTTGAAAGGTTCCCCTTGAGGGAAAAATTCCACAATTCAAAAGAAAAGAATGGTACTGAGATCAAAAGAAAACCCAGAAAAGAAAATTTTGATTTCCTGGCAAAAATAAATAAACCATGGTTAAAAATCTTGGGGTGTTACAACACCACCCCCCTTAAGAAAAATCTCGTCCTCGAGATTTGCTAAGGACGATCTCAAAATATCCATCCTATTACCATAAAGCATTAATTCAAAAGAAACGGACATTCGTAATATACTGAGGTTACTACGAGGGAGCAATTAATTGGTACAACTACAGTGGTGTACTGGTGTTATGTGAAGAAAATCTATGGTTGGGAAAACCGAGAAATTACTACTATCGGCTGCAGTAAATTTAGAACAACGGTCTAATTTCACAAATTGCGCTGGTCGTACCCGAGTGCATAGAGCTCTCTCTGGCTGACAGGTGGACCCGGGGTCCACTGTCAGTCTCTTCTTCTACCTCTGGCTCTCTTTCTCCCTCTCTCTCGCGTGCTCTCCCGCGCTTTCTCCACCGGCGACGCCTAGCACGTAGGGCATCTAGGCCGTACTGCGGTAGTGCGCGGCGTGCTAGCTGCCGGCGCAGCGTGCACTCACCTCGCGGGCCAGTGCGTTGTCGGCACTGCTCGCGGATTCGCCTCCGAACACCGGCGATCGAGCGACGAGCGGCGCTGGTGGACTTCGCCCACCGTACACCGATCTCGAGCTATAAAATGACCGCGGTGCTCCTCTCTTCTTCCTCACACCTGGCCTCGCCTCCCTTCTCCTTCCTTCTCCTCCATTTCTGTTTGCAGGAGGTCGCGACGAGGCTCTAATGGCGGAGGTGATGCCGGACTGGTACGTGATCCTGATGTGCGGAGGGTTGGCGGCGTTGCTGGGGTTCTCCGTGCTCTTGTGCGCGATGATCCTCAATGATCGTGGTGATGCTGCTGCTCGAGTGTTAGCTCTTCGCGGCGGCGATGATCACGAGGATTAACTGTGGTTGTTAGGTTCTGACTGCTGTCAGTGTGCTGGAGGCAACCTGCGTTCGAATAATCACCCACAAATTTCTCCTTTAGAGACTGTGGTGTGATAGTGAGGTTATCCGATAGGTGCAAAATGTGTACGTGGTTATGCAATTAGTGCATGCAGTTGAGTGGTAGTGGATGTGAGCCTGCTGTCGTGGTGCTGTGCGAATTAAAATACATGTCATGGAGAATTTATGTGTTGCAACGGCTCAAAGGAAAATCTAACTTCAAGATTTACTGAGAGCGGAGGCAGTCAATCAAAATGAACAGCAGTAATAACCACTCATATTAATCGAAAACAAATATTTAATACATCACACAAACTTAGAATACAACGTATAAGCTGAAATACGTAAATAAGTGCTAGGATAACAAACATAGCAGTTACGCCTACGAAAAATGGACAGGGTCCTGAGAAAAAGTCTCCGGCACCGGGGCACATTTCTCTCCTATCGGGGAAAGCGGAAGGCTTCCCGGTGTTGGAACACATTCTTCTTCTTCCGGAGGGAGCGGAGGAAGTTGAGGAAGCAATCGAAGAACGTGTCCTTCCTGGGTTGGCAGAGGGGGTCCGCCAATGGTGATCCGGGGATTCAGAACAGCAAGATAGTGGAGATACTCCAGTATTTGCTGGGTGAAACGCTCCTGGGCCATCACATATTGAATGAGATAGACCAGGGCTGGATCGTTCTCCGCACGTCCACAGCGGAACGTAGCTTCTGCTCCAAAAGCAGCGCGGCTTGGGAAATAGCAGTATTCTCTTGTGCTGGCACAAGGTACCGCAAATCGAAGACGGGTGACTGCTTCATACGCAGCAGACTCAATGGCCATGCCTGGTGTTGGCATGGATCTCCCGATGAAGATAACATAGGGAGGGCCTTGGTTTAAATCTGCTGGTGGAATATGTACAGCTGCCCAGTATTTCGAGAGATCAGGAGTGATTCTCGATTTGAGCAGCTCATACAGGGGTGGATGGGTGGAGCCAAGAGTATTGCGGGCAAAATCCCATAATATCTTAACAAAACTACCAGGGTTTGCGTCGGGGGTCCTCAGGTAAGCTCCGGGGTGAGACATGGATGGGTGAATGAGGAAGGTAGCGCTCGATGCTGATGGTTGCTGGTGTGGAAAAATGAGGGTGGCCTCTTATAGAGAGCCTGGGTCATAAAACATGAAGTGGGGTCGGTACGACTGAGGCACCGACTCCGGCGCGGGGCTGTCTGAGTCAAAGTCTCAGGCCTCAATCCAAAAGAGAAGTGACATGTTACTGTGCATGTCGATTTGGGGTCACGTCTAGAATTTTACTCTGCAACCATTCGTCAAACAATATATGCCAGATCACACATACTATGTGGTGCTGACACACAAGTGGTTACAAGCTCACTACGTCACACAACGACTACTACGGAACTAAAGGAAAAACCGGCCACTAGGGCTTGACAACAATCCTGGTGGACTCAGTCCACCTGGTTGAGATCTAGCCGGGCGTGTCCTGCGGATGCCGAGTCCTCTCCGGGTGCTTCCGTGTCGGAGCTGGCCGGGGTAGGATGGGGAGCTACAGGGCTGGAGTAGCGGTGGTGGCCTTCGCGGGGTGTCGAGGTCACCGTCCCATTGGAGTAGGCCTCCAAGAGACGACGGAGGTCTCCGGGTGAGGCGATGGCATTGCCCGGGTGGATGACATGGTCAGAGCTTGGGGGCTCAACCGGCCTTCCAGGCAGCACTATCGGGGTGTCGGTGGCGTGTGCGACCTCGCTCCTTGCCGGGGTCAGGCGAGTGAGCGTCATGCGGGTCTCAATCAGGTCGAGAGTGACCTGATCAAATAGTGCTTCTTGCGCTTCCAGGTAGCGCACCAGATGCACCAGGGCAGGGTCCGACTCATGGTCTCCGTTGGCGACCTGGGTCGGTCTACCATAGCCTTCACGACTAGGGTAGTAGTAGAATGAGCGGCAGTTAACCCTCGGCGACAGGTGCCGAAGATGAACTATAGCCTCTCGGGCTGCAAGTTGGATGGCTTGGGGCTCGTCGGAGGTCGTCCTCCCGGTGAACCGGTAGGGACGCTCCGAGATGATGCCTCTCCCGTAGATGTGCGCCGTGGCCCAAAAGTGATGGATGGAATTACTCATGTGTTCTTGGTACACGACATATTCCGGCGGCTCGATGGTGCCGAAGGCACGGCGGGTGAGGTTGGCGAGGATGGTTACGAAGCCTTCGAGCTCAACTGCGGTGGTCTCGTTGTGAACGCGGGGGCCTGGCATCTTGGTGGTTGGATATCGAATTGGGAATGTGGCTGTGATGTGCTGAGTTTTTGGGGCAAGGCTTCCTTTATAAGTCAGCCGGGTCTTCCATCGCACGCTTGTGGATGGGACAACTCAGATGTCGGCACAGGCGCACGGTCTATGGATAGGCCGATAGGTTGGGCACCGACTGCCAAAAGCTGTCGGGGTCACTGTGTGGCTATTCAGCATGAGGGATATGGCTGGGTCTAGAATCAGGTTTGGTGGGTTGATTAACTTAGGTTTATTGACCTGGCTAAGATAGGATTAGCCAATGGTCAGCCTGGCTCTGATACCAAGGTTGTCAGGACCGGTTTTCCAGGATATGAATTTCCCAGTAAACGGCCCTTGTGCTCACCAGCCCCAGGATTACTGTTAGCTGATGAGACACAAACTTGATACAGAAATTCCAAGCAAAATACAAAATATGTAGTACATGACCATTCTGGTCCATGAGTACAACAAAAGGGGTTCTAGTGGTTGATGGCGGAAGCGGTTTGCGATACATCAGCGTCTATGGGACTCCATTTCCCACAGGAACAGCTGACCTGGATAATTCCTATCTTCGCGAGGCTGCTATCTCCACTGCCTAGGTTCCGGGGCTGTCATCGCAGCGCTCCTCTCCCAGCGAGAAATCTGGCCAAGACAATAGCCAGGGACAAGCCAGTGAGTACTTTGAATGTACTCGCAAACATTACGAACACAGGTAAAATATAACAAATGATGCACTGAAACATTCCATGATCACTTTGTTAGTCACACACTAAAATTCATGACGCACGCCAGCAGGTTATTCTTATAAAGCATGATTGAGCAACCAGAGAATAAGAATAAAATGCACCGATCGGGTGTCTGAAGCGACACCTCGAAAGGATAATAAAACAACGCATGCCTCAGTCGGACGTCTGAGCGACGTCTCATAAAGGGCTTATAAAGGAACAATAACAAACTTGCCACAGTCGGGCGTCTGAGCGACACCACATAAAGGGCTTATAAGGAAAATAAATAATAAGCATGCCACAGTCGGGCGTCTGAGCGACACCACATAAAGGGCTTATAAGGAAAATAAATGATAAGCATGCCACAGTCGGGCGTCTGAGCGACACCACATAAAGGGCTTATAAGGAAAATAAATGATAAGCATGCCACAGTCGGGCGTCTGAGCGACACCACATAAAGGGCTTATATGAGAATAATCAGGGGGAATATCCAGGAGGTAGAACCATCCCAGGGATACTCAATAATTCAAACAACACAAGTGGTTAGTCCATAATGATAATAATCATAATCATCACATGTCACAAGTTATGATCCATGTTCTGGCGTAGCAGTTTTCCTCCGAAGACCGACACTAAGACCGACACTTGACCCATCCCAGACTGTAATCCTTAACCGCGGACACGGCTATTCGAATAGATATAAACTCTGTAGAGGGTGTACTCTTTACCCACGAGCAATGGATTCCTTTAGCCCATCGGGACTAATGCCATTTACGGTCTTTTAGTTGAAAACACACCTGACTTGCACACACCAGCTTAACTTACCGGTGACTGGGATCACCCACGACACCTGTTAAGTAAAACTCTAAGTGGGGAGGCTACAACCTCGAGTAGCATGGGATCACAGAATTTATAATGCGCGCGAACTAGGGGAGCTACCCCCTCGGCTCCAACCGGAAACACCCATGCCCCCGGACCAGGTGGCCTGCCTACCGGATGCAGCCGGTATCTTCCACCATGGCCTCTCTGTACGGTGTGTGCCAAGAAAGGGGTTGACAACTTACTGGACTGTACCCTACCTGCGGCAGGGACAAGTGGTAGTACGAAACAAGTATGGGGGTTACCGGAACAAGACTCGATCTATGGTCGACTCAGGAGGTTAAAGTATCACCTGCGTGATTAGCATAGTAAATATATCTCACACCAACAGACAGAATCACCACTTATCATACCTCAACATGCCTTACTGACTATACTCGTCTCAACGAAATATCAGTAGCAAGCTCGTGTCTACCCAAGACAGAGACTTTCCCGGATTCCTTCCAGTAGGCATGAGAGGTAGACGAGGGTGAATGCTATCACCAGTATATCAATTTCCAACAGCCAGGAATCTTCATCATGCACTCATGAGCATGATCATACCATCACATAAAATAACTAATACTCCGTGTCAAGGTGGGGTTGTAAACGTGTCAAACAACACACAATAATATTATGCCGGGGTTCAGAATGCTTGCCTTCAAGGTGCAGAGAGGTGAGGGCACTCCAAAACTTTTGAAAGTTTTGATCTTCCCTCCAAATTCCTATTTTTTGAAAATATTCAAATTAACACAACTTTAAAAACAGAACAAAAAGTTGTCCTAATTATTTTTGAAATAAATCTTAAAATAAACTAGGTGAAATTTGAGAGTGGTAGGAAAAAGAATCAACTCATTTGGAGTTTTATTTGGAAAGATATGCCCAGTCAAAGTTTAGTCAAAGTTCTGTTTTAAATAAAAACAGAAAAGGAAAACTGTTTTGAACGAAATGCGCTTTCAAACAGAGGAGACGTACTCGGTGGGGGGTGCGCTTTCACTTAAGCCAGCGAGGGCCGGTTCGAGGTCACTGACAGGGGGCCCCGCGGTCCCACCTGTCGGGTTTGACCGGTCCTCCTCCCTCCTCCCTTCTTCGCCCGCACTGGACGGAGCTCCGGCGATTGCCGGCGGCGAACGGCGGCTCCATGCGGGAAACGGAGAGGCGGCAAGGGTCCGCGGTTCTACGGCGAATCTCTCGGTGGTCGAAACGGCCGAGGTGGTGCTGAGGATTGCCGGCGACGAGCTTCGCGGCGGCGACGGCCTCGGGAGAAAAAGGGGAAGATGACTACGGTGGCGCTGGAGCTCGGTTGAGTAGTTGGGAAGCTCCGTGGAGTCGAGGGGAAGCCAACGGCGGCACTGGATGGGTGGGGGAGGGCCTGGTTACGGCGAATGGTGCCGGCGCATGGCGGCGGCCGAGGTTGCCGGAGATGGAGAAGATTGCTTCTTCCGGTCGAACCACTACGAGGGGAGCTAGCTATGGTGGACTGGAGGCTGCTTGGAGTCTCAGACGAGCTCGAGGTTCCTTAAATAGGCGGGGGAGGTCGGTTCCGCGGCTCCCCGTGGATAAGCACGACGGCGGCGATGGCGGTTCGTCGTCTCTGTAGCCGGGGCGACGTGGCGGAGCTCTGGGAGCATGCCAGGAGCTAGTGGACGGACGGGGCACTGCACAAGGAGGCAGGTGGCGAGCGAGAGCGGCTCGGGCGGCGCCGTCCATGGCAGAGCTGGTCACGGGCGCCGGTGTGCTGCCAAAGCGCCATCGCTGCCGCTCTGAGAGGAGCAGGGCGAGTAGGGGCCGCACTAGGGGACAGGGGAGAGGATTAGAACGAGCTCGGGAGGCTTATCCAGGGGCAAGTCGGTTCGGACGCGAGCACGTGCAAAACGCGCGCTCTGCTCGCGCTCCGGGCATGCACAGCAGGTGTTCGGCGAAATGCCAAAGCGTGCTAGAGGTCTAGGGTGAGGCTGGGGTTTAACAGGTCCATGTTAGAGTTAACTAGGAGTTTAGTGGACAAACTGATTTGCCCAGAGGGGTAAGATCACTATGCAAATACAAAACCATGCCAAAACTGTCCATGAACACAAGGTGCTCGACAGAATGCCTTGGGCTTCTAGGCATCTCTTCTGGTGGCCAAAAACTCCAGAGTGGAGTCTCTCTAGATGACAAAGAGGGTGGCTAGGTTAGTTTGTCAAAAGCAAACACTCCTTAGTACAAGTTTTTGAGAAAACCAAATCTGGACAGAAGATAAAAGCTATCCTTGCATGGACCAAAAATATACCAATGGGTCCAATCTCCTGGACTTAAGAGTTTGGTAGGGTAGACTATAAGCAGGAGAAAATTTAGAGGCAAAAGGGCAAGCAAAAATGGGGCTGTAGTACAAACCACTAAACTGGGCCAGAACACAAATGAGGATGTTTTGCTCAAATTTTCCAAAGAACACCACTGGGTTTTTGCATAGGAATGAGTTATATACTTCTACCAACATCTCCAAATTTTGGTAGAATTTTTAAATGCATTTGTCAAAGGGTTGCAGTGCAAAAGAGACTCCAAACTTATGAGAAATTAATTTAAAAGCAAATAAGTTTTTAGGGAAATATTTACAGAAATAATTCCACTGATAAAAGAAATGATCTTGAGAGGGAATACAAGTCCAACAATATTCTTGAAAGGTTCCCCTTGAGGGAAAAATTCCACAATTCAAAAGAAAAGAATGGTACTGAGATCAAAAGAAAACCCAGAAAAGAAAATTTTGATTTCCTGGCAAAAATAAATAAACCATGGTTAAAAATCTTGGGGTGTTACAAACCCCCTCGCTCATGTATGCATTCCGTACGAATTGTACTTGTTTACAACATATTAATGAAGAGAAGGGTGTTTGTCGGGTTTCTTTGTGCGCGGGAAGGAGCCACACCAAGCAACAGATCCTTGTTATCTCAAGACAAACATCATGCCCTGACAACAAGCCTTGCCGTGCCCCCCCCCCCCCGCTCCATAGCTCGACCGTATTCACGCCCTTGGCGGAAGCAGGAGCAGGGTAGGGTTAGGCCCTTCGTCTGCTCTCTTCCCATCACACTACTACCGAGCTCCGGTCCAAAACAAGGCTAGTTGGACACAGGGAAAAGGGAGTATGATGGCATAAGAGTGAACGAAGCCTCGTACGTTCAAGTTTCATACGGAAGTAAGGAGTGCGGGATGAAAGACTTATCTGGTCTTGTAGCTCCCGACAACCTTGTCTTGCCGTGGAGTGATCCTTAGTCGTACAGCCCCTGGCAACCTTGGTTTTGCCGGGGTCGGAGTGTCGGCTCGTTCTCTTTCTTCCAAACAGCTCAGCAGAAATGCCCACGCATCCTGTGAACAAGGAGACAGAAAGGAAATAGAGAGACGCAAACTCGACCTCTATGCTAGGGGTTAGCCACCATCGAGCACTATCAACCCTAAAAGAGAAAGAGACTCAACCTAGCATGCATGCTAAAACTTAGGGCGCTAGCGCTTAATTTATTTATGCTCAGGGTCTGCGCCTGGCTCTATACGAAGGGTTACATGCCTTGTCGGCAAGGCTTGTACAAAAGGGTGGCTTGCCGGGAAGCCCGGCAACCGCGCCTTACGGGTAAAACTTGCGAAGATGTTCGATGTTCTAGGAGGTACTCACTGGAATACCATCTTTGGTCTCCAGGCCTGGTAACTCGTATTACCCGATGAGGGCCTTCCCACTTCGGCGTCAACTTGTTGGAATTCTTGGCCAACTGAACGTGCCGAAGAACAAGGTTGCCTTCCTCAAAACTTCGGGCATGAAACTTGCGGCTATGATAGCGGCGGAAGGCCTGCTGGTAGCGCGCTGCTCGCACAGCCACTCGAAGACGATCTTCCTCAAGGAGCGTTGCATCATCTTGGTGCAGCTGCTCTTGCTCAAGCCCATCATAAGCGAGCACTCGGGGTGACCCGTATGTGAGTTCCATGGGGAGAACTGCTTCCACCCCGTAAACGAGGGAGAAAGGTGTCTGGCCGGTGGCTCGATTTGGTGTCGTCCTGATCGACTAAAGAACCGCCGACAGTTCATCAATCCAGCGCCTTCCACACTTGTGCAGTCTGTCGAAAGTTCTTGTCCAGAGGCCTCGCAGTACTTCAGCATTTGCCCTCTCCGCCTGGCCGTTGCTTCGAGGATGCGCAACAGAAGCAAACCAGACCTTTCTGCCGATATCTTGACTATACTGCATGAAGGAGTGGCTTGTGAACTGCGTGCCATTGTCGGTAATGACTATGTTTGGTATCCCGAATCGGCAGACCAGGCCCTTGAAGAACTTGACGGCTGATTGCGTTGTCACCTTTCTCACTACTTCCACCTCTGGCCACTTTGTGAACTTGTCGATTGCAACGTACAAGTACTCAAAGCGCTCGACAGCACGGGGAAAAGGGCCCAGTATGTCGAGCCCCCAGACCGAGAATGGCCAGGAAAGAGGGATTGTTTAGAGAGCTTGAGCAGGTTGATGAAGCTTCTTTGAATGGAACTGACACGCTTCACACTTGGTTACTAGTTTCATTGCATCCTGGAGGGCAGTGGGCCAGAAGAAACCTTGCCGGAATGCCTTGCCGATAAGGGCCCTCGACCCTATGTGGGAGCCACATATGCCTCCGTGTATCTCCGCCAACAGCCCCAGCCCTTCCTCCCGCGGAATGCACTTCAATTTCACACTGTTCGGCCTTTTTTCTGTACAAGACGTCATCGACGAATTGGTACATGGCGGACCGACGGGCTACTTTCTCCGCTTCTTCCTGCTCCTCAGGAAGCTCCCCGGTTTGGAGGAATTGGACGGTATGTTGTGCCCATGCCGGAGCCTGGGGCTCGACGTCAAGGACCTAAGGCATTTCCTCTGCTACAGGAGCGATTGTCTCCACGGTCAGGGGTTGATGCCCCGCCGGAGTCTGTCGCCCCACGGCAGGCTCAGCGTCCTCGGCAACATCTCTGCCGGCGACCCCTGGGGGCTCGGCGGGAAAGTACTTGTCGGGGCCTGATTTCCTTCGCTTGTTCTGCTCGGTCAATGGTTCAATGGATGGATGATTTAATCGAAGCACAAAGGGACATGGTTCCACAGGCAGTTTGAGGGCGGCGTGTTTCGCCAAGTAGTCGGCGATGTCGTTCTCCGCTCGGGGAACATGCTTTGCTTGTATACTGTCAAAACGCTCCTCCAGCTTCCTCACTTCATCCACATAGGCTTCCATCAACGGGCTCCGATAATCTTTGTCCACTTTCTTGACGACAAGCTGCAAATCACCTCTGACAATGAGCTTCTTGAATCCGAGATCTGCCGCGATCCTGAGACTAGCAAGCAGCCCCTTGTACTCGGCAGTGTTGTTCGTCGACATCTCCCTGAGAAAGTGCATCTGGACTACATACTTGAGGTGCTCTCCGGTGGGTGCAACGAGCAACGCACCAGCACCGGCGCCTTGTAGCGAGAAAGCACCTTCAAAGTACATAATCCAGTTGCGACTCGTATCCTTGTCGGGGAGAGTAGTCTCCTGGATCTCTTCATCAGGCGTTGAGGTCCATTCTGCAACGAACTATGTCAAGACTCCACTCTGAATCGTTAAAGTGCTTTCAAACTTCAAACCGAAGCTCCACAGCTCCAAGGCCCATTCCACAATCCTCCAAGTTGCATCTGGGTTATGCAATATCCGCTGCAATGGGAGGCGGGTGACGACGGTAATTTCATGTGCTTGGAAGTAATGACGCAGCTTCCTCGAGGCCATAAGGGGGCCGAAGAGCAATTTCTGCACGCCGGAGTACCTCGACCTAGCCCCCTGCAAGAGGGAGCTGACAAAGTAAACCGGGTGCCGGATCATCTTCTTCTTCTGCACCACTCCATTTGGTTGCGTCGCTTCGGCCCCAGTGGCATCAGGTTATGTCGTTGCTATTGCTTCCGTATTGACCTCCCTCTGGGCTACTAGCGCAGCACTGACCACTTGATTCGTTGCCGCTAGATACAGCAGCAAGGACTCTTGTGGTTTAGGCACGACTAGTATCGGCGTAGAGGAGAGGTATTTCTTCAAATCTTGCAGTGTTGCTTCGGCTTCTAGGGTCCACTCCATCGGGCCCGCCTTTTTCAAAATCTTGAAAAAGGGGAGGGCGCGCTCGGCATATTTGGAGATGCATCTGCTCATGGCGGCAACACAGCCAGCAAGCCGACGCACGTCCTTGATCCGCCTAGGTGCTTTAATCTGCTCGATGGCCTTGATCTTGTCTGGATTCACCTCAATTCCATGTTGTGACACGAAGAAACTGAGAAGCTTGCCGGACGGAACGCCGAAGACACACTTTTCAGGGTTCAGCTTAAGGTTGATCTTGCGCAGATTCACGAACGTCTCTTCCAAATCTTGTGTGAGCATTGCTTTGTCCTTGGTTTTGACCACTATATCATCCATATAGGCTTCCATATTTCTATGTAGTTGAGGCTCAAACCCAATTCGGACTACTCTTGCGAATGTCGAGCCAGCACTCTTCAACCCGAAAGGCATCCGTATGAAACAATATGTACCACATGGGGTGATGAATGATGTCTTCTCTTCATCTTATCTTATCATGAAGATTTGATGGTAGCCTGAGTAAGCCTCGAGGAATGACAACAAGTCACATCTGGCCATGGAGTCTACAATCTGGTCGATGCGCGACAATGGGAAAGGGTCTTTTGGACAAGCCTTATTGATGTCTGTGTAATCAATACACAGTCTCCACTTCCCATTTGCCTTGCGCACCACCACTGGATTGGCCAGCCACGTTGGATGGAGCACTCCTATCACTAAGCCTGCCGCCTCTAACTTCCTGGTTTCCTCTCTGATGAACTCTTGCCAACCCAGAGCTTGCTTCCTGACCTTCTGCTTGACGGGTCGCGCATGAGGGTAGACAGAAAGATGGTGCTCAATCACCTCCCTGGGAACGCCGGTGATGTCAGATGCTGGCCATGCAAACACGTCGACATTCGCCCGCAGGAAGGTGACGAGCGCGTCTTCCTATTTTCTGTCGAGGGCGGAGCTTATGGTGAAAGCCCCTCCCATGCCATCCTCCTTGACGAACACCTTCTTGGTTTCTGGTGGAGCAGCACTGGATTTCTTGCTCTTGTCGGTCGAGCTCTCTGGCACGTTCTCGACGGGAGCACTGCACTCCGAAGAGGAGCGCTTGCCGGAGTGGATGCGAGAGGTCCTACCAGTCTTCTTCCCTCCCGGGGCTTCAGCGGCAGGAGCAAGTGGCTTGGTGGCAGTTGCTGCAACTGCCTCCCGGTAAAGCTGATCAGCGCAAATCAGCGCATCCTTCTTGTCGGAGGGGACGGTGATGATGGACATCGGCACAGGCATTTTCAGCATGTTGTAGGCGTAATGCGATGCCTCCATGAACTTGGTCAATGCCGGGCGGCCGAGGATCTCCTTTTAAGGCAAAGGGATCTCAGCAACATAAAAAACAACCATCTCCGTCATGTAGTTCAGTTTGCCCCCAAATGTCACGAGCAGTGTGACTTTACCCTTGGGCTGACTCATTCCTGGGTTGACCCCTTGAAACGTGCCCGTCTCCTCAAGGTCTCCATCAGGGATTTGCAGTCTTTTGATTACGACGGGTGCGATCAAGTTCAGACCGGCCCCGCCATCAACTAGCATCTTCATCACCTTGAGGTTGCATATTGTTGGTGAAACCAACAATGGCAAACACCCGACCGCAGTTGTGCGATCAGCGTGGTCCTCGGTGTCAAAGATGATAGGAGTGTTGGACCACTTTAGCGTCTTCTGGGCATCGAACGATGGTTCCACTGTTGTGATCTCACGGGCCCACTATTTGAGTTAGGGGTGAGAGGTGTGCAGGGAGGCACTGCCATCAACGCACATGGCCTCTGTAGCTTTCTAGAACTCTTGCTCGCCAAACTCGTCGTCCTCATCATGATCATCATCTTCTCGCTTCTTGTCATGGCCCCGGGCGGGCCGTTCTTGTTGGTTATCCTTGCCGCGGCGGCCAGGCTGGCCGCCACATTTCTTGCCGGATCCCTCAGCACCATCCTGGCCCTTCTCCTTGTCCCTCCTTTCATATTCAGCCGTTTGTTTCTCTGCGAGCTGCTCGACTTGTCGGAAGTTCTGGAGGCCATAGCCTTTGGCGCGGTGGATCTTGCAGTACTACTTGTCGGAGCTTCCTGGCTTGTCCGCGGCCGCCAAGGCTCGGTAGGCGACACATCCAGCGATTTCCTTGCCAGTGTCATCTGCCTTGGTTTTCTTGGCGGCGCCGGTGGCATCGGATCCCTCGACGGCAAGCCCGGCCTTGCCCTTGCGTTTCCTGTTGCGGCGTCGACCCTTTTTCGTCGGGGCAACAGCATCTTCGTCCATGGAATCGGTTTCCACACCAGCATCTTCGCCAAGGTACTTCCTTCCCTCTTCAGCCCGAGCGCATTTGTCGGCCAGAACGTAGAGTTCGGCCACATCCTTGACTTTATTCATCGCCAGCTCCTCACGCATCTTGCGGTTGCGCCCATTTTGATGGAATGCGCTGATGATTGCGGCGAGATGAACGTCTGGGATGTTGTATTGCACTCGGCCGAACCTCTGTATGTACTTACGCAGGCTTTCACCTTCCTTCTGGGGGATGACATGCAAATCACTTGCTTGGCCATGAGCCTGGTGACCTCCCGTAAAGGCGCCAACAAACTCATGGCACAAATCCGACCAGGAAGAAATAGAATCTACTGGCAAGTGCATCAACCATGACATGACGTTGGGTTTAAGCGCCAACGGGAAATAATTGGCAAGCACCTTGTCGTCACGTGCTCCGGCGGCCTGCATCGCGATGGTGCAGATGCTGAGGAACTCTGACGGGTGAGTCTCGCCATTGTACTTCTCGCCGACGTCGGGCTTAAAGGTGCGTTGGGTGGGCCATTGGAAACGTCGCAGCTCGCGGGTAAAGGCTGGACAGCCTACCTCGTAAGGTAAGCCTCCAGAGCCTCCCGGTGCTGGGTGGTCGTAGTGGGCCCTGCCCGCTTATCCGACTGGTGGCGTGCCTCGCGCAGGCGCTCGATGGTAGTTCGAGCGTCCTCGTGGGCACGCTCCCGAAGAACTTGGCGCTGATCGCGGTTGGGCCATGGGTCGGATGACGCTATGGATATGTTATCACAAGCGTCGTCCCGACGCACCGGTGCTCGTGGTAGCTGGCGAGGAGGAGGAGAATGCACCATGGCTGCGGCGCCTCCGGTCCTTCCACCACTAGCATGTGGCGGCTCGACAGAGTGTCGGCCTGAGGGCCCCGCCAGCCGTGGCTCGTCCTTGTTGGCAACGGCGACGAGGCTTCGAATGGTAGCTCTCCACTCATCGAGCTTCTCCGCAGCAGGAGGGAAGTCGAGGAGCAACTATGCGCGTGCTAAGGCCTCCACCGGCATGGGTGGCGGTGAAAGTTGCGTGCACCATGACGCACTGCGACTTCTAACCATGTTAGAAGGAGCTCTATCACGGTCCTGCAGCTGCATGCCATTTTCACCAGCGCCTCGGCAAGCATGTTGATCCTCAACATCCCGTGACTGATGCGCAGGGCTCTTTCCGCGGCGGCGCCCGGGGTCCTCAGCGTGGCGACGCTGCTCATCACGCAAGACCTGGGAGGAGCGTGCCGTGGGCGCCGCCGTGGGCATCTTGGAAGTCGCCACGTCGCGCGTACGCGGTACGACGCCGCTCTTGGATTGCCCCGCGCCGCCTGCAGGGGCCCCGGATCCGCCATTGGACTTGGCGGCGTGTGACTCGTCATCTCGTGCACGAACGACGCTGCTTGCCAGGCTTCGGCTGTTGGAATGACGCGGCTGTTCGCAGGTCGTGCCTCGGCTTCCATCCGCGACCACCCCGCCACCAGCCCGCGCCGGCACGGTCCGTTCGGCAACAAATGAACCGATTGCCATGATTGTCTTCTTCTTGGGAGCCATGGCGGTGAAGAACTGATACACTAACTGCTAGACCGGATTTTCGCAACTGCGGCCCCTACCTGGCGTGCCAAAGATGTGGGTGCGAAATGACACCTATGGGATCACTGGAATCCCTTCTACCGTTGGCGGGCGCGAGGTTGTGAAAAGAGCGGGTCTAAGAGTGAGTATAAGGATCGTTTACCCAGGTTCGGGCCGCGAGGATGCGTAATACCCTAGTCCTGCTTTGCTGTATATTCGAGTGTTCTTGAGTTCTTGGACTAGCTACAGTGCATGTCCAGCTCCAAAGGATCTGAATCCTTCTCCAGTATGCCGCGGGCCTCTTTTTATAGTCCAAAGGGGCAGCCACAGTAGCACACAGGAGGTGGAAAGGTGCACAGTGCCCAGGCTTATCTTATGCCATTACGGGACAAGACACATTAAATGCGCTATTTAGGTGTCCACTCGCTTTATCCGGGACGGAAACGAGGCTCGTCCCTTCCGTGGCCGCTCCGTCTGGTTGTGACGCGTGTCCAGGCCAGCGGGGCTGGCAGCTGCGGTGGCATGGTGGCAGGGTCTTCACAAAGATCTGCATGCCACCATGCAGGTGCTTGACTAGCTGGACCAGGAACCACGTACTGCCATGTGGATACCTGCCTGGGCTAGTGGGTCGGGCGCTGAGCTGGGGTGATGATGGGGCGGAAAGGGCTTGCAGCGGTCATTTGTCTGTCCCCGGCAAGGGTCTTGCCGGGGCCTCTATGAGCGTCCTCGGCAAGTGGCTTGCCGGGGCTTTGGGGCGTCTTTGGCGAGGAGCCTTGTCGAGGCCTCATGGGCATCCTCGGCAAGGAGCCTTGTGATTGCCTTGTCGTCTGGTTCTCATCTCATGAGCCATAGACCTTTGTCTTCACAAAGATCTGCATGCCATCACGTGGGCGCTTCCCGGGCCTTGGTTCCAATGTTGTTGATGACGTTGGAGTTCCTAGGCTCAAGGGTGGCTGCGACGGAGGCGTTTGGGTGAGTTGCCCCAGCAAGGATTCTTGTCGGGGGCGTGCAGGCCGCCCCGGCAAGAGTCCTTGTTGGGGGAGAGCACTACAAAAAAAGACACACCCGTGACATTTTGGTCCGAAGGAATTTTTTTTCTGTCATACTTATGACACTTCTATGACAATAATTGTGACAAAACACGGTATCATCATAGATGTGGTGGGGTCCTACTTCTATGACAAAAAATCATGACAGAAAATGGGCTTTTCGTCCTGGGCGGGCCGGAGACGCAGCTGCATGACATTCTTTGGGTCGTCCATGACGGAAAAACCCGTGCTAAAAGTGACTGCGAGAAAAATATCGGGGTGTTCCCGGTTACTGTGGGTGGTCGGGGCCGATTGATGCGCTTTTCTCTCATACACGCACTCGCATGGGTGCGAGGCGTTGGGCTCCAACTGAACCCGAGCGAGGCGTTGGGCTCTAACTGAACCCGAGCAATTGCACTGCAGGCTACGCGTTATTGAACCCGAGCGATCGATCGATGGTTGTTAACTGAATCCGATCTTGCGATTCCTTCGCTACTGCTCCTAACTGAAGCTGATCGATGCTGCCTCTGCATGAACAGTGAGCGTTGCTGATGGGTTGGATGAACAGTTCCCGGTGGGGGTGGCTGAACAGGACCCCGTGATGTTGCCTCTGCATGAATAGGACCCCGTTCGATCGAGCCGGTTGGGGCTGCATGAATGGGACCCCGTGGAGGGCTGCATGAACAATAGACGGTGGAGGGCTGGATGAACAGTAGCCCGTGGAGGGGTGGTTGAGCAGGAGCCCGTGGAGAGGGCTGGTTGAACTGTAGTCGGTGGAGTAGCGCGCGGTGGAGGCTGAACAGTCGCAGGTGGAGGTTGGAGGAGGTCGACGATGGATGAACAGTAGCCCATGGAGGCTGGAGGGGGTCGACGGTGGTGATGAACAGTATCCCGTGGAGTCCCGTTTTGCGGTACGCCACACCCCCCCCCCCCC
>LR738710.1:562350597-562397701 GCA_902687465.1 Secale cereale | reverse complement strand
GGGGGGATTTTTGCGCGGTGGGCGGGGGGAGTTTGGCGCATGGTCGGTTTCTCCAAGTGCAGTCCCACGTGTCAGTGAAGAGGCAATCCAAAGCGCATTCCGTTTGCGTGAGCCGTGTGCAGGACCGAACGTGTTTGGGGTGCAATGCGACCGCAACAGGGGTGTTGTGAGTGTACCGCCTTTTTCCTTTTAAACTAGGTGCTTCGCCCCCTCAAAAAAAACTTGTTGCTTCGCGCGATCCATCGATACTACTACTAGTAATCCGGTAGTCCCAACTAAAACGGCGCGGCCGGGTCTTTTCCCGCGCGATATGTTGGGAGGTTGGCTTAGTTTGGTTTTTTAGGATGAGTAATGCTACACCTACATAGTCCCAGTTACGTAATTAACATAATATGAAATGTGTGAGTTGTTGATTGTAGATTGGGGGGAGGGAGGGGCCCACCACCATGAAAATCAGGGGAGGAGAGAGAGAGGCAATTTACGTTAACCCTTTCGTAGGTTCCCGTAGATGTGAAATGCGTGAATGTGCATTTGCAGACAAGGCCTTCACTCGTTCATCCTTTTCTCCCACAAGATCTTTATCTTCCGCGCAACGAACGTGCATCTTTCTAGTACTCCTACAATATACTATATTATTGTGAAAGTTCATATACACCGGCCGAGATTAATGCAAACACCGTAGATTTTCATAACATTTTGAACTTTTATAGGACAGAAAAATAAAATAAACCCGACCGTAAACCTATTCTATAGCGGCGACCGACGTCCTCCATCTGCGATCTCCATGTTCGGGGGCTGGGTTCAAGACCCGTGAAGTGAAGGTGCGGTCTCCGGTGAGGAAAAGTAGAACACGGGAGACGGACCAGCCAGTTGGCACACCATGCCCTGCCGCCTCCCATGCCCTACTCATCGTCGGAGGAGTCCCCAACCTCGGCGGTGCCGGACGTTGGACAGCAGCAAGTAGGACGCGTGGCTGACGGTGCTCCCGTCGTCAGCCGCCAGCGTGGCCACCGCTTGTGCGGCGACTTGAGCGAGGGCGGCGACCTCGAGCTCCATCCTCGAAGACAAGCTCTCCCACAGAGCGCTCGCGCTTGCGGTCTTGGCAGATGTGGTGCCAGGTAGGAGGACGATGCACTATGGTGTGGAGGTTAGCTGGGTGCTGCCGCTTTAAGTAGCGCATTCCGGTGAGGCCAAGCCTCCTAGTGCGTCATTAAGTCGCCGGAGTTGGTTCCTCGGGCACCGAGCCTCTTAACGACGGCATACGGACGGACGACATGAGTGCGTGCAGCTGGCGTCGGCTGGGAACGCACCACGCGACGGCACAAGGGACGAGGGTTTTTGGTGTGCCAGGGTAGTCAGTTGCGGTCGTGGCAACGTTGGAGATGCACTTTTCTCACATGCGATCGACGCACGTCATTGAAAAAGCAAGACGACCCGGCATGGTCTCAGGTCCTGAGGATGCAGTTGGCCGTGCTACACCACTCCGCGGACGCGTCCCGGCGCCCCGTGCATCCTCGACGAGCCGGGTGTTGGCGTGTGTTTGGATTGTGGCCAAAGTGCACCTTACCAAAATTTTGGTCATGACCAAAAGATTGGTCTTTGTTTGGATGGTTGCCAGTTTTTTGGCATGCCAATGAACTCTAGCCAACTCTAGTTCATTTTTCTTGCCGATGTGGGCCAAATCATGGGCAACCAAAACCTCAACCAAAATTTTGGCTACCAAATGCTTTGATGGGGCAACCTTGGGAACAAATCAAACATACTGTTGGTCGTGCCACATCACTAACGCCACCCTCGTCACACTGAAACCAAGGGTGTCTAGCAACGATGAGCATGTCGCTCACCGCGGTCGCCGTGTCTACAGGCGATGCTAGAGCTGGGCCACGTTGTTGGCCCCCACGACCCACATGAATGGTTCCCGGTGGCAAAGAGGTCGTGGGCCAGCTCCTCCATTTGACTAGTTTGCGTTACGTCGTCCCGACAGGTGTGCCCCACATGTCGGTTTCCATGTTTTCCCGGCCATATTCGAGCGTCAGTGCTCCGCGTTGCGCTTTAGGCCTTTCACTATGTAGGCCAAGCGAGACAACTTATTGTTTATTTGAGCTGTTCAAGTATAATCATGTGGTCTTTGCTTATTTCTCATTCCTCTCCATCGATCATGTCGCCCTTCGGTCGAGTCCATCCTCCCGCATGCCTCATTTGAACATTCCCCCGAGTATCTTTCACATGTGGGCCTAGACCATGCTTGTATTTCCAATGTTTATTTGTAATTTGTCCGACATGCATACAAACAAACGGTTCGTTTGAAGTTTCACTTTGCCTCCACTACGTGTCGCTTCGCGTCTTAGTTTTGACATCCCATTCGGTTCTTGTTGACGAGATTGATAGATGACATGGCAGTTCCTTATAGCCATCGACTGGCCATATTATTAACCATGCTCTAATGCGTTTTTCAAAACCGCACTTGACTATTGACAAGATTAATAGTACACGAGATGTATAATGTGAAAATTATATCATTGGAAGCTCCTTTCACATATGTATCCCTGCCTTACCCTCCCTTTCGGTCACTTACTGGTGGACCCCATGCTTGCTAGGCCCCGCATGTCAGTTACTCAATGGGTTCGGCCACGTCAGGGGATCCTCATCCGTAGTATACTCCCTCTGTTTTTATTTACTCCGCATAAAATGACGTGGGCGGGGGAGGGGCAGGGACATCGATTTGCTCTCAATTGCGGTCCCACAAGCGAGCGAAAATGCAAGACGAAGCGCGTTCCATTCGGCGAGTGACGTGGAGGGTCCAGCGTGCCGGGCTGCAACGCGAATGCGACAAGAGCAATGTACAGTCAAAACCGATTAACCGGTCGTCACCGAAACCACTATTCACACCAGAACCTTCGCTGCTCGGCCTACTCCAGCACCTTCCCCCACCTTTCGATCCCCTAGCCCGCATCAAGCGTCCCCTAGTTCACCGGAAAGCCATGGTGCGCCGCAAGATCACGTACTAGAAGATGCTGACGCCGGAGCGCCGCGCAGAAATCGCGGCGGCGGTCGGTGCCAGAGACCTCCGTTCCCAAGCTCGCTTTGCAGCGGGCCAATCCCCGAATTCTCTGGAGCCAAGCTACGAGGAGGAGGAAGCCGATCCAATGTTCATGGCAGAGGTCGCGGCGCAGAAGGCCCCCGATGGGTATGAGACGATGGACATCGACTTCCTGCCAGCGTTCGAGTCCCCCATGATGCAGGTTGACCAGCGGTTCAACCTGGCGATACTAAAGGAGGACCGGGTGGTAGAGGCTCAACTCGACGTGGAGCACGCGCATGCCGCTGCCATCGAGGCTCTCCTGCAGGCGGAACCGGATGTCGTGGATGTGAACCGGGTGGCGGAGGCTCAACTTGAGGCGGAGCGCGCGGATGCCGCTGCCATCGAGGCCCTCCTGCAGGCGGAACCGGACGTCCTGGACTTGAACCGGGCGGCAGAGGCTCAACTCGACGCGGAGCGCGCGGATGCCGCTCTCATCGAGGCCCTCCTACAGGCGGAACCGGACGTCCTGGACTTGAACCGGGCGGCGGAGGCTCGACTCGACGCGGAGCGCGCGGATGCCGCTGCACTCGAGGCCCTCCTGCAGGCGGAACCAGACGTCCTCGACTTGAACCGGGCGGTGCTCTCGTCCGTGCAGAGTGTCCGCACGCTCCGCATGAATGAGTAGCTGGAGGCCGAGGACAACCACGGTGCGGAGACACACGTCGGCAGCTACGGCTGGTTCGCGCCGGCAGCCAAAGACGACGAGGCCGTCTCGTTCCACGAGCAGTGATAGTTTTTGTTTATGTTGTTCTTTTATGGATCTTTTGTTGTGTAAAAACATATATTGTTATGCAAGTCTCCTGACTTCGGTCAGTCTACCATTTCAGGCGGTTGGATGAATATCCTACGTCTCCTAACCCTTTTTCCTCACCTCTTCTTCTTCCCCAACAGACCACCGCACGGGCTGTACGGATACTCCCCAACATGCGGTTGGATAAACATACTCTATGAACGAAAATTATGTGTGAGCAGTAGGATGGCTGAGTTTGGTTTGTTCACATGCGACAGCACGTGTCAGTGAGTGTGCGTTCCCTTGGTTTGGTTTGCGGCGTGCAGGAGCGACTATGCATGTGAGCGTGCGGTGTAACCGCGGCGTGCAGGAGCAAGCGTGTGAGGGTGCGGTGCGACCGCGACAGCCATGCGCAAGTGTACAAATGTGTGGCGAAGCTTTGCAAAACATTAGCAAGCTTTGCAAAAATGTGTGGCGAAGAATAGCAATGCAAGGCCTAGACCCCAAACAGGATAAGTACGTAGTAGTACTATGTACTAGGAGTACTGGTGTTAAAAAAGAAAGGTGGGGTTTTCCTTCGCGGGATTAATCGATACAAATCCTCGTTTCACGTGTCAATTAATGCATATTTTTTCTCCAAAGCCCAAAGAGCTAACCATCTCACTCCTCATCCCTTGATTAATGCAGTGCCATGCAAACCAACCTTCTCACTTCCGCATGCATGCAGGGGATATTAATGTCCTTGGTTGCTAGGACAATGCAAACCCCATCAATTTTGTCTCGATTAGTGTTAGTGGCCTTTTGCAAATTGTAATTTTGATATACTGGCCTTGTGTACAAAAAAAATGGAGGTAGTAACTATATTGGACTTCCTTCCCCATTGCGGTAACGTCGACGATATCTCAAACGTTGTGGTTTGGCAAAGTGCATTCGACAGAGAACACCATTGAGGGAGACCACGGTAAGTCGTTCACAAGTGCCGCCTGCCAGCTAAGACAACCGCCTTATTTGCATCCAGGAAGTCTGTTGAACCAAAGGACGCGTAAATGTACTAGTACTACTCGTACACAATAGTGTCGTCCGTCCAGCTTAGTGCGGTGAGATGGTTTCTCGAAGAATTCGATGGAGAAGCGGAGTCAGCGAAGAGTGAAATGATGATTGCTTCGTCCGTGCTTTGTGATTTGACGCCTCACTGCTTTGTGATTTGTGATAGAAGGGACAGGGTAGTAGAGTCTGTCCTCTATACTATACATGCGTACAAGCACGGGAGAAAGAGGAGAGTCGTTGCATTTTTCTATTCCTTCAATCAATCAATCTGGGAGCTTCGGTTCCATCCTTTTGGCTTTGGCAACACCGTCCACAATGGTTCCCACGATGCCAAAAGCTATTTTCACATTTGGCTACACATTGTGGATGCCCTTAACCGTACCACTTGGTTTTACTCATGTGTGCTATCTATACAAATCTCAATTGTATTGATCTAAAAAAATATAGAATCAAGATTAGTAAAAAGGAGGTGATTTTGCCGCACGGATGGCGGGGGAGGTTTCTTATTTTTAGAGGACGTTGTCCTGGCGGTTTGCTAACATGCGGTCCCACATGTCAGTGCTTCACCAAGCCGATCCGCTTCCCACATGAGGCAGAACAACGGAGGAAGCAACACGTGGTTAACTTGAAGAAGATGAGGGAGAAGCGGATTCAGCAACGAGTGAAAATGATGGCTGCTTCGTCCCTCCAACTTCTTATTTTTTAGCATTATTACTTCCGTCCCTCCAACTTAACTCTGGGAAAGGTGCAGCTTTGTGGCTTGACGACTCATTGCTCATTACTACGACGGCGCCATGACTGGGTGCTTCACCCCGGCTGCTCTGCACTGTATACCGGTATGACACGTGGACCCGATAGCTTGATGCCCCACATGTCGGCGAAAGGGACTAGAAGATTTATGAAAGCGAGTGCTCCACTCTTACGATGGAGGAGTACACGACACGACGGCCCAGTGAACTGTCACTTGTACTGAATATAGTACTATAGTTTTGCTGTATAGCACGATCCATCAATACAAACCCGATTAAACAGGAAAGGGCGGGATTTTTCCCGTGCGGTATATGATACTGGCCATACATTTCAAAGGCAATTTTAATGTATGCAAACTGAATAATTAAGTAACAATATGATATCTAGTAAAACTAAAAACACATATGATTTATCGGGTTAGAGTGTAGTAGTGGTGATGTATTGCATAGTTGTTAGATATAACATGCGAGAACATGTAGAGATGTTGTTTTGGAGGGCCTACAGAGAGAAAAGCGTAATACATTCACCGAGCTTCAGAATAAGCTGATTACGGTCACTATATACATTTTGTTGTGATTATACGGTCACTTGCTCACGGTTCGGCATCGGATTGCACTCTGTTGACCGGCCAAATAGTCTGCATGGCACCATGTTGACTAGTTAAATTGAACACGTTCCTAGTGGGTCCCACCTGTCAGTTCGCATAGGGAAAAGGTCAGATAAACACAAATTTACGCAGGCGCGACAAGACTCCACCCCGTGCGCGGGAATCACCTGGTTATGTATGTGTCTGTCATGGCCTGATGTGTGTGCATGCACGTGTAGGTTGAGCACATGAGCGTGAGAGTGCGTGTTGGTCGTGTGGTGTACTGGTGTGTGCATGCATGCGTGCGTGTGTGCGTGTGAGTGTTGCGTGCGTGCGTGGCAGCTGCTGGGGAACGTAGTATTTTAAATTTTTCCAAGGATCCCGCAAGATCTATCTACCAGATGCATAGCAACGAGAGGGGAGAGTGTGTCTACGTACCCTTTTAGACCGAGAGCGGAAGCGTCTAGTGACGCGGTTGATGTAGTTGAACTTCTTCGCGATCCAACCGATCAAGTACCGAACGTACGACACCACCGCGTTCAGCGCACGTACAGCTTGATGACGTCCCATGAGCTCTTGATCCAGTTGAGCTTCATGGGAGAGTTTCGTCAGCACAACGGCGTGGTGACGGATATGATGAAGTTCGTGGCGCAGGTCTTCGCCTAAGCACTGCAACAGTATGACCGAGGTGTGTTTCTATGGAGGGGGGCACCGCACACAGCTAAAACAATTCAACTTGTGTGTCTTTGGGTGCCCCCTGCCCCCGTATATAAAGGAGCAAGGGGGGAGGCCGGTCGGCCCTCTATGGCGCGCCAAGGAGAGGCAATCCTACTAGGAATAGGATTGCAATCCTATTCCTAGTAGGAGTCCACCAAGAAGAAGAGAGGGGGAGGGAAGGAGAGGGAGAGGGAGAGGGAAAGAGGGACCGCGCCCCCTTCCCCTAGTCCTATTCGGACTGCCCCTAGGGAGGGGGCGCGCCACCTCCTGGCTGGTGCCCTCTTTCTCCCCTATGGCCCACTAGGGCCCAACATTCCCCTGGGGGGTTCCGGTAACCCCCCCGGCACTCCGGTAAATTCCGAAACTTTCCAGAACACTTCCGGTGTCCAAATATAGTCGTCCAATTGTGGGGACCCCGACTTAGAAGTCGAGATCACCGAATGCACGTGTACAGTGATCCCAGAGATCAATGCTCACTGAACACACAGAAGCTGAATAACAAGAGTCTTACATCCATACAAATAGTCTTACACGAATTAAGGCCATTATGGCCAAGTCTTACATAGATAGAGCCTCACGGGCTGAATAGTAAATAACTCAAATAGCGGAAGTCTTCGATAACGGGTAGAACCCATGCCATCTGCCTTAACCCTACAGGCATTCTGACTGGGATAGCGTCCTAGTTCGCATGATCGTCTCCAAAGAACTCTTCCTCATATTCCTGTTCTTCCATGCCTGGCCAATTAAATAACCAGTGGCAAGCCAATGAGTACTTTGAATGTACTCGCAAGCAACCCATGATGTGGCTCAAAGTAACAATGCAATTGAATAATAATGATCAATCTAGCAAGGCTAGAACAAATATTCTACCATCAAGTTAATGCATCAATAAACTCGCGTAACCTCAAAGACAGGTTACCGACATCAACATGAATATGATTCAACTCATCGAGTCAAGTCACCACCTTGACTCACATTTACACGCATGGTTTCGCAAACATTGGACGTAGCCCAAGAGCGGTTACCCAACTGTCCATGACCGTGGACACGGCTATTCGAATAGTTTGACACTCTGCAGAGGTTGTACACTTTACCCACAAGATCCGGGGAACTTCCGTGTCATCCACGACCCGCGGTACCTCAAGTACCCGGGGTAAGCACCCGGTCATTATCTTTCCTTAGACGACACTAACATAGAGTCCACTCGTTGGTACACGGCCCTCGGGTACAAACAATAGATCACGGGACTTGCCCTAATTTTCAATGTCACGCGTACCCGAAGGGACCAACGGTGTGTCCGGTGCCCTGTAAAAACAGTCATGGCCGTCTATCCAAGCACGACCCCGTCCCGGGAAAGACCTCAAGTCTTCCCGTCACTTGTAATGCGGGCACCATGCTAGTATCGACCTAAGTAATCAATAAAGCCCCGTCCCATAAGGGGTAGTGTGGTTGCACATGTATGGTTGGAATAACGGTCGCAACTTAAACCAATCCATTTAAAAAAACACACACACACTTGCCTCGGTACACCACTTCGTCATCAAGTGGTCACCCATCTCATCATCATCTCCCTCGGGCATGAATGGCACCCGACGGGGTTTTATGTAAAGACTTCAACCACGAAGGTTCATGTCACACATGCATCACTATTCACTACTACTACCCATATGCATGTTATCTAGCACATAGCAAGATCAAGATCATGGCATGCATCATATGGTGGAATCAACTAGGTCACTATCGTAACCCTATCATCATGCATCGGAAACAAACGGGTTCCGAAGAACAAGTGTATCATGGTCAAAGGGCTGCTTGCCTGGATTGGCTTGGTCTTCAAAGTCTTCAAATCCTTCTCCTTCTTCTTCCACAGCAACTTCGTCAAATACGGGATCTATACGTCGCATAATAACCAAGGGAAAATAAGAATACAAACAAAACAGAAAAACCAAAGTTCTCAGAAAAATGTCAACTTATTTTTGTTAAATACTAGAGGAATTTCTAAGGTGGGGAAAAATCTTAGTTGGAGTTTTGGAGCAACATAATGGATTCTATTGATTTTAGAACAGGAGTTTTACTGCTCAAATTTGAATTTAAATTTGAACAGAACAGAAAAGTTTCATAGATGTGAGTGAAAGTGGTACCATTAAATAGGTTGGAATATTACAAGATTTTAGGAGTTGGAATTATTTTATTTGGACCATTATTCTTTTCTGTAGAAATGTTTGAATTAATACAGAAAAGAAAAAAGGAGAAAAAGACCTGTGCAACTTGGCCAGAGAGGCCACAGTGCACGGCCCAGAGCGGTCCAGCCCAGCCGCACGGGTGCCTGCGCGCGCACGTCAGGTTTTTGAACCTGACGGGCGGGGTCCATGGGTCAGTGGCAGAGAGGAGGGGGAGAGAGGTGTGGGGATGACAGGAGGGGCCCGCCTGTCATCTCCAACCTTGCGGCCACGGCGACGGCGAGCTCACCGGCGAGGTTTCCGGCCACGGCGACGGCAACGGAGGCCAGGAATGGACTCAGCGTCGAGTGGTGGTTGTAGGGGTGGTGGTGCGGCACGCCGGGGAGGTCAGGTTCGCCGGCGGCGAGGTGGGACGGCGGAAGCTCGTCGGGAGGTTGTTGCTCCGATCGTTTCCGACTGCAAATGGAGGGGGAAACAGGGGGGAAATGGTGAGTGGAGCACGGCGGTTCTAGATTGGGCGAAAGGAAGGGCAGGGGTGGCTCGTACTGCGGGATCACCGGCGGCCCGACGCGGCGGAGCTCCGGTCGATCCCGAGCACTGGGACTTCCTGGGGAGGAGTGGATGGTGCTGGGGGACTCAGTGGAGTGAGGTGAGGTTGCTGATGCTGCTGGAGAGGCTCGGGAGGGGCTATTTATAAGAGGTCGACGGAGGCCCGTGGTCCAGTGCGCCGGCGAGCTCCGGCTCGAGGCTACAGCGCACGGGAGGCCAAGGGGATGAGTCCGCGGAGTTCCTGGACGAGCTCCATGTCCAGTAGAGGTGAGAGGAGGAGCGGGGGAGCTTCTGGAGCGTGCGCGCGTGCGAGGCAGAGGAGTGGCCGTTGCGGGCGGCCGGTGCGCGTGCGACGACGACCACTGGAGGGCGCATGAGGAGGGGGGACAGCGCCGGCGAGGTTGCGGACGTCGAGAGGCCTCGACTGGCGTGAAGGGGAGGCCCGAGGCTGCCGGGGGTGGCTGATTGGCTGGAGCCACCGTGCGGAGGTGCACTGTAGCGTGCTCCAGAGCGTGCGTATTGCTGGCATCATCGTGCCCTCGCCGTTCTGGTCAAAACCTACGTGCCCAAGAGTGTCTAGAAGGTTGAGGGAGGAGTAATGAAATGTCCTGCGGCCTTGGATGCCTTGGAGATGCTGAGAGAGAGTGAGGATGCTGGTGACTTGGTGAAAACTTGCTGTCCAGCAAGGTAAACTTGGGTTCTTACCCCTCAATCATGGAGCTGGGGTGCTGGGGAAGTTACTGGGGGTAGCTAGTAACTCAATGATCATGTGGTAACAAGTTGAGGCCATGGAGAAGAGTAAAAGTGATCAGGATGAGGGTTTTAGTAAAAAGCCAGAAGGTGTTTGATCAGTGTTTGGTCAAGCAAATGACCTCCACTTGACATGGCACTTAACAGGATTGAAAGACATGAGAAAATAGGGTGCTTCACCCAATTTGGGCTCATTTGAAGAAACTAGCCAATGTAACTTTGGTGAACCCTAGAAATCAATAGAAACAGCTTCATCTTGTTTGAGTCAAGCTAATCATCTCCCCTTGATGCACCACTTGGTGTAGCATCATCATTTGGGGTATTGATCATTCCCACAAAGTTTGAAGCTCCAGATAAAAAGTTGGTAATGTAAAGTTGTTCAAATTTGCATTTGAACAGAAAGGGTTTTAGGGTGATCTGATCAAGTTGCTCTATTCCAATTCTTGTGCCATTTGGTCTAGATGCCTTATTAGGCCATTCTAGCATGTGCACCAAGTTTGAGAGCATTTGGACAAGTTTGGCAATGTAAAGTTGCTCAAACTTGAAATATGGACAGAATGGTTATGAAGGGGTTTGAGGATGTTTTCTTGCTTCCCAAGGCATGTGACTTGGCAAGATCATCAAATATGTCATATATGACATGATAGAATTTCCCTGGAATATTTGGAGAATAAATCCTTTGTAAATATTTCAAAAGCTTGAAATATCCAGAAAGGGTTTTAGAGGGTTTAGCCCATTATTTTGAACATGACCAAGTGTTGAAACTCTTATATATGGACAATATATGTCCTCTGAGTCTCTCTGAATTTTGGCAAATATTTTTGAAACAGTTAAATAATTTTCCCCTATTAAAGACCTTTTCTGGCCTTAAGAAAAAGCTTTTAAATAAAATAGGAAAATAACTTTTAAAATTATACCTTTGTGGTTTCTGGGAGTCCTATGACTACTAGGTCTCAAATAAACTTTTTGAATTAATTTTCTCACCCTAAATCAAGTACTTGCAGTGCAAATCTCAATTCAGGGGTTTTTGGAAAACAAAATTTATAAAAATACCTTTTGGCCAAATTATTTTTGTAAGAAAATACTATACTGTTATATAACACTTGGCATGATCATTGGGCAGAAGTTTTGAGTATGGAGATGAATTCTACAAGAGGTCATAGTTGACTTTAATGAGCACAAGAAAAAGCACATGAAGAAAACTCAATTTCAAATAAAAGCCAAATGATGCTAAAAAAAATTGTTGGTCCAAATTTTCATGCTTCAAAGGTACAAATAACATGTTACAAAATGCAGGGTGTGACAGACCTACCCCCCTTACAAGAATCTCGTCCCCGAGATTCCTAAACTAGGTCTTAAAAGAGATCGGGAAACTCGGATCTAAGATAGTCTTCTCGTTCCCAGGTTGCTTCTGCTTCGGTGTGGTTGCTCCACTGGACCTTGAAGTACTTGATGGTACGGCTTCGCGTCCGTCGTTCTGCTTCGTCCAGAATGCGAATGGGCTTCTCGCGGTAGGTTAAATCAGGCTGCAGATCAATGGCTTGGTGATCCACATCCTTGTAGAGATTGGGCTTGTCCGGAACTTGGAGACATTTCCGGAGTTGCGACACATGGAATACATTGTGCACATCGGATAGCTCAGGTGGTAGTTCCAACTGATAAGCCACTTCTCCTCGTCGGTCGGTGATCTTGAAAGGGCCAATGAACCTTGGCGCAAGTTTCCCCTTGACGTGGAAACGCTTGGTTCCCTTCAGAGGAGTTACCCGTAGGTACACATGATCTCCGACATGGAAACTCATGTCTCGGCGTCGAGTGTCAGCATAACTCTTCTGCCTTGACTTGGCTGCCTTTAATCGCTCTCTGACTAGTTGGACTTGCTCTTCTGCTGCGCGGAGAATATCCGGTCCAAAGACTAGTCCTTCTCCAGTCTCCGACCAGTTGAGGGGTGTACGACATCTGCGTCCGTACAACACCTCAAATGGTGCCATCTGAAGGCTTGACTGGTAGCTGTTGTTATAGGAGAACTCGGCAAAAGGGAGACAATCTTCCCACTTGGCTCCATATGCCAGGACACAGGCTCGGAGCATGTCTTCAAGAATCTGATTGACTCGCTCTGTTTGACCTCCGGTCTATGGGTGGAAAGCTGTGCTGAAAGATAACTTGGTTCCCAAGGCTTCTTGGAATCTCTTCCAGAACCTTGAAGTGAACTGGGTGCCTCGATCTGACACAATCTCCTTGGGAACGCCGTGAAGACTTACGATTCGGTTGATATAGAGAGTTGCCAGCTGGTTGCCTGAGTAGGTGGTCTTGACAGGAATGAAATCGGCCACCTTGGTCAAATGATCGACTATGACCCAGATAGAGTCGTGTCCTTTATTCGACCTTGGTAATCCAGTGATGAAGTCCATTCCGACTTTATCCCACTTCCACTCAGGAACCTTGAGTGGTTGAAGCAATCCAGCAGGTCGCTGATATTCAGCCATGACCCTTTGGCACACATCACACTTTGCAACATAGGTTGCAATCTCTCTCTTCATACTGTGCCACCAGAATCGTGCCTTCAAGTCTTGTTACATCTTGGTTCCTCCGGGGTGGATGGAATACGGAGTGTCGTGGCTTCTTGCAGAATCAGCGTCTTCAGCTCGGTGTTGTTTGGTACGCAGATGCGACCTTTGTACCAAACAATCCCGTGCTCGTCTTCGGAGAATCCTGGGGCCTTGCCCAGCTTCATCTTCCTCTTGATGCCTTCGATGCTTGCGTGTCCATCTTGTGCCTTCTTGACGTCGTCCATCAGGGTTGGTCTGACTTCCAAATGATCCACAAATCCAGGGGTGACCAATTCCAAACTGAATTGTTCGATCTCCTTAAACAAGGCTGGCTGCCCTTCTTGAATAGCGGCATTCAAAGAGCAAGCCTTCCTGCTTAAGGCATCGGCCACCACGTTAGCCTTCCCAGGGTGATATTGAACACTGAGGTCATAGTCTTTGATGAGTTCCAACCATCTCCACTGCCTCATGTTCAATTCTTTTTGGGTGAAAATGTACTTCAGACTTTTGTGGTCTGTGTAGATCTCACACCGTTTCCCTAGGAGGTAATGCCGCCATGTCTTCAAGGCATGAACTACTGCCGCTAGCTCAAGATCGTGAGTAGCGTAGTTCTCCTCGTGGGGTCGTAGCTGCCTGGAGAGGTATGCTATGACGCGGCCTTCTTGCATCAGAACGCTTCCCAATCCAGTGCGAGAGGCATCACAATATATCACGAACTCCTTGTGAATATCAGGTGTTGCCAGAACTGGGGCGGTGGTCAATCTCTTCTTGAGCTCTTGGAAGCTCTCTTCGCATTTTGGCGTCCACTCGAACTTCTTGTCCTTCTTGAGGAGCTGAGTCATTGGTCGTGCAATGCTAGAGAATCCTTCCACGAACTTGCGGTAATAGCCCGCTAGTCCGAGGAAGCTTCTAACTTCCTTGACGGTCGTTGGAGATTGCCATTGGGTCACAGCTTCGATCTTCACGGGATCAACAGATAATCCTTCCTCGGTCAAGACATGACCTAAGAATCCAACTTTGTGCAGCCAGAACTCACACTTGCTGAATTTGGCATACAGTTGGTGCTCACGAAGCTTGTCTAGGACCATCCTCAGATGCTGCTCGTGCTCTTCCTCCGACTTCGAGAACACAAGAATGTTGTCAATGAAGACAACAGCAAACTTGTCCAAATATTCCATGAAGACTTTATTCATGAGATACATGAAGTAGGCTGGGGCATTGGTTAATCCAAAAGACATGACCGTGCACTCGTACATGCCATATCTGGTTACGAATGCCGTCTTTGGAATATCTTTGGGTCTGATCTTTAGCTGGTAGTACCCAGATCTGAGGTCGATCTTGGAGAACACCTTGGCTCCGCTGAGCTGATCAAACAGATCTTCGATCTTGGGAAGTGGATACTTGTTCTTGATTGTAACTTCATTGAGGGAACGATAGTCAATGCATAAGCGGATAGTACCTTCCCTCTTCGCCACAAACAGAACAAGAGATCCCCAAGGGGAGGCACTTGGGCGGATAAATCCCTTCCTTAGCTGCTCTTCCAGCTGCTTCTCCAACTCGGCTAATTCTTCCGTCCCCATTCTATAAGGCTTCTTATAGATGGGTCCTGCTCCGGGCACGAGCTCGATGATGAACTCAATGTCACGGTCAGGGGGCATTCCCGGTAGTTCATCCGGAAAGACATCAGGATACTCACATACCACCGGTACTTGATCTAGCCCAACTTCAGACAGATAGTTGACTTTAGCGGCTTGAGCGGAAGAGGAGTTGGAAGCAAACTTGACTTCGACTCCTTGGTCATTGGTCACAGTGACTGTCCGATTGGCACAGTCTAATAAGCCTTGGTGCTTACTGAGCCAATTCATGCCTAGGATCACATCCAAGCCTTGCGATCTCAGGACGATAAGGTCTGCTAGGAAGTCTACACCGTTAATGGTAATACCGACTCCTTTAGAGCCTATCTTGGCTCTCATCTCGGCTCCGGGGGTTTGTACCACCATGGGTTTATTCGGGGGTGTAGGGGTCATGCCACTTTTTAATGCAAATCTTTGAGTGACAAATGAATGCGTTGCTCCAGAATCAAACAAGACAGTTGCAGGTGCTGAGTTGACAAGGAACGTACCCAGCACAACGTCCGGGTCTTCCTGGGCTTCTTCAGCAGTGACGTGATTCACACGCCCCTTCCCATGGTTAGGTGGATTGCGAGGAGCTGGGTTCCTTGGTGGCATTCCACGGCCTCGTCCCTGGTTCTGCGCATTGGGGCGCGGGGCATCAGGCTTCTTGTTGGGGCACACCCTTGAGATGTGTCCGGGCTGACCACATCCAAAGCAAGTGACTTGGTTTGGATTGATCTTGTTGCCACCACTGGTATTGGGGTTGAAAGCTGGCCTGGGGTTGGCATACTGCTGAGGCTGAGGGTTGGCACGAGGTGCAGGAGCTCTTGGTTGCTGATAGGTTGGCTTGGCCGGGGCTGACTGCCACGGACGAGGCTTCTGGTTGCTGGAACTTACCTTACTGACCAACTTGCGCTTGCGAGTGTCTTCCAAAGCACGCCGCTTGTCTTCAAGCATAAGTGCCTTGTTCACCAGGTCAGGGAAAGACGGGCAGTCGCACACAACAAGCGAGTATTGCAGAGTCTGATTGAGGCCTTCCATGAAGCGCTCCCTTTTGGCAGCATCAGTGCTGACATCTTCAGGGGCATACCTTGACAGAATACTGAACTTCTGCATGTACTCCTTGACAGTGCCACCTCCTTGCTTCAGGGCTCGGAACTCACGCTTTTTGATAGCCATGATTCCGGAAGGAATGTGGGCCTTGCGGAATTCTGACTTGAAGCTAACCCAAGTGATGTCTTGTTCAGCATGCATGACCTTGAATCCATCCCACGAAGCTCTAGCAGTCCCCCCGAGGCAGTGGGCTGCATAAGCCACCTTCTCGCGGTCTTCGGTGCATCCGACTAGTTCCAGTATCTCCTCAATGGAACGGACCCAGTCATCTGCATCCAGGGGTTCAGCTGTCTCGATGAAGGTTGGCGGTGCATGCTTCTTGAACTCTGCCAACATGGAACGTCCATTGCCATTCCCCGCCGGCTGGCGGTTGTTGGTGACAGCTTGAGTGATCAGCTGAAGAGCTGCAGTGTTGGCTTGGTGTTCCTCTCGGAAAGCTTGGAGAAGCTGAGCCATGTCCATGCTTGGAGGAGGTGGTGGTGGAGCTTGGTCGTTGGTTTGGTCGTGGCCTGCCTCTGGCTGAGCGGATGCTCCGGCTTCGGGCTGCTGGGTAGAGGTACCAGTACGAGTTACAACAGGCATCCTGTTGGAGCGGTAAAAGGTCTCATGACTCGGAAGAGGGAAAGCAATATAGATGGGTGCCTAGTAAGGGGGTGGGTGTGACACTAAATCAAATTATGCAAGGGCCGAAAGGCCAAAACACATTCATTAAAATCCAAATGGGTGATGTAGTCGTTTACACATTCCCGAAGGAAGAATACGACATACATCCAGACACAACAAAAGCAAACACTAGATGGTTTCATGTGAACCATACAAGGACTCGACTGCGCATAGGGGTTACACGACCTATCCTACCGTAGAGGTTACACTGGCATATCCGAGTAGCGAATAATGCCTAAGCGGCGGAATGCTCGGTCGCGTATTCCGGCTCTTCTGGGTCTTCCTCCTTGTCTTCATCTGTCTGGGCCCCCTTGTCACTCAAGGGTGTGGGGGAGTGGAGGAGTCGGATACGACGGTGCTTCGTCGGTGGTGCAGGGAAAAGCTTGCAATATTCCCTTGCTATCATCCGGCGTCGCTGAGGTGGTTCTTCATTCTTGGAAGACACATCCTCGGAGGGCCTTCCGCCTCGATATGCGATAGCGGATTGTCCAGAAGGTGCTCCTTCCTTCTTGATCCTATTTGCCTTCTCTTGAGCTCAACGAAGAAGTGCCTTGGTCTTGTGAAGTTCTTCTCGAAGCTTCATTGATTCGGAGGCCAAGTCTTGTGCCAAGCTGTCGGCACATAGACTGAAGTAGGTCTGGAACCGAAGCGAGAGTCCTTCCTTCAGTGGAGGGGCTAGTGCGCTGCTTTCTTCTTCACCTTCCTTCCGGTAAGGTAAGAAGCGGGTTGTCATCTTGGCTGCCATCTCCGGAAGAAGCTCGCGGAGACGGGTTAGTGCCTTGAGTGCAGCAGCCTCGACAGCGAGTGGTAGTGTTGCCATCTGGGGTCCCTCGAAGAACCAACTTGTGGGAGGATCGTTTGCCTTCACGATCACTTCCACATGGTACTCCACCTCAGTATCGCTCACCCAATGCTCAAGGTAGGTGAGGATGGGTGCTCGGTGGAACTGACACTCCTGGAGGCTATCCTCGAGAAGTAAGGGAAACCCAGTGGTCAGGTGCTCTTCGGGTACAGCGGCCATCTACAAAGGTGGAATAGGAGGGGTTAATAAGCTGATGAAATCTCAGGTTTAGAAAAGAAGAGAGGTTCAGAAGGTTTTTGAAAAAGGGTCTCATCTAACTAACGCCCATGCTAACTAAGGCTTTCTACAGTCAGGATGGCTCTAATACCAGCTCTGTGGGGACCCCGACTTAGAAGTCGAGATCACCGAATGCACGTGTACAGTGATCCCAGAGATCAATGCTCACTGAACACACAGAAGCTGAATAACAAGAGTCTTACATCCATACAAATAGTCTTACACGAATTAAGGCCATTATGGCCAAGTCTTACATAGATAGAGCCTCACGGGCTGAATAGTAAATAACTCAAATAGCGGAAGTCTTCGATAACGGGTAGAACCCATGCCATCTGCCTTAACCCTACAGGCATTCTGACTGGGATAGCGTCCTAGTTCGCATGATCGTCTCCAAAGAACTCTTCCTCATATTCCTGTTCTTCCATGCCTGGCCAATTAAATAACCAGTGGCAAGCCAATGAGTACTTTGAATGTACTCGCAAGCAACCCATGATGTGGCTCAAAGTAACAATGCAATTGAATAATAATGATCAATCTAGCAAGGCTAGAACAAATATTCTACCATCAAGTTAATGCATCAATAAACTCGCGTAACCTCAAAGACAGGTTACCGACATCAACATGAATATGATTCAACTCATCGAGTCAAGTCACCACCTTGACTCACATTTACACGCATGGTTTCGCAAACATTGGACGTAGCCCAAGAGCGGTTACCCAACTGTCCATGACCGTGGACACGGCTATTCGAATAGTTTGACACTCTGCAGAGGTTGTACACTTTACCCACAAGATCCGGGGAACTTCCGTGTCATCCACGACCCGCGGTACCTCAAGTACCCGGGGTAAGCACCCGGTCATTATCTTTCCTTAGACGACACTAACATAGAGTCCACTCGTTGGTACACGGCCCTCGGGTACAAACAATAGATCACGGGACTTGCCCTAATTTTCAATGTCACGCGTACCCGAAGGGACCAATGGTGTGTCCGGTGCCCTGTAAAAACAGTCATGGCCGTCTATCCAAGCACGACCACGTCCCGGGAAAGACCTCAAGTCTTCCCGTCACTTGTAATGCGGGCACCATGCTAGTATCGACCTAAGTAATCAATAAAGCCCCGTCCCATAAGGGGTAGTGTGGTTGCACATGTATGGTTGGAATAACGGTCGCAACTTAAAACAATCCGTTTAAAAAAACACACACACACTTGCCTCGGTACACCACTTCGTCATCAAGTGGTCACCCATCTCATCATCATCTCCCTCGGGCATGAATGGCACCCGACGGGGTTTTATGTAAAGACTTCAACCACGAAGGTTCATGTCACACATGCATCACTATTCACTACTACTACCCATATGCATGTTATCTAGCACATAGCAAGATCAAGATCATGGCATGCATCATATGGTGGAATCAACTAGGTCACTATCGTAACCCTATCATCATGCATCGGAAACAAACGGGTTCCGAAGAACAAGTGTATCATGGTCAAAGGGCTGCTTGCCTGGATTGGCTTGGTCTTCAAAGTCTTCAAATCCTTCTCCTTCTTCTTCCACAGCAACTTCGTCAAATACGGGATCTATACGTCGCATAATAACCAAGGGAAAATAAGAATACAAACAAAACAGAAAAACGGAAGTGCTCAGAAAAATGTCAACTTATTTTTGTTAAATACTAGAGGAATTTCTAAGGTGGGGCAAAATCTTAGTTGGAGTTTTGGAGCAACAGAATGGATTCTATTGATTTTAGAACAGTAGTTTTACTGCTCAAATTTGAATTTAAATTTGAACAGAACAGAAAAGTTTCATAGATGTGAGTGAAAGTGGTACCATTAAATAGGTTGTAATATTACAAGATTTTAGGAGTTGGAATTATTTTATTTGGACCATTATTCTTTTCTGTAGAAATGTTTGAATTAATACAGAAAAGAAAAAGGAGAAAAAGACCTGTGCAACTGGGCCAGAGAGGCCACAGTGCACGGCCCAGAGCGGTCCAGCCCAGCCGCAGGGGTGCCTGCGCGCGCACGTCAGGTTTTTGAACCTGACGGGCGGGGTCCGTGGGTCAGTGGCAGAGAGGAGGGTGAGAGAGGTGTGGGGATGACAGGCGGGGCCCGCCTGTCATCTCCAACCTTGCGGCCACGGCGACGGCGAGCTCACTGGCGAGGTTTCCGGCCCCGGCGACGGCAACTGAGGCCAGGAATGGACTCAGCGTCGAGTGGCGGTTGTAGGGGTGGTGGTGCGGCAAGCCGGGGAGGTCAGGTTCGCCGGCGGCGAGGTGGGACGGCGGAAGCTCGTCGGGAGGTTGTTGCTCCGGTCGTTTCCAACTGCAAACGGAGGGGGAAACAGGGGGGAAATGGTCAGTGGAGCACGGCGGTTCTAGATCGGGCGAAAGGAAGGGCAGGGGTGGCTCGTACTGCGGGATCACCGGCGGCCCGACGCGGCGGAGCTCCGGTCGATCCCGAGCACCGGGACTTCCTGGGGAGGAGTGGATGGTGCTGGGGGACTCAGTGGAGTGAGGTGAGGTTGCTGATGCTGCTGGAGAGGCTCGGGAGGGGCTATTTATAGGAGGTCGACGGAGGCCCGTGGTCCAGTGCGCCGGCGAGCTCCGGCTCGAGGCTACAGCGCATGGGAGGCCAAGGGGATGAATCCGCGGAGTTCCTAGACGAGCTCTACGTCCAGTAGAGGTGAGAGGAGGAGCGGGGGAGCTTCTGGAGCGTGCGCGCGTGCGAGGCAGAGGAGTGGCCGTTGCGCGTGCGACGACGACCACTGGAGGGCGCAGGAGGAGGGGGGACAGCGTCGGGGAGGTTGCGGACGTCGAGAGGCCTCGACTGGCGCGAAGGGGAGGCCCGAGGCTGTCGGGGGTGGCTGATTGGCTGGAGCCACCGTGCGGAGGTGCACTGTTGCATGCTCCAGAGCGTGCGTATTGCTGGCATCATCGTGCCCTCGCCGTTCTGGTCAAAACCAACGTGCCCAAGAGTGTCTAGAAGGTTGAGGGAGGAGTAAAGAAATGGCCTGCGGCCTTGGATGCCCTGGAGATGCTGAGAGAGAGTGAGGATGCTGGTGACTTGGTGAAAACTTGCTGTCCAGCAAGGTAAACTTGGTTTCTTACCCCTCAATCATGGAGCTGGGGTGCTGGGGAAGTTACTGGGGGTAGCTAGTAACTCAATGATCATGTGGTAACAAGTTGAGGCCATGGAGAAGAGTAAAAGTGATCAGGATGAGGGTTTTAGTAAAAAGCCAGAAGGTGTTTGATTAGTGTTTGGTCAAGCAAATGACCTCCACTTGACATGGCACTTAACAGGATTGAAAGACATGAGAAAATAGGGTGCTTCACCCAATTTGGGCTCATTTGAAGAAACTAGCCAATGTAACTTTGGTGAACCCTAGAAATCAACAGAAACAGCTTCATCTTGTTTGAGTCAAGCTAATCATCTCCCCTTGATGCACCACTTGGTGTAGCATCATCATTTGGGGTATTGATCATTCCCACAAAGTTTGAAGCTCCAGATAAAAAGTTGGTAATGTAAAGTTGTTCAAATTTGCATTTGAACAAAAAGGGTTTTAGGGTGATCTGATCAAGTTGCTCTATTCCAATTCTTGTGCCATTTGGTCTAGATGCCTTATTACGCCATTCTAGCATGTGCACCAAGTTTGAGAGTATTTGGACAAGTTTGGCAATGTAAAGTTGCTCAAACTTCAAATATGGACAGAATGGTTATGAAGGGGTTTGAGGATGTTTTCTTGCTTCCCAAGGCATGGGACTTGGCAAGATCATCAAATATGTCATATATGACATGATAGAATTTCCCTGGAATATTTGGAGAATAAATCCTTTGTAAATATTTCAAAAGCTTGAAATATCCAGAAAGGGTTTTAGAGGGTTTAGCCCATTATTTTGAACATGACCAAGTGTTGAAACTCTTATATATGGACAATATATGTCCTCTGAGTCTCTCTGAATTTTGGCAAATATTTTTGAAACAGTTAAATAATTTTCCCCTATTAAAGACCATTTCTGGCCTTAAGAAAAAGCTTTTAAATAAAATAGGAAAATAACATTTAAAATTATACCTTTGTGGTTTCTGGGAGTCCTATGACTACTAGGTCTCAAATAAACTTTTTGAATTAATTTTCTCACCCTAAATCAAGTACTTGCAGTGCAAATCTCAATTCAGGGGTTTTGGAAAACTAAATTTATAAAAATACCTTTTGGCCAAATTAATTTTGTAAGAAAATACTATACTGTTATATAACACTTGGCATGATCATTGGGCAGAAGTTTTGAGTATGGAGATGAATTCTACAAGAGGTCATAGTTGACTTTAATGAGCACAAGAAAAAGCACATGAAGAAAACTCAATTTCAAATAAAAGCCAAATGATGCTAAAAAAATTTGCTGGTCCAAATTTTCAAGCTTCAAAGGTACAAATATCATGTTACAAAATGCAGGGTGTGACACCAATATATCAATCTTTACGTCTCGCACATTCCGAGATTCCTCGTCATGTCCCTGATCTCATCCGGGACTCCGAACTACCTTCGGTACATCAAAACTCATAAACTCATAATACCGATCGTCATCAAACGTTAAGCGTGCGGACCCTACGGGTTCGAGAACTATGTAGACATGACCGAGACTCATCTCCAGTCAATAACCAATAGCGGAACCTCGACGCTCATATTGGCTCCTACATATTCTACGAAGATCTTTATCGGTCAAACCGCATAACAACATACTTTGTTCCCTTTGTCATCGGTATGTTACTTGCCCGAGATTCGATCGTCGGTATCTCAATACCTAGTTCAATCTCGTTACCGGAAAGTCTCTTTACTTGTTCCGTAATACATCATCCCGTGACTAACTTATTAGTCATTTGCTTGCAAGGCTTATTATGATGTGTATTACCGAGAGGGCCCAGAGATACCTCTCCGACACTCGGAGTGACAAATCCTATTCTTGATCTATGCCAACACCACGAACACTTTCGGAGACACCTATAGAGCATCTTTATGATCACCCAGTTACGTTGTGACGTTTGATAGCACACAAGGTGTTCCTACGGTATTCGGGAGTTGCATAATCTCATAGTCATAGGAACATGTATAGGTCATGAAGAAAGCAATAGTAGTAAAATTAAACGATCATAGTGCTAAGCTAACAGATGGGTTTTGTCCATCACATCATTCTCCTATTGATGTGATCCCGTTGATCAAATGATGACTCATGTCTATGGCTTGGAAACATAGCCTCCTTTGATCAGTGAGCTAGTCCAGTAGAGGCATACTAGGGACATACTGTTTCGTCTATGTATTCACACATGTACTAAGTTTCCGGTTAATACAATTCTAGCATGAATAAAAGACATTTATCATGATATAAGGAAATACAAATAACATCTTTATTATTGCCTCTAGGGCATATTTCCTTCAGTCTCCCACTTGAACTAGAGTCAATAATCTAGATTACAAAGTAATGACCCTAACACCCATGGAGTCTTGGTGTTGATCATGTTTTGCCCGTGGAAGAGGCTTAGTCAACGGGTCTGCAACATTCAGATCCATATGTATCTTGCAAATCTCTATGTCTCCCTCCATGACTAGATCGCGGATGGAATTGAAGCGTCTTTTGATGTGCTTTGTTCCCTTGTGAAACCCGGATTCCTTCGCCAAGGCTATTGCTCCAGTGTTGTCACAAAAGATTTTCATTGGACCCGATGCACTAGGTATGACACCTAGATCGGATATGAACTCCTTCATCCAGACTCCTTCATTTGATGCTTCCGAAGCAGCTATGTATTCTGCTTCACACGTAGATCCCACCACGACGCTCTGCTTGGAACTGCACCAACTGACAGCTCCACTGTTCAATAAAAATACATATCTGGCTTGTGATTTAGAGTCATCCGGTTCAGTGTCAAAGCTAGAATTGACGTAACTGTTTACGACAAGCTCTTTGTCACCTCCATACATGAGAAACATATCCTTTGTCCTTTTCAGGTATTTCAGGATGTTCTTGACCCCTGTCGAGTGATCCACTCCTAGATTACTTTGGTACCTCCCTGCTAGACTTATAGCAAGGCACACATCAGGTCTGGTACATAGCGTTGCATACATGATAGATCCTATGGCTGAGGCATAGGGAATGACTTTCATTTTCTCTCTATCTTCTGCAGTGGTCAGGCATTGAGTCTTACTCAACTTCATACCTTGTAACACAGGGAAGAACCCTTTCTTTGACTGATCCATTTTGAACTTCTTCAAAACTTTATCAAGGTATGTGCTTTGTGAAAGTCCAATTAAGCGTCTTGATCTATCTCTATAGATCTTGATGCCTAATATGTAAGCAGCTTCACCGAGGTCTTTCATCGAAAAACTCTTATTCAAATATCCTTTTATGCTATTCAGAAATTCTACATCATTTCCAATCAACAATATGTCATCCACATATAATATCAGAAATGCTATAGAGCTCCCACTCACTTTCTTGTAAATACAGGCTTCTCCAAAAGTCTGTATAAAACCATATGCTTTGATCACCTCATCAAAGCGTATATTCCAACTCCGAGATGCTTGCACCAGTCCATAGATGGATCGATGGAGCTTGCACACTTTGTTAGCACCTTTTGGATCGACAAAACCTTCTGGTTGCATCATATACAACTCTTCTTTGAGATATCCATTCAGGAATGCAGTTTTGACATCCATTTGCCAGATTTCATAATCATAAAATGCGGCAATTGCTAACATGATTCGGACAGGCATAAGCATCGCTACAGGTGAGAAAGTCTCATCGTAGTCAACTCCTTGAACTTGTCGAAACCCTTTCGCAACAAGTCGAGCTTTGTAAACAGTAACATTACCGTCTGCGTCGGTCTTCCTCTTGAAGATCCATTTATTTTCGATGACTTGTCGATCATCGGGCAAGTCAACCAAAGTCCACACTTTATTCTCATACATGGATCCCATCTCAGATTTCATGGCCTCAAGCCATTTGGCGGAATCTAGGCTCATCATCGCTTCCTCATAGTTCGTAGGTTATCATGGTCCAGTAACATGACTTCCAGAACTGGGTTGACGTACCACTCTGGTGCGGAACATACTCTGGTTGATCTACGACGTTTAGCAGAAACTTGATCTGAAGTTTCATGATCATTATTATTAGCTTCCTCACTAATTGGTGTAGGAATCACTGGAACTAGTTTCTGTGATGTTCCACTTTCCAATTCGGGAGAAGGTACAATTACCTCATCAAGTTCTACTTTCCTCCCACTCACTTTTTTCGAGAGAAACTCCTTCTCTAGAAAGGATCCATTCTTAGCAACGAATATCTTGCCTTTGGATCTGTGATAGAAGGTATACCCAACAGTCTCTTTTGGGTATCCTATGAAGACACATTTCTCCGACTTGGGTTCGAGCTTATCAGGTTGATGCTTTTTCACATAAGCATCACAGCCCCAAACTTTAAGAAACGACAACTTTGGTTTCTTGCCAAACCATAGTTCATAAGGTGTCGTCTCAACGAATTTAGATGGTGCCCTATTTAACGTGAATGCAGTTGTCTCTAAAGCATAACCCCAAAACAATAGTGGTAAATCGATAAGAGACATCATAGATCGCACCATATCTAATAAAGTACGGTTACGACCTTCGGACACACCATTACGCTGTGGTGTTCCGGGTGGTGTGAGTTGTGAAACTATTCCACATTGTTTCAAATGAAGACCAAACTCGTAACTCAAATATTCACCTCCATGATCACATCGCAGAAACTTTATTCTCTTGTTATGATGATTCTCTATTTCACTCTCAAATTCTTTGAACTTTTCAAATGTTTCAGACTTGTGCTTCATTAAGTAGATATACCCATATCTACTCAAATCATCAGTGAAGGTCAGAAAATAATGATACCCGCCGCGAGCTTCGACACTCATTGGTCCGCATACATCAGTATGTATGATTTCCAACAAATCTGTTGCTTGCTCCACAGTTTCGGAGAACGGAGTTTTAGTCATCTTGCCCATGAGGCATGGTTCGCAAGCACCAAGTGATTCATAATCAAGTGATTCCAAAAGTCCATCACTATGGAGTTTCTTCATGCACTTTACACCAATATGACCTAAACGGCAGTGCCACAAATAGGTTGCACTATCATTATTAACCTTGCATCTTTTGGCTTCAATATTATGAATATGTGTATCACTACAATCGAGATCCAACAAGAATAGACCACTCTTCAAGGGTGCATGACCATAAAAGATATTATTCATAAAAATAGAACAACCATTATTCTCGGATTTAAATGAATAACCGTCTCGCAACAAACAAGATCCAGATATAATGTTCATGCTTAACGCTGGCACCAGATAACAATTATTCAGGTCTAAAACTAATCCCGAAGGTAGATCTAGAGGTAGCGTGCCGACGGCGATCACATCGACTTTGGAACCATTTCCCACGCGCATCGTTACCTCGTCCTTAGCCAATCTTCGTTTAATCCATAGTCCCTGTTTCGAGTTACAAATATTAGCAACCGAACCGGTATCAAATACCCAGGTACTACTACGAGCATTAGTAAGGTACACATCAATAACATGTATATCACATATACCTTTGTTCACCTTGCCATCCTTGTTATCCGCCAAATACTTGGGGCAGTTCCGCTTCCAGTGTCCAGTCCCTTTGTAGTAGAAGCACTCAGTTTCAGGCTTGGCTCCAGACTTGGGTTTCTTCGTGGGAGTAGCAAATGTCTTGCTATTCTTCTTGAAGTTCCCCTTCTTTCCCTTGCCTTTTTTCTTGAAACTAGTGGTCTTGTTAACCATCAACACTTGATGCTCCTTTTTGATTTCTACCTCCGCAGCTTTGAGCATAGCGAAGAGCTTGGGAATTGTCTTCTGCATCCCTTGCATATTATAGTTCATCACGAAGCCTTTATAGCTTGGTGGCAGTGATTGAAGAACTCTATCAATAACACTATCCTCGTCAACTTTGCAACCAAGTTTAGTCATATGATTGTAGTACCCAGACATTCTGAGCAAGTGTTCACTGATAGGACTATTCTCCTCCATCTTGCAGCTATAGAACTTATTGGAAATCTCATATTTCTCAATCCGGGCGTTTGCTTGAAATATTAACTTCAACTCCTGGAACATCTCATATGGTCCATGACGTTCAAAACGTCATTGAAGTCCCGGTTCTAAGCCGTAAAGCATGGCACACTGAACTATCGTGTAGTCATCAGACCGCGTCTGCCAGACGTTCAAAGCGTCTACATTAGCGGGAGGGGGCTTGTCACCTAGCGGTGCTTCAAGGACATAATTCTTCTGTGCAGCAATGAGGATAATCCTCAAGTTACGGACCCAGTCCGTGTAATTGCTACCATCATCTTTCAACTTAGCTTTCTCTAGGAATGCATTAAAATTCAAAGGAACGGTAGCATGGGCCATTGATCTACAACAACATAGATATGCAAAAAGACTATCAGGACTAAGTTCATGATAAATTAAAGTTCAATTTAATCATATTACTTAAGAACTCCCACTTAGACAGACATCATTCCGGTCATCTAAATGATCACCTGATCCAAATCAACTAAACCATGTCCGATCATCACATGAGATGGAGTAGTTTCAATGGTGAACATCTTATGTTGATCATATCTACTATATGATTCACGCTCGACCTTTCGGTCTCCAGTGCTCCGAGGCCATATCTGCATATGCTAGGCTCGTCAACTTTAACCCGAGTATTCTGCATGTGCAAAACTGGCTTACACCCATTGTATTTGAACGTAGAGCTTATCACACCCGATCATCACGTGGTGTCTCGGCACGACGAACTTTCGCAATGGTGCATACTCAGGGAGAACACTTATACCTTGAAATTTTGTAAGGGATCATCTTATAATGCTACCGTCGTATGAAGCAAAATAAGAAGCATAATAAGATAAACATCACATGCAATCAAAATATGTGACATGATATGGCCATCATCATCTTGTGCTTTTGATCTCCATCTCCAAAGCACCGTCATGATCACCTTCGTCACCGGCGCGACACCTTGATCTCCATCGTAGCATCGTTGTCGTCTCGCCAACTATTGCTTCTACAACTATCGCTACTGCTTAGTGATAAAGTAAAGCAATTACATGGCGATTGCATTTCATACAATAAAGCGACAACCATATGGCTCCTGCCAGTTGCCAATAACTTTACAAAACATGATCATCTCATACAAAACCGTATAACTCATCATGTCTTGACCATATCACATCACAACATGCCCTGCAAAAACAAGTTAGACGTCCTCTACTTTGTTGTTGCAAGTTTTACGTGGTTGCTACGGGCTTAGCAAGAACCGTTCTTACCTACGCATACAAAAACCACAACGATGTTTCGTCAAGTATGTGCTGTTTTAACCTTCACAAGGACCGGGCGTAGCCACACTCGATTCAGCTAAAGTGAGAGAGACAGACACCCGCCAGTCACCTTTAAGAAACGAGTGCTCATAACGGTGAAACCAGCCTCGCGTAAGCGTACGCGTAATGTCGGTTCGGGCCGCTTCATCTCACAATACCGCCGAACCAAAGTATGACATGCTGGTAAGCAGTATGACAAGTATTGCCCACAACTCATTGTGGTCTACTCGTGCATATCATCTACGCATAGACCTGGCTCATGATGCCACTGTTGGGGAACGTAGTATTTTAAAATTTTCCTACGATCACGCAAGATCTATCTACAAGATGCATATCAACGAGAGGGGACAATGTGTCTACGTACCCTTGTAGACCGAGAGCGGAAGCGTCTAATGACGTGGTTGATGTAGTCGAACTTCTTCGCGATCCAACCGATCAAGTACCGAACATACGGCACCTCCGCGTTCAGCACACGTATAGCTTGATGACGTCCCACGAGCTCTTTATCCAGTTGAGCTTCACGGGAGAGTTTCGTCAGCACGACGGCGTGGTGACGGATATGATGAAGTTACCGGCGCAGGTCTTCGCCTAACCACTGCAAGAGTATGACCGAGGTGTATTTCTGTGGAGGGGGGCACCGCACACGGCTAAAAAAATTCAACTTGTGTGTCTTTGGGTGCCCCCCTGCCCCCGTATATAAAGGAGCAAGGGGGTAGGCCGGTCGGCCCTCTATTGCGTGCCAAGGAGAGGCAATCCTACTAGGAATAGGATTGCAATCCTATTGTTAGTAGGAGTCCACCAAGAAGGAGAGAGGGGAGGGAAGGAGAGGGAGAGGGAGAGGGAAAGAGGGGCCGCGCCTGTCAGGCCAAGATGCGATTCTATCCCGATCACGTGACACTTACGTGATTGGGGCACAACCGCATTTCGGGCGCTTAGCAAGATGGATATCATTACATCGTACCATTACATACATACATGGGGGATACAACAATACATACAAGTCATAAGAATACAACAACATCAATACAAAGTATCCGACTACGGATACAAACAAGAAAAGCACAAGACATCCATCTGCTATCCCAGGCTGCCGACCCGGAACCTGACCCAAGACTAAACAAGAAGAAGAAAGAACTCCAACACAACGATCATCGCTCTCATGTCAATACATCGGAAACCTGCACCTGCAACTGTTGTTGTAGTATCTGTGAGCCACGAGGACTCAGCAATCCCATAACCATGGGTAACAAAACTATCAAAGCTTAATAGGTAGGAAGAGGTAAAGTGGTGAGGTTGCAGCAGCGGCTAAGCAATATATATGGTGGCTAACTTATGAGTACAAGAAGAAGATGAGCATCTACGCAAACGGTCGCAACTAGTAGTGATCGCTAAAGATCCTGAACTACATACGAGTCAAACATAACCCCACCGTGTTCTCTTCTCAAAGTGAAAAGAGACAGTCACGGTTACTCACATAGTTGTGTGTTTTACATCGGATCCTCTGTCAAGTTTTCTACAACCGGACATTAACAAATTCCAATCTGCCACATAACCGCGGGCATGGCTTTCGAAAGATCATAACCCTGCAGGGGTGTCCCAACTTAGCCCATCACAAGCTCTCACGATTAGCTGAAGTGATAAATATAATATCATCACCCCTTATCTTAGGGAAATCCGATAAGGCTCGGCGTCCCGGTGCACAAGACATTTCGACAATGGTAAAACAAGTCCAGCAAGACCTCCCGGCGTGCCGACACCCTGATAGTAGCCGCGCGTATCTCGTCTCAGGCCACAACCAGATAGGTGATCCTACAGGTAAAACCAAACCTCGAGTTTCCCCGTGGTGGCCCCGCAGTCTCCCCGTTTGGGACCAACACCATCAGCACTGGCCCCCCCTGCTATGTAGAAAAGTATCTCCAAGGAGCGTCCCCCTTATGCAATTTAATTAATTAATTAAGTTATTTTTATGAGGCAAATTAAAACCAATGTTGGGCCTTGCTGGAGGAGTTTTATTCAAAGTCGAAGTGTCAAGGGGTCCCCATATACCCATCGTGTAAGGAACGCAAAATCAAGGAACATAATGCCGGTTTATCGGCGCCTAAGGTGGCATGAGTGGAACAAAACACCGAGCAAAAGGCCAAGCCTTCCACCCATGCCCAGTATATAGGTGTGTTAATAATAATTATAGATATTGTGATAATCCAACAACAAGTTCCCTCCTGGAACGATCTTCATCTTCACCTGCAACTAACAACGCTATAAGAGGGGCTGAGCAAGCGGGTAACATAGCCAAACAATGGTTTTGCTAGGAAGGTTTCAAAGGTTAGAGGTTTCATGGCAGCAAGGAGAGGGGCTGCCAATAAGATGGGTAGCGTGACATATAACGATAGCATCGAGACACTAAGCAAAGGCAATGATAGTAAAGGTATCCAAGGGTATGGTCATCTTGCCTGAGATCCCGCAAGGAAGAAGAACGGATCCATGAAGAAGACGGAGAAGAAACCTTGAAGAAGAACCACGGGTAGACGAACGAATCCTCACGAACGCAACGGAACAAGCACTAACGAGAAGAAGCAAGCAACACGGTAAACAAACCACTCAAGAACATGACAATATGCACTACCAAGTCGGATGCACGACAAGTCTACATATCATGCACAGCAAGTATATACAGGAAGCAAAACATGGCAAGGTAGGAAGCACAGCAAAACAACACAAATCTATATATATGATGCAATACATGGCAAGGTATGATGCATGGCAAGTCTATACAGGAAGCACAGCAAGTCTATACAGGAAGCATAACATGGCAAGGTAGGAAGCATAGAAAAACAACACAAGTTTATATGATGCAATACATGGCAAGGTATGATGCATGACAAATCTATACAGGAAGCACAGCAAGTCTATACAGGAAGCATAACATGGCAAGGTAGGAAGCACAGAATACAACACAAGTTTATATGATGCAATACATGGCAAGGTATGATGCGTGACAAGTCTACATAGGAAGCAATACATGGCAAGGTAGGAAGCACAGAAAAAAAACACAGGAAACATGACAATGTGCTTAAGCAAGTATGATGCAAACAAGTCTATATAGGAAGCACAACAAGTCTATACAGGAAGCATTAGATGGCAAGGTAGGAAGCACAACATGGCAAGGTAGGAAGCACAACATGGCAACGGTGCAAGATGCACCCAAACATCAACCAAACTCACTTCAAACATGAAAACAAGATGATATTATGAATCTACATGCAAAAACACACAAGTTTCATAGAAGGAACACTCCAAACGGAGCAACGGGCTAAAAGATACACATGAAACAGTATATAACAACAAGCTGAAGTTAACAGCAACATATCAACTTTGGAGCAAGATATATATATGCTACAGCACTCAAACATGGTGACAAGAAGCATGGACATGAAGTACACATATCCTACAATAAACAACTCCATTGGAGCATCTCCATAGGAGGCATGGATCAATAGCAACAAGCTACAACATTTTAATCATGACACTAAAAACTTGACAGCAATATTTTATAGCAACTTGGGAGCAAGAATTAAATAAGCTATAGCAACTCAAATGAGCAAGTAAGAGCACGGATGGATAGCCAACAACATATACAACAAGGAATGATCAATGGCCACCCCAAAACTAATATGGATTTACCTAGGGCATCAAGCAAACATAGCATCAGGATATTACAGATTCCAGACTTAGTGAAATTTCACTAAGTGTTAAAACAGCAATAACAACATGGCATATTTGCAAGCATGTTTAAGTCAACACAAGGCATATCATGGAAAGTCAAATACACCACATCAAAGAACACATCATGGAGATTCTAAAACATCTAGGCATGTGACATGGGGACAAGCACATCAATAGCAACGAGCTCCTCAACTAGGCATCTCGAAACAAGTTACAAAACCTAACAGCCACATGCACTTTTGCAACACAGATTAACATGGCAATATGAACTCAAACAAGCATGCTATAGCAACCAACATGTAGAGCATCTCATGATGAACATTTTGACATATCATTTGCATTATTTGGATAAACATGCACCAAGTTATCATATCTCGAACATATCAACAAAACAACAAGTAGCAGCAGTTTATAACAAGTAGCACCCTTGCAACAGATATTTGAGCATCTAGATTAACTCAAATGAGCATGGCACAATGGAACAAAGTGTAGAGCATATCATCACGATCATTTTGACATATCATACACTCAATTTGGATCACCACACAAAAAGTTATCACTATTCAAAGTAGCAACATTATATAAACAGAAAAGGACTCTGCAGTTTTAACTAGACTGGAAAAAAAACAACAGGGCGCAATATAGCTAAGTGACGCATGGGCGGCAGATTAGGTGGGCTCACCAAATTGGGCCTGGCTGGAGAAGAGGGGCCCGGTCGGGAGTTGGGCCGAGGAAGTGGCACAGGCGGGCCGGCCTGGCGGATCCCACGAAGGAGATGGCCCAGGGAGCTGGCGCTGGCGCCGGGCGCTGGGCCGAAGCGGCCTCGGGCCGGATCTGGAGGCCACGCGGGCGGAGCATCGGGCCGGCTGGCGGCCTGGCCAAGCGCTGGGAGGGGCTATCCGGCCTGGGGCGGAGCGAGTCGTCGTCCTCCTCTGCTCCAGGACGAGCAGGAGGCCCTGGCGGCGATGGTACTCCGGCGGGCGACTGGGAGGCCGAAAATGGATCGGGGTTGAGCGGATCCGTCCTTGGGGCGGCGGATCTGGCCAGCTCCTAGACTAGGACGGCGACGACGCGTTCGTCAGGCGGCGGCGGCTGCAGCCGAACCTGCGTGGAGAGAGAGAGAGAGCATGCTGGATTGATAGGTGCAGCGCACTCGAAGGAGGAGAAGGACGGGGCTGGCGAGGGGGACCTGGGGTCGTCGGCGGGCGGCTCCGGTGGCGCACCCCGGCGAGGCAGATCGGGAGAAGCGGTAGTGCGGGAGGCTGGCCTCGGGCGAGATCGAGTGGCGACGGGCGAGCGGGCCCTCGGGCCCAGATCGGGCCCCGGGGCGGGCCGCGCGCGGGGGAGGCGCCTGGGGGACGTGGCCACTTCCACATGGCGCTCAGCCACTGGCTGCGGGCGGCCTGCGGCTGAAGTGGCCCTATGGGGCGATGCCACGTGGCTGGAACGATGTGGAGGCCGCGGAAATTGGAGGAGGAGGGGTTGGCTGCGCACGGAATTTGATGGGGGAGGGGGCTAGAGGTAGGGGAAGAAGCTAGGCTGCCCAAATTTGGAAGGAAGGGGCCCATATATAGGCATAGGGGCTAGGGTTTGGGGGTCTAAGGCCGTTTTTGGACCGTTAGATCCCGATCGAACGGCTCTGAGCGGAGGGGAAGTTAGGCAGGCCTAGATGGGCTTTGAAAAGGGTGTGGGCTGAGATGAGAGGAGAAGGAGAGAGGCCCGCGGGGGTTTTCGGAGACCGAAAACATCCGACGAAATAACCGGCGACTAGTGCCGCTATATATATCCGTTGGGCTATCAAACGAGCTCCGAATGCGATGAAATTTGGTAGGCGGCCTGTCTACACTATAATAAGACCACACGCCAAGTTTCAACCCATTCCGAGAACATTTTTCTGGCCACTCACAAAAAAAAATTCGGAGGCACCGCGGGCGCGTGCAAGTGTGCCTGGGCTCAGAACGGACAACGGAAAGGACGAGGGGACTCGGGCGGATGCAAGTTTTGAAAACATGCTGATGCAACACACATGATGACATGGCAAAGATGCACACACAAGCAGATGACAAGGCACTGACAACGAATAACTAGCTGACACGTGGCGCACCGGTCTCGGGGTGTCACAACACTCCCCTACTAACAAGAGATCTCGTCCCGAGATCTTAGGAACGAGACGGGAGAGAAAAAGGAAGAACAAAGTTCTTCGAGGACAAAAGAGTGAAAGAAAAGAACCTTGAGAGGATGAACAATTTCGAAAGAAAGAATATAATGGAGATGAATGAGAAAGAGAAGCTCCATTACAAAAGAGGAACAAGGAACATACAAGAACCAATTAGGTTGGATGGCATGAAGCAAGAGCTGAAGGAACAAGAATAATTCGAAACCACTCCGGTTAAAAGAGATAGGAAAGGAATCTCCACGAAGGAATTTGGGCAGGACTCCGTCTGAAACTGAAATAAATAGCACACCGGTTGAACAAGAACCTGAGGAGATGGGATAAAAACATGACGAAATGAACAAGAAAATGCCTCCGAAATAATTGAAATGATGGAATTAAAAGAATGGAGAAGAAGATGACAACTTGAGCACAAGTGACGCGAACGAGAATTTAAGAGAAAGACTTGAACGGAGTTGTTGAGATGATCAACAGCAAAAGAATTGATTTGCGTGGGCTTATGTAACCTTCTCACAATTTGAGGTGAATTTCCGCCACTATCAAAAGATTGAATATCCAAGAATGAAGAAATGCAAAACTCCCTTTCAAGAGAATGTGGAGAATTATTTGCACTTCAAGACGCGAGAAGAAGAATACTTGAGCTGCTCCAGAAGAATTATGATGAACATTTGACGAATGAATTTAAATGATTGAGAACCACCACGAAGAACTTTGGTAACGAAAGGATGATGAAGGAAGAATAATAATAAGCCTTGCGATGATTAGATGGGGTTCTAACGAGATAGCCGAAAAAACTTGAACTCCGGGAAAGAAAAGAATAAAACACCTGGAACTAGAATTTATTCATCAAGAATAAACTCCGAAGGAAGGGATTAAACAACTTGATGAAAAGAATAAGAATTATGTTATGCTTATCCTCCACCAATTAAATTGATGAGAAGCAATGGATTCGCATACTACTTATTCACGATGAAAAGGATTAAAGAGGGGTATATCGCGAAATTGCGAAAATCTTCATGAACCACCGGTGAGATTGGAATAAAAGAATGGATTGATATGATCACACCGGAAAAGAACTCTTTGAGTGAAACACCGTATAGAATTGAAGCCGAGTGAAGAAAAGAGCGAACCACCGGGAAGAATTAAAATCGAGTGAAGAACGAGAATGACCATTGTAAGGAATGAAATTGAACGATGCAAGTGGACAGGCCACCGTGAAGAATTGAGATTAAGTGAACACAAGAGAATGAATCGCCGGGAAGAATAAAGCACTTGCGGAAAATTTGAATGACGAGAACGAAGATATCGCGGACGGATTAAAGAATACTTGAACGAAATACCAGAAAGAATGTGAGACGAATGAAGAGGCATCAATGAAGAATATTTGGAGGACGGAGTTGAAAACTGTGGACGAAGAAATCTTCTGAAACGATGGCCTTCGGAGGAACACAAGGAAATAATTGATGAAATGCTCCGGACGATTGAAAAGAAGAAGGTTGAACCAATGATGAAAAGAATTAAAATGATCTTGCGAAAGGCATATGACTGATGGAATCCATACTTATGTCACACTTGAAAAGAATTTCGGAACACTCCGGGAAATAGAAGAGTCAGGTAAGATCCTGGGAAAAGACATGTGGGTTATGAGCCCACCGAAGAGAAAACCACCGTTAAAATGGAATGCAAAGAAGATGATGCACCGGAACGAAAGAAAAACTCGAATGAGGTGACAACCTTGAATTAATCGGAAGACAGACGAATATCCTGAGATGTCTTTGGAACACCGGAATAATTAAATGACGAGAGTTAACGAGACAAGGGAAAAACTTGAGCCGATTAAAGAGTAAGAACAACACCGAAAACTTGAGTTGAAATCCACCGGAAAAGAAGAAGAGGTGAAGAATATCGAACTAGAGGAGAACTCATCGGAGAAGAAAAGAGATGAAGAATGGTGCATTAGACGAGAAATCACCAGTTGAAACAATTGATGAAAGGAATTCAAAGACTTCACACGAGTAGAATGGATACTCGATTAAGGACTCTGGCTCCGAGAAGCAAAAGGGAGGGCAGGTGGGAAAGAAAGACAACTTCGGAAGGGGAAACAACTGATGGTTGAACTTGCAAAGAACATGAGGGTCGAAAACACTTGACGAGAGATGCATCAGATGGAAGAACTAACAACGCAACGAACGAAAAACTAACCATGGGATCCTGAAAAAAATTTGAAGGGGAAGAGGAGTAATTCAAAACACCTACGTCAAAATTCCTCACCAGAGCGACGAAGGGGCAGGGGAGTAAAAAAGAATTCCTACTCTCTGATATAACTAGACTCCGAAAAGTTTTTTGCTAGACTCAACAACGGCCAAGCTACGATCAATCAAGGGGCTCCTATGGTCGGTCGAGGCTCTGATACCAACTTGTCAGGCCCAAGATGCGATTCTATCCCGATCACGTGACACTTACGTGATTGGGGCACAAACGCATTTCGGGCGCTTAGCAAGATGGATATCATTACATCGTACCATTTCATACATACATGGGGGATACAACAATACATACAAGTCATAAGAATACAACAACATCAATAGAAAGTATCCGACTACGGATACAAACAAGAAAAGCACAAGACATCCATCTGCTATCCTAGGCTGCCGACCCGGAACCTAACCCAAGACTGAACAAGAAGAAGAAGGAACTCCAACACAACGAGCATCGCTCTCACGTCAAGACATCGGAAACTTGCACCTGCAAGTGTTGTTGTAGTATCTGTGAGCCACGAGGACTCAGCAATCCCATAACCATGGGTAACAAAACTATCAAAGCTTAATAGGTAGGAAGAGGTAAAGTGGTGAGGTTGCAGCAGCGGCTAAGCAATATATATGGTGGCTAACTTATGAGTACAAGAAGAAGATGAGCATCTACGCAAACGGTCGCAACTAGTAGTGATCGCTAAAGATCCTAAACTACATACGAGTCAAACATAACCCCACCGTGTTCTCTTCTCAAAGTGAAAAGAGACAGTCACGGTTACTCACACAGTTGAGTGTTTTACTTCGGATCCTCTGTCAAGTTTTCTACAACCGGACATTAACAAATTCCAATCTGCCACATAACCGCGGGCACGGCTTTCGAAAGATCATAACCCTGCAGGGGTGTCCCAACTTAGCCCATCACAAGCTCTCACGATTAGCTGAAGTGATAAATATAATATCATCACCCCTTATCTTAGGGAAATCCGATCAGGCTCGGCGTCCCGGTGCACAAGACATTTCGACAATGGTAAAACAAGTCCAGCAAGACCTCCCGGCGTGCCGACACCCTGATAGTAGCCGCGCGTATCTCGTCTCAGGCCACAATCGGATAGGTGATCCTACAGGTAAAACCAAACCTCGAGTTTCCCCGTGGGGGCCCCGCAGTCTCCCCGTTTAGGACCAACACCATCAGCACTGGCCCCCCCTGCTATGTAGAAAAGAATCTCCAAGGAGCGTCCCCCTTATGCAATTTAATTAATTAATTAAGTTATCATTATGAGGCAAATTAAAACCAATGTTGGGCCTTGCTGGAGGAGTTTTATTCAAAGTTGAAGTTTCAAGGGGTCCCCATATACCCATCGTGTAAGGAGCGCAAAATCAAGGAACATAATGCCGGTTTATCGGCGCCTAAGGTGGCATGAGTGGAACAAAACAACGAGCAAAAGGCCAAGCCTTCCACCCATGCCCAGTATATAGGTGTGTTAATAATAATTATAGATATTGTGATAATCCAACAACAAGTTCCCTCCTAGAACGATCTTCATCTTCACCTGCAACTAACAACGCTATAACAGGGGCTGAGCAAGCGGGTAACATAGCCAAACAATGGTTTTGCTAGGAAGGTTTCAAAGGTTAGAGGTTTCATGGCAACAAGGAGAGGGGCTGGCAATAAGATGGGTAGCGCGACATATAACGATAGCATCGAGACACTAAGCAAAGGCAATGATAGTAAAGGTATCCAAGGGTCTGGTCATCTTGCCTGAGATCCCGCAAGGAAGAAGAACGGACCCATGAAGAAGACGGAGAAGAAACCTTGAAGATGAACCACGGGTAGACGAACGAATCCTCACGAATGCAACGGAACAAGCACTAACGAGAAGAAGCAAGCAACATGGTAAACAAACCACTCAAGAACATGACAATATGCACTACCAAGTAGGATGCACGACAAGTCTACATATGATGCACAGCAAGTATATACAGGAAGCAAAACATGGCAAGGTAGGAAGCACGGCAAAACAACACAAGTCTATATATATGATGCAATACATGGCAAGGTATGATGCATGGCAAGTCTATACAGGAAGCACAGCAAGTCTATACAGGAAGCGTAACATGGCAAGGTAGGAAGCATAGAAAAACAACACAAGTTTATATGATGCAATACATGGCAAGGTATGATGCATGACAAATCTATACAGGAAGCACAACAAGTCTATACAGGAAGCATAACATGGCAAGGTAGGAAGCACAGAATACAACACAAGTTTATATGATGCAATACATGGCAAGGTATGATGCATGAAAAGTCTACACAGGAAGCAATACATGGCAAGGTAGGAAGCACAGAAAAAAAAACACAGGAAACATGACAATGTGCCTAAGCAAGTATGATGCAAACAAGTCTATAAAGGAAGCACAACAAGTCTATACAGGAAGCATTACATGGCAAGGTAGGAAGCACAACATGGCAAGGTAGGAAGCACAACATGGAAACGGTGCAAGATGCACCCAAACATCAACCAAACTCACTCCAAACATGAAAACAAGATGATATTATGAATCTACATGCAAAATCACACAAGTTTCATATAAGGAACACTCCAAACGGAGCAACGGGCTAAAAGATACACATGAAACAATATATAACAACAAGCTGAAGTTAACAGTCACATAGAAACTTTGGAGCAAGATATATATATGCTACAGCACTCAAACATGGTGACAAGAAGCATGGACATGAAGTAGACATATCCTACAGCAAACAACTCCATTGGAGCATCTCCATAGGAGGCATGGATCAATAGAAACAAGCTACAATATTTTAATCATGACACTAAAAACCTGACAGCAATATTTTATAGCAACTTGGGAGCAAGAATTAAATAAGCTACAGCAACTCAAATGAGCAAGTAAGAGCATGGATGGATAGCCAACAATATATACAACAAGGAATGATCAATGGCCTCCCCAAAACTAATATGGATTTACCTAGGGCATCAAGCAAACATAGCATCAGGATATTACAGATTCTAGACTTTGTGAAATTTCACTAAGTGTTAAAACAACAATAACAACATGGCATGTTTGCAAGCATGTTTAAGTCAACACAAGGCATATCATGGAAAGTTAAAAACACCACATCAAAGAACACATCATGGAGATTCTAAAACATCTAGGCATGTGACATGGGGACAAACACATCAATAGCAACGAGCTCCTCAACTAGGCATCTCGAAACAAGTTACAAAACCTAACAGCCACATGCACTTTTGCAACAGAGATTAACATGGCAATATGAACTCAAACAAGCATGCTATAGCAACCAACATGTAGAGCATCTCATGATGAACATTTTGACATATTATTTGCATCATTTGGATAAACATGCACCAAGTTATCATATCTCGAACATAGCAACAAAACAACAAGTAGCAACAGTTTATAACAAGTAGCACCCTTGCAACAGATATTTAAGCATCTAGACGAACTCAAATGAGCATGGCACGATGGAACAAAGTGTAGAGCATATCACCATGATCATTTTGACATATCATACACTCAATTTGGATCACCACACAAAAAGTTATCACTATGCAAAGTAGCAACATTATATAAACAGAAAAGGACTTAGCAGTTTTAACTAGACTGAAAAAAAACAGGGCGCAATATAGCTAAGTGACGCATGGGTGGGAGATTAGGTGGGCTCACCAAATTGGGCCTGGCTGGAGAAGAGGGGCCCGATCGGGAGTTGGGCCGAGGAAGTGGCATAGGCGGGCCGGCCTGGCGGATCCCACGAAGGAGATGGCCCAGGGAGCTGGCGCTGGCGCTGGGCGCTGGGCCGAAGCAGCCTCGGGCCGGATCTGGAGGCCACGCATGCGGAGCATCGGGCCGGCTGGCGGCCTGGCCAAGCGCTGGGAGGGGCTGTCCGGCCTGGGGCGGAGCGAGTCGTCGTCCTCCTCTGCTCTAGGACGAGCAGGAGGCCCTGGCGGCGATGGTACTCCGGCGGGCGACGGGGAGGCCGAAAATGGATCGGGGTTGAGCGGATCCGTCCTTGGGGCGGCGGATCTGGCCAGCTCCAAGACTAGGACGGCGACGACGCGTTCGTCAGGCGGCGGCGGCTGCAGCCGAACCTGCGTGGAGAGAGAGAGAGCGTGCTGGATTGATAGGTGCAGCACACTCAAAGGAGGAGAAGGACGGGGCCGGCGAGGGGGGCCTGGGGTCGTCGGCGGGCGGCTCCGGTGGCGCACCCCGGCGAGGCAGATCGGGAGAAGCGGTGGTGCGGGAAGCTGGCCTCGGGCGAGATCGAGCGGCGACGTGCGAGCGGGTGATACGTCCAAGATGCATCACTATTTTATATCGTAATTCATCCTTATTCATTGATATATTTCACATTACGATGATGTTCTTATGTTGTTTGCACCTATTTACACAGTTTGCAACTTTCCGGTGCCGAAGCAGCAGACGCAGGATTCAGCGGTAAAAAGTGGACGCTGAGTTGCTGAAGAAGAATACCTCCAAATTACCTGAAAATCGACGGAGGGTATTTTCCAGAAGGATCACGAAGATACACAAAAGAGCAATCAGAGGGGGGCCACAGGGTGCCCAGGCGGCCACCTGGCGCGGCCCCCACCCTGGCCGCGCTGGGAGGGCGCCTGGAGCCCCTGGCCCACTCCAGGCTCTCCCCTCTGGCCTGTATACTCCTCGTCATTCAGAAACCCTAAAAAGAGGAGTTTTGACGGAGTTCCGCCACCGCTCCGTGGCGGAAACCTACAGAGAAGAAAAGCCGTCTCCGGCGGGCAGATTCCACCGGGGAGATCACCTACCGAAAGGGGAGATCATCGTCATCGTCATCACCATCGTCACGGGCATCATCGAGATCATCATCAACATCATCCCCAACATCAGCACCATCTCCATCTTCATCCAATCTCATCTCACAATTGCAACTTGTGTTGTAATCCGTACTATCTATCCTCTCTACCCTATCGGTGTTGATTACTACTTTGTGGTGAATGCTATTGAGTTTTGTTGGAGAAATATCATTGTGTCCAGATTGTTTATCATCCATCTATCTCCACTGATCATGATCTCTTTTATGTCTTGTGAGTAGTTACTTTAGTTCTTGAGGACATGGGAGAAGTCTTGTTGTTAGTAGTCATATGATGTTGAAGTAATATGTGTTGTTTGATACTTAAGTTGTGTCGTTATTTTCCTAGTGGTGTTGTGTGAGTCGAACACTCAACACTTCGCCTTATTAAGGACCTAGGGGAATACATTGTGTACAAAGAATTCTTACGGTGGGTTGCCGGAGTGACAGAAACCTGAACCCCAGTTCGCACGATTTTGCACAAGGGAACAATGGATCATCGATCGTATTGCTATGGTTAGGCTTTTGCCTTAAATACTATCTTGTATTTGCGGATGCTTGCAAGGTGTTTAATCATAAGAGTGCACTCATCTTAGTCTAGATGGTGTACTAGCATAGATCCACCCACTCAACACTTATCAACACATCACATAGTACCGATACGGAATATGGCGAAAGCACATGACTACCTCTCCCGTGTGTCCTCAAGAACACTTTAGCCTTTATAAGTTCAGTTGCTAGGCCTCTCCTTTGCTCACAAAGGATTGGGCCACTGGTTACTCTCCAGTGCCTTTTACTTTGCTCGCTTTTACTTTCCTGTTGCTTATATCAAGAAAACCACTAAAAAGTTATCTTTCAGTGCTTGCAGTTATTCCTTGCTCAGAATCACTTATCAATACCTTCTGCTCCTCGTTGGGTTCGACACTCTTACTTATCGAAAACGCTGCAATAGATCCCTTACGGTTGTGGGTCATCAGCGGACCCTCGGGCCCAGATCGGGGCCCGGGGCGGGCTGCGCGCAGGGGAGGCGCCTGGGGGACGTGGCCACTGCCACATGGCGCTCAGCCACTGGCTGCGGGCGGCCTGCGGCTGAAGTGGCCCTATGGGGCGATGCCACGTGGCTGGAACGAGGTGGAGGCCACGGAAATTGGAGGAGGAGGGGTTGGCTGCGCACGGAATTTGATGGGGGAGGGGGCTAGAGGTAGGGGAAGAAGCTAGGCTGCCCAAATTTGGAAGGAAGGGGCCTATATATAGGCATAGGGGCTAGGGTTTGGGGGTCTGAGGCCGTTTTTGGACCGTTAGATCCTGATCGAACGGCTCCGAGCAGAGGGGAAGTTAGGCAGGCCTAGGTGGGCTTTGAAAAGGGTGTGGGCTGAGATGAGAGGAGAAGGAGAGAGGCCTGCGGGGGTTTTCGAAGACCGAAAACATCCGACGAAATAACCGGCGACTTGTGCCGCTATATATATCCGTTGGGCTATCAAACGAGCTTCGAATACGATGAAATTTGGCAGGCGGCCTGACTACACTTTAATAAGTCCACACGCCAAGTTTCAACCCATTCCGAGAACATTTTTCCGGCCACTCACAAAAAAATATATTCGGAGGCACCGCGTGCGCGTGCAAGTGTGTCTGGGCTCAGAACGGACAATGGAAAGGACGAGGGGACTCGGGCGGATGCAAGTTTTGAAAACATGCTGATGCAACACACATGATGACATGGCAAAGATGCACACGCAAGCAGATGACAAGGCACTAACAACGAATAACTAGCTGGCACCTGGCGCACCGGCCTCGGGGTTTCACAGCGCCCCCTTCCCCTAGTCCTATTCGGACTGCCCCAAGGGAGGGGCGCGCCACCTCCTGGCTGGTGCCCTCTTTCTCCCCTATGGCCCACCAGGGCCCAACATTCCCCTAGGGGGTTCCGGTAACCCCCCCGGCACTCCGGTAAATTCCGAAACTTTCCAGAACACTTCCGGTGTCCGAATATAGTCGTCCAATATATCAATCTTTACGTCTCGGACATTCCGAGACTCCTCGTCATGTCCGTGATCTCATCCGGGACTCGGACTACCTTCGGTACATCAAAACTCGTAAACTCATAATACCGATCGTCATCAAACGTTAAGCGTGCCGACCCTACGGGTTCGAGAACTATGTAGACATGACCGAGACTCTTCTCCAGTCAATAACCAATAGTGGAACCTGGATGCTCATATTGGCTCCTACATATTCTACGAAGATCTTTATCGGTCAAACCGCATAACAACATACTTTGTCCCCTTTGTCATCGGTATGTTACTTGCCCGAGATTCGATCATCGGTATCTCCATACCTAGTTCAATCTCGTTACCGGCAAGTCTCTTTACTCGTTCTGTAATACATCATCCCGTGACTAACTTATTAGTCATTTGCTTGCGAGGCTTATTATGATGTGTATTACCGAGAGGGCCCATAGATACCTCTCCGACACTCGGAGTGACAAATCCTATTCTTGATCTATGCCAACACCATGAACACTTTCGGAGACACCTATAGAGCATCTTTATGATCACCCAGTTACGTTGTGACATTTGATAGCACACAAGGTGTTCCTAGGGTATTCGGGAGTTGCATAATCTCATAGTCATAGGAATATGTATAAGTCATGAAGAAAGCAATAGCAGTAAAACTAAACGAGCATAGTGCTAAGCTAACGGATGGTTCTTGTCCATCACATCATTCTCCTAATGATGTGATCCCGTTGATCAAATGACAACTCATGTCTATGGCTAGGAAACATAGCCATCTTTGATCAATGAGCTAGTCTAGTAGAGGCATACTAGGGACATACTGTTTTGTCTATGTATTCACACATGTACTAAGTTTCCGGTTAATACAATTCTAGCATGAATAAAAGACATTTATCATGATATAAGGAAATACAAATAACATCTTTATTATTGCCTCTAGGGCATATTTCCTTCAGCAGCGTGTGTACGTGTGAGTGTTGCGTGCGCGCGTGGGTGCATGTGTTCGTGTGAGTGTTGCGTGCATGCAGTTTGTGTGCATGCATGCGTGTGTGTATAATCACCACACCAGCTCCTGTGTGTTAAAACAGATGGCTCAGCATACCAATACAAGGCCACCTTGTCCGCTGTGCCCGCGGTCATGACTTCGAACCACCGTCCAATATTTTGTTGTCGTTTGTTTTCATTCTTACTAGCAAGATGCCCGTGTGTTGCACGTAACATCAAGATGCATTTGTATGACTAGTTTATCTTGTGAGAGAAAAGGATGAATGAGGGAAGGCCTTATTTGCAAATGTGGAGAGGTGTGTGGGTACCTTTTCACAAAATTGTCATAGTTTCTTTCCTATCCGTCAGATATACATCGGACGACCTATATTGCAGGATGGCAGGCACACCATCATCACCAACTCTGTTTTTTATAAGAGTGTATTGTATCCCTACTCATATAAAAAGCATAGTTCGTGATGATCGTGTGCCTGCCATCCTGCAATATAGGTCGTCCGATCTATATCTGACGGATAGGAAGGAAACTATGGAAATTTTGCAAAAAGATACCCACACCCCTCTCAACACTTGCAAATAAGGCCTTCCCTTGTTCATCCTTTTCTCCCACAAGATAAACTACTCATACAAATGCATCTTGATGTTCCGTGCAACGCATGGGCATCTTGCTAGTATTTTATAAGAGTGTAGATGTAGAGTAGATACAAGCCGACAAGTGGGCCCGATGGTGGTGAGATAATGTGATGCAACACTAGAGGTGCCACGTGGAGCGTTTAACTGGTCAACTAGTCGTGTCTTGAGCAAATACAGAGTTGTACGGTGAGCCCGTGACTATATAATAACCACAAAACGTAAATGCTGACTGTAATGAGTGGATTCTGAAGTCCAATGTACGTATCGTGCTTTCGCTTCAAATACAATGATCATCATTGTATATATCGGGAGAGAAAGATGAAACATGCGTGAATCTGCCGGGGGCTTACTTTTAGAGGACCTGGAGATAGTTTGTGTGCGTATGTGGAAGGGGCGTAGAGGGGGGTATGCGATGGAGAGAGAGATGCTCTTCGTTTCTCTTTACTATGACTAACTTTATATATAGTATAAAAATACACAAATTCATAGTGCGGAATAAATATCATTGTGGGCACCATGCAATGCAAGCATTCATACTCCTCCATACAACTTTGTAATGTTGTATATATGTAGAAATTCTAAAATATTTTTTGGCCACACTTTATTCAAAAGGAATGTTGTATGCGAAATAGACGTGAAGAGAGGGCTTTTTAGATAAATGGGGTACGTGATGTAACATGTGTGAATTTGTAGTTGAGGCATTTGGCAGGGCCTAGAGAGGTATGTGTGTGTATTATGTAGTCGAGAGAGGCATGGATAGAGAGGCCGGCAGGGGGCGTGGTAGAGATAGCACGAGAAATGAGAGTGGTCTAGAGAGAGAGAGAGATGAATATGACGTCACGTCGAGAGATTCCCTTGAGTGTGTATATGCAAGGGGGAGTGGACAGAGGCACCAGGAGCATTTTTTTTGTGTGTGTGGTGTATGTGTTGGTATGTGTGGGTGTGAGAAGATAACGAGACGTGGGGGCAGGGGGTGCGTCACCGCGTGAGGTCCGGTGGGTCGAGGTGAGGCCCTTCATTTGGTTCCGTCCCGCGCCACATTGGTCGGCCCGTGACGCATTTAGGGAGACACATGGATGACTAGTCGTACAAGACAGAGATAGCATAATTGTGAAGAACTCTATGTCCACTGACAAAGCCAGCTAGGTTTTGTAACCCTAGGTTCTCGGACTAAGGTAACCCCTTTATCTCTGATATTACTATTCATCTGACCTAACTTTAAGGGGCATCCTACAGAATGCTCTGCTAGAATCATACTCGTCGATTAGGAAGAGAGGTGTGAGACAATGAGTGAGAGACATGCCTAAAGATAATGTGCGTACAGGAGACGCGTAGGCAGGTATATGTATATAGAAAGGGTCGATGGGGATTGTGCGTGTGTATGCTTGCGAGAGGGCGAGTGCTTGTGATAAAGGTTAGTGAAAACAGGCGTAAATGGTTTCGAGAGGGAGGGAGGGTTATATCGAGAGCATGTGTGCAAGAAAGACACCTCGGGAGAGAGTGTGTAAGCATGTGTGAGAGACCACCGATGGAGAGTGAAACTACACGTACAAGACTGCTGTACACATTGATTAAAGATATAAATTGTATCCAAATATTAGGATGGGATCATGATATTTGCAATTCACGTAAGGAACGGTCATTGATCCATCAGACATCTAGATTCTATCGAATTTGAGCATGTCTATGTTATTATTCGACACAATTGATCCACATAGTTAGTATTTTGAACTCCAGACAATGCATCGCTTTAGCAATCGAATATAAACGTGAGTATAGTTCATGTTGTGTGTGTAAAGCACATTATACATACGAAAGTTACATAATGAACATTATAAATAGCTACCTATGGACTAGCATACATTTGAATTCAACTTAAGGTGGTTTAAAAAATGAATTCAACATGAAGTCCATTCAATTGTTTGAATTTGATATCATGGCATTTGTAAATCATACCTAAATTATGGGGGCACCAATCTTTGCTCTGATTTTGTACATAATAGCATATGTAGTCGTGTACAAAATAGATTCTAATTTAGCTCCTCCATTCCAAAATAATCGTAGTTATAGGATTTTCAAGTGTCAAAATTTAAAAAAGAAGCAGATAATTTAATGAGGTTTTCAAACATACAAGGTCAAATTTAACGTTGTCTATTTAGGTCAATCCTCAAAGTTCAAGAGTACTCTAAACGTGAATGCTTGTGTTTCAAAATTTCGAACGAAACGCCAAAAGAGCCTCTACTCTCCCGAAATCGCGTGAGCCAATGTTTGGTAGTACAAGGAAATTACTTTTCTAATCACTCCGACCCGTGATACCTACCGGCCCAACGTCCAAAGGTCTAAACCGGGGTAGGTTCGTAGCTTCATCTAGACGCCACGCAACCGCCTCCGAAAAACATTCATACACAATGGCCGCCTAAGCACACATGTGCGTGGCCGAAATCGCTCCCGCCCACTATTTGGGACACCTAGGATTACCATCCTACCCCCGACCCGCAGTAGGTTGAAAATTTAAGAGGGGGCAAAGTTTGTACTTTCCCCAAATTTCAAACAAGCGTGTCCCATCTTCTATTCAAAAAAGCCAAAAACAAGCGCGTCCCAGACCCGAAACATGCTTCTCC
>LR738710.1:562336577-562350524 GCA_902687465.1 Secale cereale | reverse complement strand
CCCCCCGCCCACCCGTCTGATTCCCCATTCGTACTCCGTGGGCGTGAAAACTACCTCTCCACCAGCCGCGAAACCCCGACGTCCTCCGTCCGCCACCCCATTCCACCCATCAACCGCCGCCCTCCTCCATCACGCTAGAGCCGATACCCCAACATCGTCGTCCACCGCAACCTCAACCGCAATGCCCTCCACAGCTAGTAGTTGAAGCCGAGGCCGAGCCATCCGTACCCGAGCCAGTTCAACCACGCCGTCCTGCGCCTCACCGCTGCCGCTCCAACTTCACCACCCTCCACCACACCGGAGATGTTCCTGCTACGCCGTCCTTCGCCGCCTCGGATCTGCTTCCCCTCCGCCGACATACGGCCACAACAACACAGTCAACAATTTGGCCAAGGGTTCATCCAAGCCTGCACCCTCCTCCGGAACATCGGTTTCCTCAGCAGAAAGAAGAAGATCAGCGCGACATGTGGAGGCGACCACACCGGCAACCGAAAATGGTACTCATCTTCCTTTATTCGTGCAAATCTTACGTGTCTGCTTGCACGGTATTCATCCCACAGAAGACACTAGTTGACCGCTTCTTCTTGATACTAGATGTTCATAGTAACTCGCGATGCACAAGGTTTCTCCTCATATACTATTTCACCTTATCTAGAGGTCCGTCGCCCCCCTGAATTTCAATTCCTGGTCAGTTGATTCCCAATTAACGGAAGCATTCCCCAGCGTAACAGGCGCTAGTCCGCCTATTATGTCGGGGAAGCGGTTCCTCGGTGTTTATCTTAGGGGCGTGTGGGGCCTAGAGCTACTGGCGCCCGATCTGGAGGTCGGCCGGGATTAAAGGGATGGCCTGGGGGCACTGCCAAGCACGGCGGTGGTGTGAGGTCGAGGGGAGGGCGGGGCGGTGGAGGAAGGGGTCTGGGCCGGTGGTCGCTGGCGGTTCGAGAAAGATCGTCAACAGTGACTGGCGGGAGGTAGACAAAGGACATCTACTCGTTCCTTATAGATCGGATGGTTCATTAAAAAAAATTACTAACCTATTTATTTTCACTCGACTGTTATCGTGATATGACCACATGTGGTGGTGTGCTGGAGGAGTACCTGCATTTCCTGTGCTCATATATTACAAAATCATAAGGATTAGAATCTAATTTTGTTTGCCATGCAATGTTGTAGAGCTATCATATGTCTCCTGACATTTATTTTTCAGCCACCTGCTATCTGCTACTTTTACAGTGCACTAGTTCTGCACACACTTCACCCATACTCTCACTATTGTGTTTTTATGCAAGGGTATTTCAGACTCTGCTGCTGTGAGAGAAGCAAAAAAGAAAAGAGAGAAGTCGCTCCAGCGTGCTAGGCAGATAGGCCAGACACGTTTCAGCCTTATAATGGGTGCAGTGTCAGCAGATGGAGACGGTAAATGTAGCTCTGAAGTTGATGACCTCGCTCGCAATGAACCACCATCCCAGGTGCTTGCTTTAACTTTGCGGTGTCATATGTGGTTGCATGTTCCATATGGTGTCTAGATTGTTTTCGAAAGGCCGAAGTCGGTCTTTATTAAGATAAGGAAATATATTTTTTACATGAACCACCATCCCGTGAGCACCAGAAGACAAATAGCTAGTCAGGGCACTGGCCGAGCCAGTGACAAGCCCAGCAAAGAGAGGCATCACCTGGAATCCAACTAAAAAGCCGCGATGGTGGCGAAGCAGCCCGCCTCCCACCAGGCTCTCAGGTCCTAGATGATCATGCTCACCACTCCAGCCGGATGTCTAGCTTGTATTGCTTCCAGTTTGGTTAAATTGCATCTGCTTAGCTTACACATTATACCTTTAAATATGACATGCCTTTCTGTTTTTGGTACATACTAGTACATCTGTGAATTAACCATGTTCTTACATCAAACTAATGTTCTTGTTTATCCCTCATCAATCACTTATGATGAGGTAGTCAGGCAAGTCGATTACTCCTCATTTAAAGAATGCAGCGTCAGCCTCCCGACATGATTCTCAAGAAACAACAAGGCTAGATGAAGATAGTGAACGTAGCTCTGTTGTTGATTACCGCATTTCCCCTACACTAGCATCGCAGGTGCTTGCTCTAACTTGGCAGCGTGATATGTGGTTGCATGTTGCATATGGTGTCTAGATTTTAATTTTTCCAATCTGGTTAAATTGCATGTGATATTCTGCTTAGCTTATACATTATACCTGTTAATGTGACATGCCTTCCTATATTTAGTACATAGTACATCTGTCTATTAAGCATCTCCTCACATAAATCGATTGTTTTTTTTGTATCCCACATAAATCAATATGACGATACACCTTCAGTATATGCAGTGTGATATTAGTTGCATCATTGATATGATTTATAGCATGCGCTGCTTCTAATTTGTTGAAATGCCATTTATGATGGGACACTTTTAACTTGGCAGAGTAATATTGGTTACATCTTTCATGTGGTGTCTAGCTTGCATTGCTTCTTATTTGGTGAAATGGTTTCTGCTTAGTTTACACAAACAGTTGTGAATATGCCATGTCATCCTGTTTTTCGTATTATTCCATCCTGGAATCATGTGTTTGCCTTACATCAAAGTAGTGATTTTCAGTATCATGCACGAATGAGTTCTAAAGAGTGAATTTTATTGCTTTTTCTTGTCGGTTTTACTTGACAATTCAAAATCAATAAAGAGGAAGGAAGTTAGCAAGGCCTCTACAGATTCTACTCCTCCATCCCCCCAAGATGATTTCCAAGACAACACATGCATAGACACTCAACGTAGCTGTGTTGGTGATGAGCACGTCTCCCCTAGTGCACCATCACAGGTGCTCCCTCTAACTTGGCACTGTTTTATGTCGTTGCATGTTATGTATGATGTCTAGCTTGTATTGCTTCTAATTTCATTGAATTTCATCTGCTTACTTTACACATTATACTTGTGACTAAGACATGTGTTCCTATTTCTAGAACATACAATATCTGTCTATCACACCATGTTCTTACATCAAAGTACATTTGTTCTGAATAACTAAATTGATATTCGTTTTTCTTATTGGCTTGACTTAACATGGCACAGAGCAAGAGGAAGCAAGATAGAACGACAGGGAAACGGAAGCGGAACAATCCTGCAGATTCTGCTGGTACTGATGGTGCAATAGAAGGTCAAAGTCCAACGAAAAATTGTACCGACAGGGTATCTCGTGCTACACGAGCTGCAGAACAAGCCAAACAGAAACAAATAGCTGCCACCAAACAAGCAGAGACAACCCTAGTTGTTGCAACACCTTCCACATTACCACCAGCTGCACGATTTACTCATCGGTCAACTCAGCTAGCAGCATGTTCCCAAGCTCCCTTGCCACCTGACACTACTTCCGAAGCACTCTTGACACAAGATGAGTTGGCAAGATCAGATGAACTTTGTGAGCTTCAACAGCAAGAACGTAGTTGCTGGAGTCAAGTTACAGTTGCATGCTTCTTTATATGTAGTCTCACAGTCTGATGTACACTAACGCTTCCTATGTTTGTTGTTGGACTAGCACCTAGACGCAACAGGAAACAAACATCAGGGATAATGCTCGATAGGTTAACTAAATCTAGAGGAGGAAGAATGGAGATCCGTTTTGTGGCACGTTTTACAAGGCCACGTGATGCTACAGAGTCAGCCAAGTTAGTATCAGAGGCAGCGGTTGCTGTTAGGTGTCATGTATGTATCCTCCCAACATAGATTCAGTACAGGAATGACAAAGACGAAACCCGGTTCAACACCTTCCTCGACCATTTATCTGTAAGTATGGTTATGTATGAAAACTAGTAATATCGTCTTGCTCTGTCCAATACTTTCTAGGTTGCTGATAATGAGACTCCCATAATTTTCAACAGATGAGGTTCAAGTTGGATAGCCAAGATGATGCAACCAGACAAGCTTGCACACATGTTTTCAAGTCTGCTCTGCGACAGTATCGGTATAACTTGAGGAAAACTAACTTCGAAGGCAAGGCTAACAGTGAACTTGCCCAAACATCTCAAGTTGAAAATATATCTGATGAAGACTGGAGAGGCCTTGTTAAACACTGGTCCGATCCGAAGTATCAGGTACATAATATATATGTGATCAGATCACATGTTGAAGTCCTATTTACGCATGTGACAAACAAATCTATCTTCTTGTAGGTGAATTGTTCAAAGAACAAGGCCAACCGTACGAAAGTGAAATTCCAACAGACGACAGGATCTCGTAGCTATATTGCACACTGCGAGGCTCTTGTAATTAGTTGTTGTTTCACTCTTTTCGTTGAAACATATTATCAGATCTATATTGACTTGTTCCAAATGTAGAGGAAAGCCCACAAGGACCAAAAAGTACCTGAACCAAATGTTGTGGAAATCTTCAAGGACTGTCACACTAGCAAGAAGAAGGGCATGACTACACCAGCCAAAGCCGTTGTTGTAAGTCCTTAATCCTCATGCCTTTTAACTACTACTAACTCTAACTTGTGCCTTGAACTGCATGGTTTGCAGCCAATGTCTATTACTCTTTTCAATTTTATACACAATTGTCTTAGTGTATCATTGCACCTTACAAGGTTTAAAACCGAGGAGTGATGTTCCTTTGATCTTGACCTATAATGTAGTCCCGTGCTGGACTTGCCCACACAACGTTACAATTGCATGTTTGTCTGTTCTCAGTTTTTTTGTGATATGAATGATGTCATACTATGCTTACCGTATTATAAACTTCGTCTCTTTGTCCTTAGCCCTCAATACAATGTGAAGAAATAGACAATACATTAGCGATGGTACATGGTCATATGTTTGGAAACTGGTTTTATTATGTATTTTGCAATAAAATACAACTATTATTTTACATGGGTTCACCAGAATAAGTTCTATATATAGACCAAAGCTATTTTGTTTGGTTTTGCTGCCTCCTTAATATCTTCTGTTCTGGTACTACTAATGTAAAACCTCAACTTTTCAGCGAGCTATGGAAAAAATGGTGGAACCGCCACCTTCTGAAGGTGGCGAGGAAACTATAACCGCAATGTCAGCTCTTGCTGCAATGGGTCAGTACATGTCCACTAACAGTGCCAAAAGCACGTTCCTGCGTAATACTGTCTTGGTTGTTAAGGCAATCTCGTCCAAACTTCCTCATGATCAAGATATGCAAGCTCAAAACAATGTTGTATCTGCGCTCCAGATACAAGTCCATTCCCTAACAGAGACCCTTTGTGAAACAAGGAGAGACATTGTTCAATGTTGTCAAGATATGCATGGTTTTGAAACCAGACTATCATACATTTGCTATGTTGTTCAGGAGCCTAGGAGAACTGAAGGCGAAGGTTATGGTGCTCCATCGGACAATACATCATGAAAACGTAACAGTCTGGTCAAATGAACTGAGCTTCTGAACTTCTGGTGGTGCATTTATCTGCTAGACTGTTAACTTTTATGCCAACCTTCCTTTTGTTTTATAGTTGTAATTTGTTTTGGTGTGATACAAAATTTCTTCTTAACGTGCAGCCACCGGCTGAAGAAAACAGCAAGCCATTTTTGTATAGTGTAGGGTGTTCCCGATATTTGCACTATTGGCGAACTTTGATGCCCACCGGCTATAGTCAACATGGGCCTCCTACGGGCCGTAGAAACAATGGGCCTTCTAAGGGCCGTAAAAACAATGGGTCTTCTTTCTTTAAAAAAAACAATGGGCCTTCTACGTTGCGTAGAAACAATGGGCCTTATACGGGCTGTAGACACAATGGGCCTTCTATGGGCCGTATCATCAATGGGCCTTCTACGGGCCGTCTGATCGGTTGGCCAAACATGGGCCAATAACAGACCACGTTATGGCCGTAAATGGGCTAGAGTTGAAATCGTCCCTTCATGGGCCGACCATAATGGGCCGTCGTCAATCGGCCGTATTTTGATGACGCTATGAAAACGGCCCAATGTACTAACGGGCCACAAATGGGCCGACTATAACCACGGGCTGAATTTGGCCCACAAACAGAAAATAACATTAACGGGCCGTAAGTAAACGAATGTGGAAATGAGTCCAAGAATAAATGGGCCCCGAGAAGCCCGGAAGATAACATGGGCCGGAATCGGCCCAATGGAATAATGGGCCGTTAATGGGTATAGAGTGATACACTGTTCATTGCGGGCTAGTTTCACCACATGCCGTTAATGGGTATAAAGTGATACACTGTTCATTACGGGCCAGTATTACCACGGGCCGTTAATGGGCCGAGAGTAATAAGGGCCTCATATGGGCCGAAAGACGTCATGGGCCATACATGGGCCGGAAGTTAAAACGGGCTGGATTTATATTGGACGGCCCAGATGACATTACTGGGCCTAATTCAGATTGGCCGTAAACGGGCCCTGGGATAGCGGGCTGTACATGGGCTATATGCGAACAGGCCGTTAACAGGCTTGTCGTGGGCCGGCTCGCCACCTTTTGACCAAGTCAAACAGGCCGGCCTTTTCACAGGAATGGGCCTCTGTTGGGCCGTGCCACATGTCGGCGTATCATAGGTGCTTTAGGTCCAATGAGTGGATGACATATGTTCCAACGGCGAGCCGACACGTGTTTCGTCCAGCCAATGATGATTTTACACGTGGAAAATCCCCATTGGTTGGGGCTGTTAACGGGTTATCGGATCCAAAACCGGACCCGATAGCTTAACGGCGTTCCGTTACGGTGGATGCCACATGTCGGTCACCCTTGACGAAAGCTCTTCTGTTACGCGCGATTTATCGTCATGGAAGTGGACACTTCCGTGCTGATAATTTTGGTAATGTCATGGAACACTTCTACGACAGCACAGGTATGACTATCTTGATTCTGTCATAAAATCTTCATGGATGTACATGCATGACAAAAAACGTGACCTACTGTGACAAACACATATCATCACGGAAGTGTATTTTTTTTGTAGTGCAGCCTGTCTTCTTGCTTGGCCTTCTTGTGTCACTGTCTTGGCGTTGCTCTGGTAACTTTGCGTCTCTGGCTCCCCTCGTCTGCTTTGTTACGTGTGGTCGCAGGCGTGGCTCTAACTGCCAGTGCACAAGTAAGGGCTATAAAAGAGCGCCCCTACTTTTATACATCGACATGTTTGCTCTCTTCACACTCTCCTCACTATATATATACACGCTGGAGCCTCGGCGCTTGAGTTGCTCTCTTCACACTCTCACCCTCTCCAGATCTAAACAAGACTGTGTTGTCCACTCTCCCTCACTGCTAGTCAAAGAGCCGGCAACATCCCGTCTACCAGAGAAGAACGTTGTCCCCATCGCCGAGTGAGGGAATCCACTGCCGGCGCCGCTGTTTCCTTTCACCTAGCGGACGCGCGGGAGGGCCTCCGACCCCTTCTTCCTCACTTCCTACAATAGTGTGGGCAGATCGGCCTTCGATCGCTCACCGAGTCACACCCCGAGAACCTTAAGGTATAATTTACTTAATCTACAAGCATTGCTCTAGCTGCATGTGTATTTTTTTCGCTTCCGCACTCGAATCTAGGTGTTGGATCAAACAGGAAAGTAGTGGGGAAATTTGTAAATCATGAATCTAGGATGTGATTCAAATAGGAAAGGAAGGGGAAAGTAGTACATACTGGCTATCAAACACCTATGTTGGCCGAAAAGGGAAAACAATGACAAACGCAGTACACACATCTATAAGGAACTGATCTCTTTGTGAGGGGGACAAGGCTGTTGTCGGTGTAAAAACCGGCGGATCTCGGGTAGGGGGTCCCAAACTGTGTATCTGTGGATTGATGGTAACACGGGGAACAACGACCAGATGTTTACCCAGGTTCAGGCCCTCTTAATGGAGGTAATGCCCTACTTCTACTAGATTGATCTTGATGAATATCAGGATTACAAGAGTTGATCTACCTCGAGATCGTGATGGCTAAACCCTAGATGTCTAGCCTATGGTAGTTATAATTTTTTTCTACGGACTAAACCCTCCTGTTTATATATGCACCGGAGGGACCTAGGGTTGTACATAATCATCTTGCAGAGGAAGGAAACATTACACCCGAATTTAAACTTGTCATTCTACACATATAGGAGTCCCGTCCGGACACGAGGGATAATCTTCTGTGTTGATCTTCACGGCCCACCATTCCGGCCCATAACGAGTAATCCGACCACCCGAGGACCCCCTAGTCCAGGACTCCCTCAGTAGCCCCTGAACCAGTCTTCGATGATGACGAGTCTGGAACGCATACTATCTTCGGCATTGCGAGGCGGGTTCCTCCTTCCGTTCATATGAAGTTTATTTCCTGCGTAAAGGAACTATGTCCGGCTCTGCATGATTAGTACAACCTTTAGCCACGGAGGCAATGTGTCAAAACAAACATTGTGTCTTTACTGACAACTTTTCCAGTGAAGCGTCATGTTTGACCCTTCAATACTTCGAACCATTTTCTTGGCTCTGGTTTCACGTTTCGAGGCATAGCCTCCATTGGCATGTCTTATCGAAGTAGAGATCATGTCCGCTTACCGTGGGATCCTCATCAATATGATTTGGGTAACCCAACCGTACCTTACGCACTTTCCCGTTGGGAACAGGCGAGTTTTACGGCTTGAGTGGGGGACGTTTGGTATTTACTGCCTATAAAAGGACATAGATCCATCCCTTTTACCTCACGCTCTCCTCTAGGCCTTAATTCCCAATCTCCTAGCTCCAGCGCCCGCAGCTCCCATCCCTTCCACCGCCACCTCCTTCTCTAGCAATGGCTGGATCTAGCTACAATGGCAAGTGGGAGGCCTCCACCATCACGGAGAAAGATGTGAAGAGTCTTTGGAGTGCGGGCTATCTCGCCGCCAACATAGCGTACCGGATTACTAATGAGAATCAGGTGATCCCCATCCCAGAGCCTGGCGAGAGGGTTGTGTTCATCCCTCACTTTATTCGAGGGCTAAGATTTCCGCTCCACCCCTTTGTTCGGGGTCTCCTATTCTTCTACAGGCTAGATTTCCACGATCTAGCCCCGAACTCTATCCTCCACATATCGGCGTTCATAGTCATGTGTGAAGCTTTCCTCCGCGTCCCTCCACACTTCGGCCTATGGCTCAAGACCTTCAATCTAAAGTCGTAGGTGGTCGACGGGCAGCACGCGGACTGCGGGGGAGCTATGGTAAGCAAGCTTCCAAACGCTACCTGACCCAAAGGGGCTTTTGGGGAAACCAACAATGTATGGTAGCAGGAGTGGTTCTATATCACCGAACCCCGTGAGGCTAAATGGGAGGCCATCCCGAATTCATATCCGGACCCCCAGAAAGTCTCACCTCATGGAACACCAAGGGCCTCGAGTGGGTGTCTCAGTCGGAGGTGAAGATGCTCCAGAATCGCATCTCTGGCATGATAGAGAAGGATACCCATCTCACTAACATGATTCAGGTGATGCTCTTTCATCGCACCCTTCCCTGCCAGCTCCGGGTCTCCCGCTTGTGGAAGTTCAATCCGGAGGGACCACAGACCTTGAAGCGCTTCTTTGGCACTACGCACGAAGACATATGGAAGCAGCTTTCAAGGCCCATAAGAAGTGGCCAAAGGAGACCGAAGACATCGATTTCGACAACGTGACTCCGGCTATGGAGGTAAGCACGATTTTGCCGAAGACTTATCGTGCCCATATTTCAATTATAACAGGAGTTAGAACATTTGCGTTCCATACAGGCCTGGACGGCGAAAGCGGAGCAAATCAATTGCCCGTTCCCGTTGCCTGTGGAACCAGCCATGCCCCAGCTAACAGCGATGCTGGTACCGGCACCGTACTAGGCACCAGAGAAGAAGGCCAAGAAGAAGGGCAAGGAGGCCAAGAGCGGCGCCCACCCTAAGGGTCCTTTGGAAGCTATGTCCAAAGAGATCGACGCCCCCTCCTCCCATGATGAAGAGGAAGAGGAGGAGTACGTGGAAAGCGACTCCCCCATCAAGAGGAAGAGGAAGACAAGGGCAGCCCCCGAAGACATGGGAAAGGGGGTGCCCAGGAGGAAGCTGAACCTCCCAGACTGCTCAAACTCAGCGTTCGAAGCTGATTTCCTAAAACAACCCAGGGTCAAGCCCCTGGCCAAATCGTAAGTATCCGGATTTTACTGTTGTGTTCGGTTAGTCAGTTATCATTGTATAAGTAATTCTATTTGTTGTTTTGCAGTCCTCCCCACACATTCCCTAGCATTTCATTATCGTTAGGGAGCTCTCTGCCGGCCGACATGGTGGAGAGTGACACACCACCGCGGGCTCAATTGCTCATCCTAGGGGACACTGAAGTGTCCTCCCTACGGGCGTCCCCTATGCGAGAAGGTGGGAGCGTGGCGGACGAGAAGGTGCTCGAGGCAAACACCTCGGCCACCGTCAGCCAAAGGGAAATAGTCCCTATGGCAACCGACGGCGGGAGACCAAGCAATCTGGGCTCCCATGGAACACAATTTCGGAGACCGGTACGGCTCCGGAATTGGAAAGGCAGTCCCCTATGATAGGGGGAGGAGCATCAGCTCCACTGGTGACCTCCATTAATCCGGAGGCACCGAACACGCTAGAGGAAGCACTGCAAGGTGCTTCCATCGTGGCAGAACACCGCACCCTAATGGGTGCGATTATGGGGAAGATTCAGTCTGCCAAAAGCGGACTGATTGAAGCCTTCAACAGCCTACTGATAGGCTTCGAGGTATGCGATGTAATATTCTAAGAGAACTTTATGTTTTATTTGTATAGGATAATAAACCTGTGTACAGACGCTAGCCCATGATGCTCTGTTTGATTCTGAAAGGAATCGGACAGAGGATCCAGGATCCACATAGTATCTACTAATGTAACATACTTGTCAGATTTTGGGTTCCGGCATAACCCTTGAGGTTCGAACTCTGGGGTGTGCACGCAGATCTCTCCTTTCGCCCTAGCTCGTCTACTCGCCAATCTCTAGGCCTAGCTCGTCAGATCCAAAGAACAAGGGACACAAGGTTTATACTGGTTCGGGCCACCGTTGTGGTGTAATACCCGAATTGAGTGTGGTGTCGTGGATTGCCTTGTAGGCTGAGGAAGAACTAGTACATGGATGAACTGCCTCCGGAGGAGAGGGGTTCTTATGCTCGGGTGAGCATATGGGTGTGTGGGTGGTGTCGATGATCTGATCCCCCCCCCCAATGGTGGTGGCTAGTCCTATTTATAGTGGCATGGGTCCTCTTCCCAAATATTGAGCGGGAAGGGATCCCACAATGGCCAAATTTGAAGGGGGCAGCTAGTACAAGCTATCCTGATAAAAGGTGGTCTTCGCCTGCCAAAGGCTCTGGTGGTGATCCCGGTGTGGGCTCCGCGATGACCTTCGTTCTGCTGTCCTGCTGGTTTTCGTCTTGTTGCACCGATATGGAAACCTTTGCCTGATGCCTCGGGACACCGCGCCTGCACCTGCTCCTTTAGCACCAAAGAGGAAACTAGCACTCTCCGCCCGCTGACGCCCGCCTGGCCTTTGTCGTCACCGCTCACGTCACGAGGAACTCGCGAGGTACCCCTTGCCTTAATATCTCCGATCCTCATGAGCCGGCCAAGTGAGGCTTCCCTAGGAGATGTCTTGCGTCGTCCGCCTCGCGAGGCTTGGCCCCTCGCGAAGGTCTTGAGTGGTTGCTGAAGATGTTGGGCCGTACCAGGCCGCCTGATGAGCCACGCCTTGGGTGCGGGCAGGCAAGTCTGGGTACCCCTGTTCCCAGAACGCCGATAGTATCCCCCGGGCCCAACATGCGCTCGGGCTTGGCTTCGCGGTGAAGCCAAGGGCCAAGTGTGAAGCGTCGTGGGCCCCAAAAGCCTGCGGCCTTGACTAGCGCGTGGCGATCGATGGGACGTGGGCGTCTCCACTTCCCCACGCAGCCTCGGCGACTGCGCGACTTGACAAGCCCCTGCATGCATAGAAGATCATCATTACCTGCGATTATGGAGGCTGGCGGTTGGCCTTCTCCTGACTATAAATAAGGCGGTGAGCGGGGGGTCCTCGCTGCCCATCTTCTTCCTTCGTTCCTCTCGCTTCTTGTTCTTCCCTTCCCTTCGCTTGGCCGAGCTGTTCATGGCGCCGACTAGGAAGTTTTCGTCCATGGAGAAGGGGAAGGCCTGGCAGGAGGGGCCTGGCTCACCACCAGATAAGAGGGGACGAGGGCGTCCTTGCAAGTGTGCAGCGACTCCCATCGGGGCTGCTAGCGGGCGTGGGCGGACCCCCACAGCGCCCGTTGCCGCCCTCGGTAACAGCGGTGGCGGTTCTTCGAGCGGCAGGGGCCACCATGGCGTTGGCAGTCCTGTGAATGAAGGGAGGTGCTCTGGGGTCGTCAGGCCTCCCCATCCGCGCTCCCACTTGGCGGAGGTGACGCTGGAGTTCGTCGTGTGGTCAGAGAGCCCAGCCGGCACCCGGCTCCAGCTCCCGCGCTCCCTAGCCGACGAACTCCTCGCTGTGAGCTCCGGCGGCTTTTGGCTGTAGGCGGATGGTTGTTGCAGCAGGGCTTCATGGGTCGCGGTGGAGGTCTCCGCCTCGGGCGCTGTGACTTTGGCTCGTGGCTGGTAGATGTTCGCCCGCGCGCGCCGCTTGGGCAGACAGTGCACCCTTCATTTCAAGTATGGCGACGACTCGACCCTCTTCGTGAGGGTGTTTGGGGAAGACGGGCGCCGCACCGAGTGCTGCCCCGAGGACAACGGCGGCGGCGAGGTGCTTGGCCTGGGCGATGGCCGCAGCTCGTCTAGCTACGGCGGCTCCTCCTTCAGTGGTAGCTCCAGCAGCGGTGGCTACGATCAGCCGCCACGCCTCCGTGCCCGCCTGGAAGGTGGCGCTGGGTCGTCTCGTCGTCACGCTCAGGTGAAGCGTGAGGAGGGCTCTGGCTGAGCTTGGGGGGTAGGTCCTCGTGAGCAGTTGTGCCTCGAGGGTCGTCGCCAGCCGTTCTTGGTCTTTCTTTCTTCCTGCATCGTTCAAACAAACAAGTATGGAGCCATGGAAGGGCATGTAATGAACCGTGGTTTTACGATGTTTAGCACCATGCTTAGTGTCCATGTCCATCACCGCGTGATCTGTGTACTATGCGCTCTTAGGGTGAGGAGACTTATCTTGACGCACTCGGGATTGCCCTCATCTCGTGACGTTGAACCCTTCGTGAGGCTGCAAAAACTCGTTAGGTGGCTATTATCCTTTACCGCCCGAGGCCCTCGATGTGGGCCGAGCATGGTCGGCCGCCCCTTGTCGCGGTACCCATGGGGCACGGACATAAGAAGGGGGGCGTGCCAATCACAAGCCCCGGTTTGGGCGCCTCGTGAAGTCTAAGGGGCGAGCACAGGGGAGAGCGCCGGGCAACTGCCGCTCTCCCTGAGCTAGCCCGAAAACTGAGGGAAGGACCACAGAGGGAAATCAAACAGAGCAATCGAGGAACGCCAGAACTTTTAGAATGCATTAAAAGAGAAGACATGGGCCAACCAACTCCAGAAAGCAAATGAACAGCCGCATCCGGCACCAAATCTAGTCTTCTCACCAGCGCGGAGCTAAGTGCTGCCACTAGGACGTGGGAGGGAGCCCCCGAGGCCCGAGGGCGGCTCTCCGGAGACTCTAGGGCGTGTACAGCCCCACTCATTATTATGTGAGAGTATCATGAGTGGAGATCTTCACAGGCATGAGCCTTGCTTCACAGGCACTGGGCCTTGGCTTCTCAGGCGCAGGGCCTTGTTCCTCGCGGGCACAGAGCCTAGTCTTGTCAGGCGCAGCACCTTGTTCTTCGCAGGCACGGATCCTAGTCTTCTCAGGTACAGGGCCTTGTTCCTCTCAGGCACGGAGCCTAGTCTTCTCAGGCGCAGGGCCTTGTTCCTCCTAGGCACGGATGCTAGTCTTCTCAGGCACACGGCCTTGTTCCACGCAGGCACGGAGCCTAGTCTTCTCAGGCTCAGGGCCTTGTTCCTTGCAGGCACGGAGCCTA
>LR738710.1:562323046-562334250 GCA_902687465.1 Secale cereale | reverse complement strand
CCGCCCTGGCGGGCGAACGCGCCGTTGAAGTACATGACCCAGCCATCCGGCGCTTCGCTCCCCGGCGAGAGGGACTAGTTCTGACTTGCTTCGGGTCCTGGAGCGTCGGTCCATTCTTCCACAAAGTGAGCAAGTGTGGCCCCCTTGATGACTCTGGTGGTGTTGAACTCTAGCTAGAACGCCTACCGCTCTATATTCCATTCCACGACCCTTTCTACCACGTTTGGGCTCCGAAGTACCCTTTCCAGAGGGTAAGCTGAGACGACCTTTATGGGGTGGCCTTGGAAGTAGTGGCGCAGCTTACGTGAAGCGACGAGGAACGCAAGCAGAAGCTTCTGCGGCATGGGATAGCGTGCCCGTGCATCACGGAGCATCGTGTTGACGAAGTATACCGGGTGTTCGACGGAAGTGATGTCCTGGCTCGCCTCTGGCTGTGTAGTCTGACTGGGTAAGGGTGCTCCAGGGGCTTGGTCGTCAGATGAGGCCGTTGTGGCCTCAGGAGAGTCGTCTTGCAGGACATGGTCGTCCTCCGGCTCTGCACGGACCCCGGGAGTACCGCCCTCGGGTTGCAAGGCCTTGTCTTGGCGCTCCTGTCGGACAGCCACCAATGCTGCACTGGCCGAATGAGGTGTTGCGGCCAGGTAGAGCACCAATGGTTCTTGAGGATTGGGTGCCACCATTGCTGGTGGGCTGGTGAGGTATCTCTTGAGGTCTTCGAACGCCGCATCAACCTCAGGGGTCCATTCGAACGGGCCCTTCCTTTTCATCATCTTGAAGAAAGGGAGAGCTCTCTCCCCTAGCTTGGAGATGAAAAGCCCGAGCGACATTACACAGCCAGCCAGCTTCTGCATCTCCTTGAGATTCTTGGGTGGACTCATCTTTTCTATGGCCTTGTCCTTCTCGGGGTTTGCCTCGATCCCTCGGTGCGACACCAGGAAGCCCAAAAGCTTGCCTAACGGGACACCGGACACGCACTTTTCCGGGTTGAGCCGCAGGTCTACCTTGCGCAGGTTGGCGAAGGTTTCTTCCAGATCTGAGATTTTACCACAATGTCATCTACATATCCCTCAACGTTCCTCCTGAGCTATTTCCCCAGTGCAATGTGCGTTAACCGCTGAAAGATTGCTCCCGCATTCCGCAACCCAAATGGCATGCAGGTGTAGCAGTATACTCCACGCGGGGTGAGAAGGCAGTCTTCTCGACGTCTTGCAGGGCCATCTTGATCTGGTGGTAACCTGATAAGGCATCCTGGAAGCACAATCGGTCGCACTCGGCGGTGGAGTCAACGATCTGGTCGATGCGAGGCAGAGGAAACGGGTCTTGCGGACAATCTTTGTTGAGGTTGGTGAAGTCGACACACATCCGATCCTTTCCGACTTTCTTGGGCACGACGACGGGGTTCACCAGCCACTCCGGGAATCGGACCTTGCGGATGACACCTGCCGCTTCTAGCTTGCGAGTCTCTTGCACGATGAAGGACTGCTTATCCATAGATTGGCACTGGGCCTTCTTCTTTACGGGGCGCATATTGGGGCATACGTTCAGGTGATGCTCAATCACCTCCCTCAGGACTCCCTCCAGGTCCTTGGGTTCCCACGTGAACACATCCTTGTTTGCGCGCAGGAATCCAACTAGTGCCTCTTCTTGAGCTGGGGGAAGACCGGCACCTATGGGGAAGGCAACACCTAACGGCTCGACTTCATCCACCGGCACCTGCTTCGTCTTGGCTCGGTCTTGGGAGAAAAGTTGCTTCTTCTTCGTCGGTGCAGCCCCCTCGGTTCCTGGGGCGGCTTCACCGGCAGGATGTGCCACCGCAGCGGTTCGGAAGGGATGCTTGAGGGCCTCCAGAGCTTCCTTGGTGTCCCCCATCACGGTGAGGATATCGCTGCTCCCCGGCATCTTCATCGGGTTGTAGGCCCGATGGGTCGCGGCCATGAACTAGGCCAGCGCGGGGTACCTGAGGATGGCGTTGTATGGGGCGCCGATATGGGAGATGTCGAAGTCGACCAGCTCGGTGCGGTAGTTGTCATGGGTGCCGAAGGTGACCGGGAGGCGGATATGGCCCAAAGGGCTGGCGGAACCGCCGCCGACTCCGGAGAAGGGCTTGGTGGGGCGCAGCCGCTCGAGCGGCACCTGAAGCAGGATGAAAGCTTCCACTGAGAGCACCTTGAGGCCAGCCCCACCGTCAATGAGGTTCTTGGTGACTGCCACATTGCAGATGGTGGGGGTGCAGAGCATCGGGAGAGCACCTGAGTCCGCGGTGGAAGCAGGGTGGCCCCCTGAGTCGAAGGTGAGGTCAGTCTTGGGCGCCGCCCATCCTGGAGTAGCCCCCTGGCGTATGGAGGCGATGCCCGCCTGGCGAAAGTTCTACTTGATGTGGCGGCTGGAGGGTGGCGCTTGGTAGCCGCCGAGGAGGGCCGTGACGATGTGGGGCGCTGGCACCCCGAAGCGTGCGACAAAGAGGTCGCGCAGCTCCTCCCAGGACGCCACAAACGATTCTGGCAAGCTGAAGAACCAGGCGCGCGGCACGCGAGTGTGCACCATGGGGAGCCAGCTGGCCATGACCTTGCTGTCGTCGCCAGCCGCGGAGATGGCCTCTTCGTAAGACTGGAGGAAGACGGTCGGTTCCGCTACCCCGTTGTAATGAGGCGGCAGATCTGGCCTAAACCCGGGTGGCCACTGCACCCGTCGTAAGGCGGGGGTGAAGGCCCGGTGGCCCAGAGCGCCGCCGCACGTGGCCGCCAAGCCTGTCGGAGGAGGCACGCGTGCCATGGGAACTTGGCGGACGGAGAGCGGGATGGACGGGGAGGAAATTTCGGCACACCCCTACCCGGCGCGCGAAATATCGGATCTTGGGTTCCGGCAAAACCCTTGAGGTTCGAACTCTCGGGTGCGCACGAAGATCTCTCCTTCCGCCCTAGCTCATCTACTGGCCGATCCCTAGGCCTAGCTCGTCAGATCCAAAGAACAAGGGACACAAGGTTTATATTGGTTCGGGCCACCGTTGTGGTGTAATACCCTAATCCAGTGTGGTGTGGTGGTTTGCCTTGTAGGCTGAGGAAGAACTAGTACATGGATGAAATACCTCCCAAGGAGAGGGGTTCTTGAGCTCGGGTGAGCTTGTGGGTGTGTGGGTGGTCTCGATGATCCGACCCCCCCCCCAATGGTGGTGGCTAGTCCGATTTATAGTGGCACAGGTCCTCTTCCCAAATATTGAGCGGGAAGGGATCACACAACGGCCAAATTTGAAGGGGGACAGCTAGTACAAGCTATCCTGACAAAAGGTGGTCTTCGCCTACCAAAGGCTCTGGTGGTGACGCCGTCGTGGGCTCCGCGATGACATCCGTTCTGTTGTCATGCTGGTCTTGATCTTGTTGTACCGATATGGAAACCTTTGCCTGATGCCTCAGGACTTTGCGCCTGCACCTGCTCCTTCAGAACCAAAGAGGAACTTGGCACTCTGCGCCCGCTGGCGCCCACCTGGCCTTGGTGGTCACCGCTCACGTCACGAGGACCTCGCGAGGTACCCCTTGCCTTGATATCTCCGATCCTCATGAGCCGGCCTAGTGAGGCTTCCCCAGGGGATGTCTTGCATCGTCTGCCTCATGAGGCTTGGCCCCCCGCGAGGGTCTTGAGTGGTTTTTGAAGTTGTCGGGCCATACCAGGCCGCCTGATGAGCCACGCCCTAGGCCGGAGGCAGGCAAGTCTGGGTACCCCCGTTCCCAGAACGCCGACAATAATGTGCTTTTCATTTGGGCAGGTTTCCCTGCTAGCGGCATCCGTGTCACACCCTGCATTTTGTAACATGTTATTTGTATCTTTGAAGCATGAAAATTTGGACCAGCAAAAATTTTTAGCATCATTTGGCTTTTATTTGGAATTGAGTTTTCTTCATTTGCGTTTCCATGTGCTCATTAAAGTCAACTATGATCTCGTGTAGATTTCATCTCCATACTCAAAACTTCTGCCCAATGATCATGCCAAGTGTTATATAGCTGTATAGTATTTTCTTACAAAATTAATTTGGCCAAAAAGTATTTTATAAATTTAGTTTTCCAAAAACCCCTGAATTGGGATTTGCACTGCAAGTACTTGATTTAGGGTGAGAAAATTATTTCAAAAGGTTTATTTGAGACCTAGTAGTCATAGGACTCCCAGAAACCACAAAGGCATAATTTTAAAAGTTATTTTTCTATTTTATTTAAAAGCTTTTTCTTAAGGCCAGAAATGGTCTTTAATAGGGGAAAATTATTTATCTGTTTCAAAAATATTTGTCAAAATTCAGAGAGACTCAGAGGACATATATTGTCCATATATAAGAGTTTCAACACTTGGTCATGTTCAAAATAATGGGCTAAACCCTCTAAAACCCTTTCTGGATATTTCAAGCTTTTGAAATATTTACAAAGGAAACTTTCTCCAAAAATTCCAGGGAAATTCTATCATGTCATATATGACATATTTGTTGATCTTGCCAAGTCCCATGCCTTGGGAAGCAAGAAAACATCCCCAAACCCCTTCATAACCATTCTGTCCATATTTGAAGTTTGAGCAACTTTACATTGCCAAACTTGTCCAAATGCTCTCAAACTTGGTGCACATGCTAGAATGACCTAATAAGGCATCTAGACCAAATGGCACAAGATTTGGAATAGAGCAGCTTGATCAGATCTCCTTAAAACCCTTTCTGTTCAAATGCAAATTTGAACAACTTTACATTACCAACTTTTTATCTGGAGCTTCAAACTTTGTGGGCATGATCAATACCCCAAATGATGATGCTACACCAAGTGGTGCATCAAGGGGAGATGATTAGCTTGACTCAAACAAGATGAAGCTGTTTCTGTTGATTTCTAGGGTTCACCAAAGTTACATTGGCTAGTTTCCTCAAATGGGCCCAAACTTGGTGAAGCACCCTATTTTCTCATGTCTTTCAACCCTGTTAAGTGCCATGTCAAGTGGGGGTCATTTACTTGACCAAACACTGATCAAACACCTTCTGCAGATTTACTAAAACCTCCAACTTGATCACTTTTACTCTTCTCCATGGCCTCAAATTTTTAGCACCTGATCATTGAGTTACTAGCTACCTCCAGTAACTTCCCCAGCACCCCAGCTCCATGATTGAGGGGTGAAAGCCCTGTTTTACCTTGCTGGACAGCAAGTTTTCACCAAGTCCCCAGCCTCCTCCCTCTCTCTCAGCATCTCCAGGGCATCCAAGGCCTCAGGCCAATTCTTTACTCTCCCCCTGACCTTCTAGACGCTGCTGGACACGTTGGTTTTGACCAGGACGGCGAGAGCGCGGCGATGCCAGCCAAATGCGCGCTCTGGAGCGCGCAACAGTGCAGACAAGCACTGTGGCTTCGGCCAATCGCTGACCCCGACAGCCTCGGGCTTCCCCCTTCGCGCCAGTCGAGGCATCTCGACGTCCGCGACCTCCCCGGCGCTGTCCCCCCTCCTCCTGCGCCCTCCAGTGGTCGTCGTCGCACGCGCGCTGGCCGCCCGCGACGGCCACTCTGCTGCTTCACACGCGCGCACGCTCCAGACGCTCCCCCACTCCTCCTCTCACTTCTACTGGACGTGGAGATCGTCCAGGAACTCCACGGACTCATTCCCTTGGCCTCCCGTGCGCTGTAGCCTCGAGCCGGAGCTCGCCGGCGCACTGGACCACGGGCCTCCGTCAAACTCCTATATATAGCCCCTCCCGAGCCTCTCCAGCAGCACCACCAGCCTCACTCCACTCCACTGAGCCCCCCAGCACCTTCAGTTCGACCCCAAGAGGTCCCAGTACTCGGGATCGACCGAAGCGCCGCCGCGTCGGGCCGCCGGTGATCTCGTGGTACGGGCCTCCCCTGCCTCTCATTTCACCTGATTCGGAACCGCCGTGCTCCACTGACCCTTTCCCCCTTGTTTCCCCCTCCGTTTGCAGTCGGAAACGACCAGAGCCACCACCTCCCGACGAGCTTCCGCCGTCCCACCTCGTCGCCGGTGAACCGGACCTCCCCGGCGTGCCGCACCACCACCCCTGCATCCGCGACACGACGCTGAGTCCATCCCTGGCCTCCGTTGCCGTCGCCGTGGCCGGAAAACTCGCCGGTGAGCTCGCCGTCGCCGTGGCCGCGAGGTTGGAGATGACAGGCGGGCCCCGCCTGTCATCCCCACACCTCTCTCCCCCGCCTCTCTGTCACTGACCCACGGGCCCCGCCCGTCAGGTTTAAAAACCTGACGTGCGCGCGCAGGCTCCCGTGCGACTGGGCTGGACCGCCCTGGGCCGTGCACTGTGGCCTCTCTGGCCTAGTTGCACAGGTCTTTTTATTCTTTTTCTTTTTCTGTAAATGTTTTAAACATTTATACAGAAAAGAATAATGGTCCAAATTAAATATTTCTAACTCCTAAAATCTTGTAATATTCCAACCTATTTAATGGTACTACTTTCACTCAAATCCATGAAACTTTTCTGTACTGTTCAAATTTAAATTCAAATTTGGGCAGTAATACTCCTGTTCAAAAATCAATAGATTCTATTCTGTAACTCCAAAACTCCAACTAAGATTTTTTTTCCCATCTTAGAAATTCCCCTAGTATTTTACAAAAATAAGTTGACATTTTTCTGAGCACTTTGATTTTTCTGTTTTGTTTGTATTCTTATTTTCTCGTAGTTATTATGCGACGTATAGATCCCGTATTTGACGAAGTTGATGTGGAAGAAGAAGGAGAAGGACTTGAAGACTTTGAAGACCAAGCCAATCCAGGCAAGCAGCCCTTTGACCATGATACACTTGTTCTCGGAACCCGCTTGTTTCCGATGCATGATGATAGGGTTACGATGGTAACCTAGATGAACCACCACATGATGCATGCTTTATTGATGATCTCACTATGTGCTAGATGACATGCAAATAGTTGGTCATGATGCTTATATGATGCATGTGTGATTTGAACCCTCGTAGTTGAAATCTTTGCATGAACCCATCGGGTGCCCCTAATGCCCGAGGGTGATGATGTGTTAGGTCATCACTTGAGAAAGAAGTGATGTGCCGGTAAAATCATGTGCATGATGAAACGATGGATTAGATTTATGTGTGACTACCGTCCCAACCAAACATGTGCAACCACACTACCCCTTATGGGACGGGGCTTTATTGATTACTTAGGTCGATACTAGCTTGGTGCCCGCATTACTAGTGATGGGAAGACTTGAGGTCTTTCCCGGGACGGGGTCGTGCTTGGATAGACGACCATGACTGTTTTCACAGGGCACCGGACACATCGTTGGTCCCTTCGGGTACGCGTGACATTGAAATTAGGGCAAGTCCCGTGATCTATTGTTGTACCCGAGGGCCGTGTACCAACGAGTGGACTCTATGTTAGTGTCGTCTAAGGAAAGGTAATGACCGGGTGCTCACCCCGGGTACTTGAGGTACCGCGGGTCGTGGATGACACGGAAGTTCCCGGATCTTGTGGGTGAAGTGCGCAACCTCTGCAGAGTGTAAAACTATTCGAATAGCCGTGTCCACGGTCATGGACAGTTGGGTGGTGCTACTTAAACTATGTCCAGAATTTTACTTCCCCGGTGATAGTATGTGTGTGATAAGTCAAGGATGGTGACTTGACTCGATGAGTTGAATCATATTCATGTTGATATCGGTAACCTGTCTTCGAGGTTACGCGAGGTTATTAATGCATAAACTTGATGGTAGAATATTTGTTCTATCCTTGCTAGATTGATCATTATTGTTCCATTGCATTGTTACTTTGAACCACATCATGGGATGCTTGCGAGTACATTCAAAGTACTCATTGGCTTGCCACTGGTTATTTAATTGGCCTAGCATGGAAGAACAGGATTATGAGGAAGAGTTCTTTGGAGACGAACATGCGAACTAGGACGCTATCCCAGTCAGAATGCTTGTAGGGTTAAGGCAGATGGCATGGGTTCTACCCGTTATCGAAGACTTCCACTATTTGAGTTATTTGCTATTCAGCCCGTGAGGCTCTATCTATGTAAGACTTGGCCATAATGGCCATAATTCGTGTAAGACTATTTGTATGGATGTAAGACTCTTGTTATTTCAGCTTCTGTGTGTTCAGTGAGCATTGATCTCTGGGATCACTATACGCGTGCATTCGGTGATCTCGACTTCTAAGTCGGGGTCCCCACAATCCATCCAGGCTGTAGAGGTTTGAGAGATCAATTAGAAGCTTCGAGAAGCTGATGAAAAGCTCGACCGCATTAACAAGCGGTTTGATGAAAATGCAAGGTATGCGGACTTTGAAAATTATGTTGTCAAAAAGAGAATATGTCTTGTTTAAGAGTTTTAACTCATTGTTTGGTGTGATTATAATCACAGCTAGCGCAACCGAGGATGAAACCCTCAAGGGCGTCCTTGCTCGGGCCAAGAAAGAAGCCGAGGTGAACAAGGCAGCCGCTGACAAAGCGGTTGCCGAGCTAGAGGCCGAACAGGCCTCCCGTCGTCAACATGAGTCTCGGGTGGCCGAAGTCGAACAAGAGCTGCGAGATGCCATCCGCAAATGCAAGGAGTTGGAGCAGAAGACTTCAGACCGAGTACCCGAGTTCTCACGAGGAGATCCATCCGGCGCGGCAGATAGCGGCTGGTAAGGCCTTTCTTCGGCAGAGTATCTTTGGAGGTCAGAAGTATGCATCGCTGACTCGAGTGTGGAGTTCTCCAGGCGCGTTTGCGGACCTCCCGAAGAGTATCGCCGACGCCGACGCCGACCAATTCTTCAGAGCCGAGGAGGAGAATACGATGGAGAAGCTGTTTTGGTCGCAATTCATTCCGCCAGAACATCCAACACCTCTGAACGACCAGTTGAAGTAGCTAGTCGAGCTGCATAACATGGTGGGTGCGTCCATGAAGGGTTTAGTAGTCCGGCTCTAGCTCGCCGAGCCAATCCCTAGTAGCTACTTTGGATTGGTGAAGCAGCTTGTCGACACGAGGCCGCGGGTCGATGCTGTGAAGCGCTCGGCCTGTATAGAAGGTGCCTAGATGGCCTTTGCCCACGTCAAGATGCACTGGGCGAAGACGAAGGCCACCGAAGTGGTGACCGCTGGCCTACCCGAGGGCAAGGATCATCGGAGGCTGAAGAGGTACCTAGATGACGTCCTAAAAGGAGCCGGCATTGTACAGGGCTAGTCCACAAAGGACGTGGCTTTTAATTATGTGTGTTCGGGTTGTAAAGACTATGCTTATGAACCTATATGTATGAATATATTTTTGCGCCTTATATTGAAGCGACTTTTCATCCTGTGCGGCCGTTTATTTGTATATCTAAAAGTTTCTAGTCGGCGACTTCAGCCCCCACGTAGATGCTACAGGGGTGTTTGGCATGACGCGTGATCACTCTTTATCCAACGTCTTGGTCCATAAAGGAGGTGTCCGTGAAGTGAACCAGGCAATCAGACTATGCGGCTTTATTTCATTCACTTAGCCATAGGAGTTTGACTACGGGGCTAAGTATCAGCCCCTTGTGCGTGTGCGGCTATCCGGATTACGGTGCCTACTCTACGCGGTTGGGCGAAGACCAGCCACTCGTGTAACATGGCGTAGATCGCTAACAATCTGTAGTATAATACTAAGTTGTTGAATCAACGATCAGCTCTCGCTTATCATGACAGTCAGTTTTCGACTTTATCTACTGAGGTACTTGATCGAACGAACCATAAATAATATCGCAGTAGTTCTCCCTTTACTACCTTAGCTGAACAGTGTGGAACGTAAGGTGGTAAGCACAGGAGCCGGGCAACCCAACTATTGAACAAAGACATGATTCGAAGCTGATGCATATAATGCAATATCCGGAACGCCGAACAGTTCCCTATAGGTGTTTGGACTTTTGAATTGTGCTAGGCCGCATACAGCCCTCGGTGTTAAGTCCGGATTCAAGCACATGCGGCAATCTGAGGTAGGGAGAGAACATAGATGGTAATGTAAAATTAACTCCAAACAAATTGGAACCAAACTACTTCTTTTATACCCTGATTAATACAGCGAGCCTTGTGGTTACAGATAACGCCAACAGCATCTTGGACATTTTACATGCCAAAAAAATAAAATAAATAAAGGGAAAGGTTTACACAGAGCCTAAGACTACTGACAAAGAAAAAATCCCAAAGAAGCTCTGCTGCACATATGCGCCGTTTCTCCTTTGTGACACATCCTTAAAGGAGAGAGGTCTGATGGCCGCCTGTGAAAAAGGAAGAGGAAATCTGGAAAAGAATTCCCTGCACAACCATAGATAATATGGGTTCTTTGATGACTGTGTAATGAAAATATATTTAGAGTCCGAATAGGGTCGAGCCATACTATGGACTATTTTTCCGCAGTGTGCCCCCAGCGCAACCCAAGGTATTTTAAGGCCGTAGTTGTGTACATGAAGTACGTATGCCACAACCTTGTAAAGCTGTCAGCGGAGGCGTAACTTCTAATCAAGCTCAGGTTCATTTGAGCTACCGCATTGTCATGCGGGCCGGACACGTTTAGCAGTGTCTTTGGTCCCGACGGCCGATGAATTATTTGGCTTGAATAAGCCGCCTTGAACTTCGGCTTCTAGGGCCACGGTATCCTCCTCTGTACAGAGGGAGCGCTCCATATTCCCATTGACTGTAATGACACCGTGAGGTCTAGGTATATTCAGATTGAGATAAGCATAGTGCAGGACTGCATTAAAGTGGGCAAAGGCAGTTCTTCTGAGTAGTGCATGATAGCCACTTCGGAAAGGAGCGATGTCGAAGATTAGCTCTTGGCTTCGAAAATTGTCTGGAGAGCCGAATACAACCTCCAGTGTTAACAAGCCTATGCAGCGGGCCTCTACGCCGGGTATCACTCCTTTAAAGGTAGTGCTGCTAGGTTTGATTCTTGACGGGTCTATTCCCATCTTGCAGAAAGTATCCTGCTAGATCAAGTTGAGGCTACAGCCGCCGTCCATAAGGACTCAAGTAAGATGGTATCTGCTGATGATAGAATTGAGTACTAGGGCCGCCAAACCTCTGTGACGGATACTGGTTGGGTGATCCCTGCGATCAAAGGTGATCGGACAAGCCGACCATGGGTTGAACTTGGGGGTGACATGCTCTACAGCGTAGACGTCCCTTAGTGCGCGCTTGCGCTCCCTCTTGGGGATATGGGTGGCACAGATCATGTTCACTGTTTTCACCTCAGGGGGAAATTGCTTCTGCCCCCCCC
>LR738710.1:562275215-562322954 GCA_902687465.1 Secale cereale | reverse complement strand
CCCCCCCCCCCCCCCTCAGTGTTCGGTGGGCGAGGCTCGTCTTCATCCTCTCTTTGAGGTCCTTTCCCCTTGTGTTCAGCATTTAACTTGTTAGCCTGCTTGAAGACCCAACAATTTATGTTGGTGTGGTTTGTAGGTTTGTCAGGGGTGCCATGAATCTGGCAAGGTCTCTCTAGTATCTTGTCCAGGTTGGATGGACTGTCCCTATTGCCTTTGAACGGCTTCTTCTGCTGGCCGGATTTGGAGCCACTGAATCCGGCATTCACTGTTGTGTCATATGTTTCTCCACTATAGTTCCGACGCTTGTTCTTGTTGCGTCGTGGCCTGCCATTGTCGTCCCTGGCTTCATAAGTGCCAGGGTCGCTGGAACTATTGCTTCTACAAGCTAACCAATTGTTCTCGCCCACGCAAAAGTGGGTCATAAGTGTAGTAAGAGCTGCAATGGTCTTCGGCTTCTCCTGACCGAGGTGTCGGGCAAGCCATTCGTCGCGGACGCTGTGTTTGAATGCCGCTAAGGCCTCAGCATCCGGACAGTCGACGATTTGGTTCTTTTTGGTTAAGAACCGATTCCAAAGTTTGCGGGCTGACTCCCCGGGTTGCTGGATTATGTGACTTAAATCATTAGGATCCGGTTGTCGGACATAAGTCCCCTGAAAGTTAGCCCGAAAAGCATCGTCTAAATCTTTTGAGCTTCCAATGGAGTTCTCTGGGAGGTTGTTCAACCAGTGCCGTGTTGGCCCTTTCAGCTTTAGAGGTAGGTATTCGATGGCGTGGAGGTCATCCCCACGAGCCATGTGGATGTGGAGAATAAAGTCTTCAATCCATACAGCGGGATATGTCGTTCCATCGTACGCCTCGATGTTTACGGGTTTAAACCCTTCCGGAAATTGGTGATCCATCACCTCATCGGTAAAGCACATAGGGTGCACACCGCCCCTGTATCGTGCGATCGCCATGTAGTTCGAACGGCATCTGTGTTCGGTGTTGACTCCGAACTTGATTATATCTGGTGTGCTTGGCTTGATAGCCACCGTCTCGCATGGGAGCACGTTCTCTTCACCCGTAGATCGATCTAGCTTAACCGGCTTTATTGTTCAGATCCTGATGTAGGTCGTACTTGCGGCCCTGAGCAGATGTATCCTTTCCTTTACGGTTGGGAGGTGCGGGTTGATATACGACATTGCTAGCCGCTTTGTCCCGTACACAAGGTGGTCAGTCCGTTTGATCGGCCTGATCGTGCCTTGATAGAATTGGCGCAAGGGGCTTGTCGTTGAATTGTGGCAACATCTTGCGCTTGGGATAGCTCTTCGTTTGGCGCTCACGGTCGTATCTCTCTTCAGCGTCTAGCACTTCATTCCATTTGTCGTTGAGCGTATCTTGTTCGGATTTAAGCCGCTGCTGCTGTGATACGTCTCCAACGTATCTATAATTTTTGATTGTTCCATGCTATTATATTATCTGTTCTGGATGTTTAATGGGCGTTATTATACACTTTTATATTATTTTTGGGACTAACCTATTAACCTAAGGCCAAGTGCAAATTGCTGTTTTTTGCCTATTTAAGTGTTTCACAGAAAAGGAATATCAAACGGAGTTCAAACGGAATGAAACCTTCGGGAAAGTCGTTTTTGGAACAAATACAACACAGAAGACTTGGAGTACACGCCAGGGAAGAAACGAGGCGGCCACGAGAGCAGGGGCGTGCCCCCCACTCTTGTGGGCCACCTGTTGCTCCACCCACATCCCTCTTCCTCCTATATATATCCACGTACCCTGAAAACATCCTAGAGCACCATGAAACCCTAATTCCACCGCCGCAACCTTCTGTACCCGTGAGATCCCATCTTGGGTCCTGTTCTGAAGCTCCACCGGAGGGGGTATAGATCACGGAGGGCTTCTACATCAACACCATAGCCTCTCCTATGAGTTGTGAGTAATTTACCACAGACCTTCGGGTCCATCGTTATTAGCTAGATGGCTTCTTCTCTCTCTTTGGATATCAATACAAAGTTCTCCTCGATCTTCTTGGAGATCTATTCGATGTAATTCTTTTTGCGGTGTGTTTGTCGAGATCCGATGAATTGTGGGTTTACGATCAAGATTATCTATGAACAATATTTGATTCTTCTCTGAAATCTTTTATGGATGATTTAAATATCTTTGCAAGTCTCTTCGAATTATCAGTTTGGTTTGGCCTACTAGATTGGTAGTTCTTGCAATGGGAGAAGTTCTTAGCTTTGGGTTTAATCTTGCGGTGTCCTTTCCCAGTGACAGCAAGGGCAGCAAGGCACATATTGTATTGTTGCCAGCGAGGATAAAAATATGGGGTTTACATCATATTGCATGAGTTTATCTCTCTACATCATGTTATCTTGCTTAAGGCGTTACTCTGTTCTTATGCACTTAATACTCTAGATGCATGCTAGATAGCGGTCGATGTGTGGAGTAATAGTAGTAGATGTACAATCGTTTCGGTCTACTTTGCACGGACGTGATGCCTATATACAATGATCATGCCTAGATATTCTCATAACTATGCGCTCTTCTATCAATTGCTCGACAATAATTTGTTCACCCACCGTAGAAATCTCCTATCATGAGAGAAGCCAATAGTGAAACCTATGGCCCCGGGTCTATCTTCTATTATATTAATCTTCCATCAACTATTTATCTTTACTTTACTTTTACATTGCAATCTTTACTTTCAATCTATAAAACAAAATACCAAAAATGTTATCTTATTATCTTTATCATATCTCACTTTTTCAAGTGGCCGAGAAGGGATTGACAACCCCTTTATCGCGTTGGTTGCAAGGTTCTTATTTGTTTGTGTAGGTACAAGGGACTCTTGCGTGGTCTCCTACTGGATTGATACCTTGGTTCTCAAAAACTGAGGGAAATACTTACGCTACTGTGCTGCATCACCCTTTCCTCTTCAAGGGAAAAACAACGCAAACTCAAGAGGTAGCAAGAAGAATTTCTGGTGCCGTTGCCAAGGAGACTTACGCCAAGTCAAGTCAAGATTTGATTTCCCGTCAACTTGCCAATTTCTGGTGCCGTTGCCGGGGCAATCTATGCTAAAGTCATATACCAAGTACCCATCACAAACTCTTATCCCTCGCATTACATTATTTTGCCATTTGCCTCTCGTTTTCCTCTCCCCCACTTCACCCTTACTGTTTTATTCGCCCTTTTCCGTTTGCCTCTTTTCGCTTGCTTCTTGTTTGCTTGTGTGTTGGATTTGCTTGTTCGTCACTATGGCTCAAGACAATACCAAATTGTGTGACTTTTCCAATACCAACAATAATGATTTTATTAGCACTCTGATTGCTCCTATTATCTATGTTGAATCTTGTGAAATCAATGCTTCTCTATTAAACCTTGTTATGAAAGATCAATTTTCCGGCCTTCCTAGTGAAGATGCCGCTACCCATCTAAACAACTTTGTTGATTTGTGCGGTATGAAAAAGAAGATAGATACGGATAATGATATTGTTAAATTGAAGCTATTTCCATTTTCACTTAGAGATCGTGCTAAAACTTGGTTCTCTTCTTTGCCTAGAAATAGTATTGATTCATGGAATAAGTGCAAAGATGCCTTTATCTCTAAGTATTTTCCTCCCGCTAAGATTATCTCTCTTAGGAATGATATTATGAATTTTAAGCAACTTGATCATGAGCATATTGCACAAGCTTGGGGAAGGATGAAATTAATGATACGTAATTGCCCTACACATGGTTCAAATTATTTGCTACTAAGAGTGTGTCTTCTGATCCTAATGATGTGCCTTTGTCCACGTTGATTGAGAATAACAATGAATCTTTGGATATGAATTTTGTTGGTAGGAATAATTTGGTAACAACGCATATAGAGAGGAAACTTTAATTCTAGTCCTTTCCCTAGTAATTCCTCTAATAATTATAGTAATTCCTACAACAACTCTTATGGAAATTTTAATAAGATTCCCTCTGATTTTGAGACTAGTGTTAAAGAGTTTATGAATTCGCAAAAGAATTCCAATGCTTTGCGTGAAGAGAAATTGCTTAAGATTAATGAGTTGGCTAGGAACGTGGATAGAATTTCTCTTGATGTTGATTCTTTCAAACTTATATCTATTCCACTTAAGCATGATATCAATGAGTCTCTCAAATCCATGAGAACTTCCATTGATGAGTGCAAAGAAATAACCGCTAGGATGCGTGCTAAAAAAGATTGCTTTGTGAGAGTGTGTTCTTCTAGTTTTCATGATAATAAAGATGAAGATCGAAAAGTGATTGATGTGTCTCCTATTAAATCCTTGTTTTCTAATATGAATCCTGATAAAGATGGGACTGGAGATGAGTCAACTTTAGCTAAAAGGCGTCCCAATGATTCGGAGTTTTTAGATCTTGATGTAAAAATTGTTAAAAGTGGTGATATGTTAGGTTTTCATGAACTTGATGATTGTTCTTTAAATTTGCATCTTGCGGATTCTACCATTAAGAAATCTATTGGAAGGATTAATGATGTTCTTATTGTTGCAAATAGGAATTATGTGCCCATAGATTTCATCGTTCTTGATATAGATTGCAATCATACGTGTCCTATTATTCTTGGTAGACCTTTCCTTAGAATGATTGGTGCAGTTATTGATATGAAGGAAGGAAATATTAGATTCCAATTTCCGTTAAGGAAAGGCATGGAACACTTTACTAGAAAGAAAATCAAATTACCTTATGAATCTATTATGAGATCCACTTATGGATTGCCTACCAAAGATGGCAATACCTAGATCTATTCTTGTATCATGCCTACCTAGGGGCGTTAAACGATAGCGCTTGTTGGGAGGCAACTCAATTTTACTTTCTTTGTGTTTGCTTCTGTTTAGTAATAAATAATGCATCTAGCTTCTAGTTAGATGTGGTTTTGTGTTTAATTAGTGTTTGTGCCAAGTCGAACCTTTGGGAATACTTGGGTAAAGTCTTTGCGATCATGCTGTAAAAAACAGAAACTTTTGCGCTCACGAGATTAGCTACCATTTTTTACTGGAGAGTGCTTTTTAGTTGATTACTTTTGCAGATGATTAATAGACAAATTCCTCACGTCCACCAATTTATTTAAAAAATTAGAGTTACAAAAGTATTCGAAAGTTACATATTACTATAGACTGTTCTATTTTTGTCAGATTCTGTTTTTCGTGTGTTGTTTGCTTATTTGGATGAATCTATGAGTAGTATCGGGGGGTATGAATCATAGAGAAGTTGGAATACAGTAGGTTTAACACCAATATAAATAAATAATGAGTTCATTACAGTACCTTTGAGTGGTGGTTTGTTTTCTTATACTAACGGAGCTCACGAGACTTTTGCTAAGTTTTGTGTTGTGAAGTTTTCAAGTTTTGGGTAAGGATTTGATGGACTATGGAACAAAGAGTGGCAAGAGCCTAAGCTTGGGGATGCCCAAGGCACCCCAAGGTAAAATTCAAGGACAACCAAAAGCCTAAGCTTGGGGATGCCCCGGGAAGGCATCCCCTCTTTCGTCTTCGTCTATCGGTAACTTTACTTGAGACTATATTTTTATTCATCACATGATATGTGTTTTGCTTGGAGCGTCATGTATGATTTGAGTCTTTGCTTTTTATTTTTACCACAATCATCCTTGCTGTACACACCTTTTCAGAGAGAAACACATGAATCGGAATTAATTAGAATACGCTATGTGCTTCACTTATATCTTTTGAGCTAGATAGTTTTGCTCTAGTGCTTCACTTAGATCTTTTTAGAGCACGGCGGTGGTTTTATTTTATAGAAATAATTGATCTCTCATGCTTCACTTATATTATTTTGAGAGCCTTTTAGAACAGAATTGTAATTTTCTTTGGTTATAAATTTAGTCCTAATATGATAGTCATCCAAGATGGGTATAATAAAAACTTTCATATAAAGTGCATTGAATATTATGAGAAGTTTTATACTTGATGATTATTTTGAGATATGAGGATGGTGATATTAGAGTCATGCTAGTGGATTAATTGTGAATTTGAGAAACACTTGTGTTAAAGTTTGTGATTCCCGGAGCATGCACGTATGGTGAACCGTTATGTGATGAAGTTGGAGCATGATTTATTTATTGATTGTCATCCTTTGTGTGGAGGTCGGGATCGCGCAATGGTTAACTTTTACCAACCCTTCCCCTAGGAGCATGCGTTGAATACTTGGTTTGATAACTCGTAGGTTTTTGCAATAAGTATATGAGTTCTTTATGACTAATGTTGAGTCCATGGATTATACGCACTCTCACCCTTCCACCATTTCTAGCCTCTCTTGTACCGCGCAAATTTCGCTGGTACCATACACCCACCATATACCTTCCTCAAAACTGCCACCATACCTACCTATCATGGCCTTTCCATAGCCATTCCGAGATATATTGCCATGCAACTTTCCACCGTTTCGTTTATTATGACACGCTTCATCATGGAGGCATTCACATAGAGTCATATTTTGTTCTAGCTTCGAGTTGTAATCTTTGATTTGTAAGTAAATAAAAGTGTGATGATCTTCATTACTAGAGAATTGTCTCAGTGAGGAAAGGATGATGGAGACTATGATTCCCCCACAAGTCGGGATGAGACTCCGGACAAAAAGAAAATAAAATTAAGAAAAAAAGGAGGTCATAAAAAAGGCCCAAAATAAAAAAAATGAGAGAAAAAAAGAGAGGGGGCAATGCTACTATCCTTTTTCCACACTTGTGCTCCAAAGTAGCACCATGATCCTCATGATAGAGAGTCTCTTGTTTTGTCACTTTCATATACTAGTGGAAATTTTCATTATAGAACTTGGCTTGTATATTCCAATAATGGGCTTCCTAAAAATGCCCTAGGTCTTCATGAGCAAGCAAATTGGATGCACACCCACTTAGTTTCTTTTGTTGAGCTTTCATACACTTATAGCTCTAGTGCATCCGTTGCATGGCAATCCCTACTCACTCACACTGATATCTATTGATGGGCATCTCCATAGCCCATTAATACGCCTAGTTGATGTGAGCCTATCTTCCTCTTTTGTCTTCTCCACAACCACCACTCCATTCCACTTATAGTGCTATATCCATGGCTCACGCTCATGTATTGCGTGAAAGTTGAGAAGTTTGAAACAATTGAAGTGTGAAACAATTGCTTGGCTGAAACCGGGGTTCTGCATGATTTAAATATTTTGTGTGATGAAGATAGAGCATAGCCAGACTATATGATTTTGTAGGGATAACTTTCTTTGGCCATGTTATTTTGAGAAATCATGATTGCTTTGTTAGTATGCTTGAAGTATTATTATTCTTATGTCGGTAATATACTTTTGTATTGAATCTTTCGGATCTGAACATTCATGCCACAATAAAGAAAATTACATTAAGAATTATGTTAGGTAGCATTCCACATCAAAAATTCTGTTTTTATCATTTACCTACTCGAGGACAAGCAGGAATTAAGCTTGGGGATGCTTCATACGTCTCCAACGTATCTATAATTTTTTATTGTCCCATGCTATTATATTATCTATTTTGGATGTTTAATGGGCTTTATTATACACTTTATATTATTTTTGGGACTAACCTATTAACCCAAGGCCCAGTGTAAATTGCTGGTTTTTGCCTATTTCAGTATTTCGCAGAAAAGGAATATCAAACGGAATCCAAACAGAATTAAACCTTCGGGAGAGTCGTTTTTGGAACAAATACAACACGGAAGACTTGGAGTACACGCCAGGGAAGAAACGAGGCGGCCACGAGGGCAGGGGGCGTGCCCGGGGTGGGTAGGCGCGCCCCCCACCCTCTTGGGCCACCTGTTGCTCCACCGACGTCCCTCTTCCTCCTATATATATCCACGTACCCTGAAAACATCCGAGAGCACCACGAAACCCTAGTTCCACCGCCGCAACCTTCTGTACCCGTGAGATCCCATCTTGGGGCCTGTTCTGGAGCTCCAACGGAGGGGGGCATCAATCACGGAGGGCTTCTACATCGACACCATAGCCTCTCCTATGAGTTGTGAGTAGTTTACTGCTACTTCTCAAGCTTGCGTTGTATTCCCTCGAATAGGAAAGGGTGATGCAGCATAGTAGCGTAAGTATTTCCCTCAGTTTTTGAGAACCAAGGTATCAATCCAGTAGGAGACCATGCGCAAGTCCCTCGCACCTGCACAAACAAATAAGAACTTCGCAGCCAAGGCGATAAGGGGTTGTCAATCCCTTTACGGTCACTTACGAAAGTGAGTTCTGATAGATAGGATAGTTTGATATTTTTGGTATTTTTGGATGTAAGAACATAAAGTAAAAGCGGAAAAGTAAAGTAGATTGTAGATTCATATGTTGAGAATAGACTCGGGGCCATAGTTTTCTCTAGTGGCTTCTCTCATGATAGCGGTATTCTACGGCGGGTAAACAAATTACTGTCGAGCAATTGATAGAAAAGCGAATAATTATGAGACTATCTAGTCATGATCATTATATATAGGCATCACATCCGAGACAAGTAGACCAAAACAATTTTGCATCTACTACTATTACTCCACACATCGACCGCTATCCAGCATGCATCTAGAGTATTAAGTTCATAAGAACAGAGTAACGCCTTAAGCAAGATGACATGATGTAGAGGGATAAACTTAAATAACATGATATAAACCCCATCTTTTTATCCTCGATGGCAACAATACAATACGTGCCTTGCTGACCCTACTGTCACTGGGGAAAGGATACCGCAAGATTGAACCCAAAGCCAAGCACTTCTCCCATTGCAAGAACTATAGATCTAGTAGGCCAAACCAAACCAATAATTCGAAGAGACTTGCAAGGATATTATAATCATACATAAAGAGTTTAGAAAAGAACCAAATATTTCTTATAGATAATCTTGATCATAAACCCACAATTCATCGGATCTCGACAAACACACCGCAAAAAGAGATTACATCGAATAGATCTCCTTGAATACCAAGGAGAACTTGGTATTGAGATCCAAAGAGAGAGAAGAAGCCATCTAGATACTAGCTATGGACCCGAAGGTCTATGGTAAACTAATCACAACTCATGGTGAGGCGATGATGATGATGTAGAAGCACTTCGTGGTAGATCCCCCCTCCGGCGGAGCTCCAGAACAGGCTCAAACTCCACCGCAGGGCCGCATGCTTGCCATGCTTATTCTCCTTCCACATGCACCTCCAGCTTCTTCCTGCTGCAGCACCAGCCTGTTGACTCCCTCACGGTTCACCAAGACCATCTCAAGTTCGACTACAGAACGAGTGCCAAGTACCACTACCGTCGTCAAGTTCCTCTCCGTCATGTGCACAAGGACGCCGAGTACAACTACACATGGGACCCGTCAAGTTCATCTACATGCGTGTACGACTACCTTCGCCGAAGACCCGCGAATGACTACAGACCGAAACGCAAGTACCCCGAGGACCGTGTACGACTACCGTCACCGAAGGCCATCGAGTGAACAACTACCGTCGCCGTGAACGACTACTTCCATTACCGGACCACGAGTACCACTACGTCCCTCGACGGCCAATGAACGAGTACGAAACGTGTACAACTACACCGCTCGAACTCGAACCCCTCCCAAAACGTATGCTTCAAAGGTATAACCCCGAGACGATCACCCATGAACGAGTGTGAGATGTATGAGTTGAACCGTGTGTTTGCACCATGTCCAAATCTTTCGTTGCACATTGACCTTCGTTGCCTTGTCGCCGACCCGTGGGAACCCGGTAATCGGGATCACCCCACCATTCTTGCATGACATGCTCCTGTCATACTTCTTTTGCACCGGTCTCCCAACGAGTTACCAGAACCGATTTGTTGCCGTGGTTCCATTTCGGTTATCGCCATCGTGGCACCCTCTCTTTCCACCACGGAGACGAGATACTCCATATCTTGCTCATGTCAACTGTTAATAATATTTGCTTAAAACTTGCTTTTGTCATCCGCGTCATGATAACAACGTTTAAATGGTTAAAATTGTTGTGTGCTCTAATAATTGGTAAATGACATGGGGATTTCCGGAATTGTTGTTATTATTGCCGGCCTCATTTAAAATGCCTAGATAGCTAGTTTACTTAAGCTTCACCTCTTGCTATGTTAACAAACATTTAATCTTGTCTTGTAAATAATCAAGAGTCAACTAAATAGATAAAATGTGGTGTTTCGTCAATATGCAACTCGTTGCATATTGAGCTCCACTTAACTTGTAGTATTGTTTGTGCACCTTGCCATGCCATGCATATTTAAACCGGACATGCATCATACTTGTTTGTGCATCATACCATGCTTATGCTTGTGTGTTTACCGTGTTGTTTGCTTCTTTCCGGTATGCTTCTCTCGTTAGCTTCAATTTCGTTCTGGAGTTGTGAGGTTTTGTTCGACTACTTCATGGACTCGGTCTTCTTCCTTACGGAATCCCAGGCAAGAGGACCATTCCCCGATATCACCTCTATCTTTGCCTATGCTAGTTGTCTCGCTCTTTAGCTATGCCTCGATGCCTATTCCTATTTTGTCAGCCTCCTATGTTGCCATGAAACACTCTAACCACCCTCCAAGCAAACCGTTGATTGGCTAAGTACACTTTTGCTCAGCCCCTCTTATAGCGTTGTTAGTTGCAGGTGAAGTTTTGAAGATTGCTCCACATTCGGGCTTGTTTATTGGGATAACACAATATATATCTTAATTCAGTTAATGCACATATATATTGGTAATGGGTGGAAGGCTTGGCCTTCTGCTTGGTGTTTTGTTCCACTCATTCCACCTTAGGACCCGATAAATCGGTGTTATGTTCCTTGATTTTGCGTTCCTAACACGGTTGGGGTTTATGGGCCCCCTTGATAATTTGCTCTGCTTAAAGCTTTTCCAGCAAGACCCAACTTTGGTACTACATTTGCCTAACAACTAAAAACTTGCATAGGGAGTAATTAACCCGAGTTCTTAATCAACTACCCGGGCCAGTGCTCCTCATGAGTGTTGGTCCAAACTGGGGGTTATGTGGGGCCACCTTGGGGAAACCCGAGGGCTGGTATTACTTGTAGGATCGCCCATCCGGTCGTGTCCTGAGACGGGATGCGCGCGGCTACTATCAGGGTGTCGACACGCCGGGAGGTCTTGCTGGATTAGTTTTACCTTTGTCGAAATATCTTGAGCACGGGATTCCGAGAATACTCGGGTCTTCCCACCTTGGAGTTGCGACTCCGCAGATCGTGAGCTCGTGATGGGCTACGTTGGGACACCCTTGCAGGGTTTTGAACATTCGAAAGTCGTGCCCGCGGTTATGTGGCAGATGGGAGCTTGTTAATATCCGGTTGTAGATAACTTGACACCATATCCTTAAGAATACACTACCTGTGTGAGTATCGTGATGGTATCCTTTCGAAGGGGTTTTGGAAAGTGAACACGGTGGGGTTATGCATGAACGTGAGTAGCTAGCATCACTTCTTGATCATCTTTGGCGACTGTTGGCACATATCCTCTTCTCGCTCTGAATTCGTAAGCTAGTTGCTTAGTGCTTGCTGCAAAAACTTTATTACCTCTCCACACCTAAAGGCTTTGTTAGTTTTGATACCCGAAAATGGGATTGCTGAGTCCTTGTGACTCACAGATTACAACACACACCAGATGCAGGTACAATCGAGAACGATGCAGCAGATGGATCAGAACTTTAATGGGAGTTCAATGAAGAGCGTGGTCGTTTCTATGTAACGTATCTCGATGATCAGTAGTGGTTCCTACTAGGGGCGATCAGGACTTGTGTTCGTGGTATCTTTTCTCGTTTGGATTTCATCCGTAGGCGGACCCTGTGTTATTTGGATGAATGTATGCTATTGAATTCATTGTGTGACGTGGTGAGTGTAAGCCAACTATTTTACTCTTTCATTCCTGAACTTCTACATGAGTTGTGCAAAGATACCACGCTTGCGATCATTCCATAATGCGCTTATGTCTCTAAGTCGTGCCTCGACACGTAGGAGATATAGTCGCATCCTGGGCATTACAGCAAGGGATGAGCTTCGGCTTTGGCAAGGGAGAACGAGCCGGGTCAGCATTACCTGGACCACGGAGGAGAGTTGGTGCCCCTTGGAGATCACGCCGGACACACGGCTCACGAGAGTCATCACTTTAGTTTGCGACCCCCAGTCCAGACCCTTTTTTTTCCAGGAGGTCAACCTCTCTCAGGGTCTGGATCTGAAAGCAGGCTCCGCCACCCATTTGGTGTCGCGGGGTTTGGTGATGTAGAACCATGATATGTCTCCAACGTATCTATAATTTTTTATTGTTCCATGCTATTAATTATGATGTTTTGGATGTTTAATGGGCTTTTCGTACACTTATATATTATTTTTGGGACTAACCTACTAACCCAAAGGCCCAGTCTAGATTGATGTTTTTTGCCTGCTTCAGGGTTTTGCGGAAAAGGAATATCAAACGGAGTCCAAACGGAATAAAACCTTCGGGAGAGATATTTTTGGAGAAAGTCACGCACGGGAGACTTGAGAACCACGAAGTAGGGGCCACGAGGTGCCCACGAGGGTGGGGGCGCGCCCCCTGCCTCGTGGGTCCCTCGTAAGGCCCCGGTGCCCTCCTTCCTCCTATATAAGCCTATGTACCCCGAAACCATCAGAACAATAGAGAAAACCCTAGTTCCACAGCCGTAACCTTCTGTTCCCATGAGATCCCATCTTGGGGCCTGTTCTGGAGCTCCGCCGGAGGAGGCATCCATCACAGAGTGCTTCTACATCATCATCATCGCCTCACCATGAGTTGTGAGTAGTTTACCACAGACCTTCGGATCCATAGCTAGTATCTAGATGTGACGCCCGAAGACCGACGTCCCAGAAGATTCCAGAAGATTCCAGATGTTCCGGGTTGCCCGTGCGTTTCATTTGTGCTTGTGTTATTTATTTTTGCTTTGCATCATGTCATCATGCCTTCATGTCATTAATTGTTGCAACTAAATAAATTGTGTGGACCTTCGGTCCATTTAAATCGAGGGAAGTGTGACTTCTCTTTATAACATATAAAAGTCTCTCAATATTATTAGGGAGCTATATAATAATATTCCATTTGTTTGGAATTAACCAACACACTTGCATATTATTTTTCCCCATGTCTTTTTCACTTCGAGTTTCTCCTTCAAAAACCTTGCCAATAATTCTTTTCCGTTGTTTCGAGGTTCCTCCGAAAATTCGAACATTTTTGGACACTTCTATAATCTAGTCTTAGTTCAAACCCATTTGATTAAATTCAAATATGTTTGAATTATTTCTCTCGTTTTTGCCTTTTCTATTTTTCTCGGACCGTGCTAATTTTATGATGCCCGAGAAAAATAACCTCTTGTGTTTTTGCCCTAAACCCCCCCCCCCTCCTCATTCTTTTCTTCTCCTTTTGGTTTCTGCTAAAAAAGGATCAGTTTTTAAAAGAGCAGAGGCCATCAGGCCATCATCCCAGCGCAGCCCGGCCTCCATCCCTCCTGGGCCTCTAGACCTCCCTGGCCCATCTCTCCCTCTAGGCCGCAGCCCACTCCCTTGCAAACCCTAGCGACCCAGGCACCCGATCCCTCGCTTCTCCCTCTTTCCCTTTGACCGCCGCCACCCCTCGCACTCCTCTCCCACAGCACCCAACCGCTCTCTTCCCTCAAGTCGCGCCCGATGGCCTGCGCCCGAGCGCCGCACCCTGGTTCCCGGATCCCTTCCGTGGCCTTCCTCCCTGTCGCCAAGGCCTCCGCGCCGGAGCCCTGTGGCCTGTTCTGCTCCTTCCGTCGACCAAGTGCCGCCGTCGGCCAGGGCCTCGGCCCCGTCCTCCCCGGCTTCCCCGTCCAGCGCCCCGCCTCCGTGCGCCTTCAGCGCCGGCAGCCGGCCTCGTCCGCGCCCTTCTCCTCGAGCCGCACCAGGGCCGGCCAGGACGCAACGCCCAAGCGCCAGCCAGCGCTCGCCATCGGCCAGGACCGCCTCCTCCTCCATCAACCAACGCCACGGCGCTCGTCTCCGCTGCTCCGCCATGACCAGGGCCTCGACGCGCCTAGGCCCTTGTCTCCTCGCCCCCGCGAGCATCTCGCGTCGCCAGGTGCTCCATCTCCACGCCAGGAGCCCAGCACCGAGCCATGGTCGCCGTCCGTCACTCTCCAGCCAGCAGCCTTGAGCGCCGTCGTCGCCCGATTCCCTGCGGGATCCAGACGCCTTGATGTTGCCGGCCCCGCCGTCCTCCTCCTCGCTGCTTGAGACCGCCATGTTCTTGTTTTTGTTGTTTGTTGCTGTTGTTTTTCGCCAAGTGCACCGCAGGCAACAACCGGTCTCCGAACGTCAAGTACCTCTACATGACCCGAACGAGTACATCTACCGACGCCAAGTACCCCTTCGGATACGCCAAGTTCGACTACACATGGAGATCCCGTGTACAACTACTGTTGCCGAGACCCCGAGTACCCCTACGCTCGACGACCGCGAGTACCACTACCGTCGCCCCGTGTACGACTACCGAGGCGCCAAGTACCTCTACGGAACGTGCATGTACGACTACATCCGATGTTCTTTTGGCAAGTACCACGACGACCGAGTTCATCTACGACCCGAGACCGGCAAGACCGCTACGAACGTGAACGACTACCGTCGCCGAGACCCTCAAGTACCTCTACGAACGGAACGACTACTCGTGGGCGGCCTCGTGAACGACTACTTCCTCTCCGAATGTGAACGCCTTCTTCCTCTACGTCTCGAACCGCCCCGATACGCACGCTTCAAAGGTATAACGAGACGACCCCGTGGATGACCCGTGGAATGTGTGTGATGTGGTTGTATGAAATGTTTCCCTTGTGTGCTCCGTGCCCGTTTCGACCTTTTGTCATGTTCCTCGGTTGCCTCGTCGCTGACTCGTGGGAACCCGGTGACGGGATCACCCCACCTTATCATCTTCCATGTCTCGCTCTCCGTTACCTTTTGCACCGGTCTCTCAACGAGATACCGGAACCGATATGATGTGTTGCATCATTTTCGGATCGTTGCCGTGGCACCCTTTCCTTCCACCACGGTGACAAGTGCTTCACATCTCTTCATGTTAACTTTTACTAAAAATTGCATAAACTTGATCATGTCATCCGCATCATGTTAACAACATTAAAATGTGTGAATTGTTGTTTGCTTATAATTACTAAACATGCTTATGGGGTTTTTCCCGGAATTGTTGTTGTTATTTTCCGGTCCCATTTAAACTTGCCTAAATAGTGTAGTTTTATTATGCTTCACCTCTTGCCATGTTAAAAACATTTAATCTTGTCTTGTAAATAACGAGAGTCAACTAAATAATTAAAATGTGGTGTTTCGTCAATATGCAACTCATTGCATATTGATCTCCACTTAACTTGTAGATTTGTTTGTGCACTTTGCCATGCCTTGCATAATTAAACTGGACATGCATCATACTTGAATGTGCATCGTATGCCATGTTTATGCTTGTGTGTTTACAGTGTTGTTTGCTTCTTTCCGGTTACTTCTCTTGATAGCTTCGGTTTCGTTCCGGAGTTGTGAGGATTCGCTCGTCTCTGTTGCTCCGTCTTCTTCATGGATCCGTTCTTCTCCCTTGTGGAATCCCAGGCAAGATGAGCGAACCCGGATACCATTACTATCTTTGCCTATTGCTAGAGTATCGCTCTTTAGTATATTGCCTCGATGCCCATGTTTTCCTGTCAGCCTCCTATTGTAAACATGAACCTGTCTAACCACCCTACCTATGCAAACCGTTGAATGGCTAAGTACGCTTCGCTCAGCCCCTCTTATAGCGTTGCTAGTTGCAGGTGAAGATTGAAGATGCTTGCTTCATGTTGAAGTTTGTTGGGTTATATCACACTATATAAATGCTTAAATGAAATCATCTATATATTGGCAAGGGTGGAAGGCTAAGCCTTTTGCTTGGTGATTTGTTCCACTCATGTCGTTAGGAACCGTATAAACCGGTGTTATGTTCCTTGATTATGCGTTCCTAACACGGTTGGGGTGTATGGGACCCCCTCGATAAACCACTAAGTGCTAAGTCTTTTCCAGCAAGTCCCAACATTGGTACTATTTGCCTAATAACTAATAAAACTTGCATAGGGACTAGCTATCCCTTTTATTTTAATTCAACAACCCCGGGCCAGTGCTCCACATGAGTGTTGGTCCAAAACGGGGAGCCTGCGGGGCCGCCTTGGGGCAACCCGAGGTATCTGGCATACACCCGTAGCTTCGCCCATCCGGTCGTGTCCTGAGACTTAGATACGCGCGGCTACTATCAGGGTGTCGACACGCCGGGAGGATTTGCTGGATTAGCCTTACCTTAGTTCGGAGTATCTTGAGCACGGGATTCCAAGAATACTCGGGTCTTCCACTTTGGAGTTGCGACTCCGCGGTTCGTGGGCTTGTAATGGGCCAAGTTGGAACACCCCTGCAGGGTTATGAACTTTCGAAAGTCGTGCCCGCGGTTATGTGGCAGATGGGAGCTTGTTAATATCCGGTTGTAGAAAACTTGACACCATGTTCCAATACACTACCAGCGTGTGTACCGTGACTGTCATTTTCCGAAAGGGTTTTGGGAGATGAACACGGTGGGGTTATGTTTGACGTGCTTTAGTTAGGATCACTTCGTGATCATCTCTCGACCGAGGCACTTCTCTTCTCGCTCTCTATTACGTAAGCTAGTGCTAGTTGCTGCTGCAGACACTTATTCTTTTCTTCAGCCTTATCCTCTCCCAAGGCTTAAATAGTCGTGTTACCCGGGAACGGGATTGCTGAGTCCTCTGTGGCTCACAGTTACTTCACCACACCAGATGCAGGTTCAGCCGAGTGATGCAGGAGCTGGTTCAAGTTCTACACTGGGAGCTCGATGATGAGTGTGGCCGTATGCTTGTGACGTTTCGACGATCAGTAGTGGTTTCTACTAGGATTCGATCCTGACATGTGGCTTTATGTTGTTTTGGTATCTTGTCTTTTGGATCTTACCCTTAGATGGGCTGTGATGTTTTGAATGATGTTCTGCTTATGTAATGTATTGTGTGAAGTGGCGAGTGTAAGCCAACTATCTCCTTTTGCAATTTAATCCCTCTTTTACATGAGTCGTGCAAAGATACCAAACTTGAGATCATTCTAGGATGGGCTTATATCTTTAAGTCGTGCCTCGACACGTAGGAGATATAGTCCCATCCTGGGCATTACAAGTTGGTATCAGAGCCTTCTCCGACCTAGAAGCCCCCACTGATTGATCGAATCGTTGACGGTTGAGTCTAGGCACACACTGAAAATGTTTTGAGTCCTATATATATATCGGAGAGTAGGATTTCTTTTGCTCCTCATCTCTTTTCACTCTGGTGAGGACTCCTGACGATTACTCTTGCCTCTTCTACTTTCAAAAATTGCACCAAATTTTTTTTAGGATCTCGCGAGTATTGTTTGGATTGTTTCGATGTCTTTGTGACGAGAACATTGTTCTCAATGCCTCCTATCATTAGGGGTTGTGGCAGTGTCCCGAGGAGTTGAGCTCCGAGGTGTTGTCATCACAAATCCATCGCGGCAGTACTAGAATACTTAAGACGGCCGACATCGAAAACTCTCCTATGCGGTTAGTGGCAAGATAACCCCGACATCACCCAGTACTGGGGAGGTAGTTCGGGAGTATTGCCATAGCTTGTATAGTGGATGCGTTTCGAAGGTCAGAGGTAAACGGTTTCCGAGAAAGACTGGTTATGTGTTGAAGGATGGATACAGCTGGATGTAGGTTTAGAGTTGATTGCGCGGTGCTTCCCCTGTATCCCCAACACCTGATTGCATAACTGGAAACTTTCGGAAATTAATAGGTGGGTTCATCTAGTAGTTCTAGGCATTCTTCCAACGGATGCACGATATGAAGTTCGGGGTTCTACATTGAGTGAAGTGGTTTTATGGACTTGTTCTGATCGGGAGTTGCATCTTAAAGGGTCCTTGGCTATGCTGATCCGGGGATTGCAAAACCCTTTTGTAACACGTTCCATGAGCTTTCAGCATGAAGATGTCGAACAAAGCTTCTATCTTGTATTTGTTCCATCTGCTCCTTGTTCCTTTTTATTTATCTTTTGTTCTCCAAGTGGCTTCTCGACCAGTGGATGTACCTACGGAATTCATTCGTTCAATTCTCTGTTCGGATGATATTGTGAAGATCATGTTGCATATCTATCCTTTGTTCTTGTCTTGATTCTGGTATTCGAGTTGCTTCGATGTCAAATGTTGATTCCATACCTTCCTAATCGGTGTTCTCATATTTCTATGGGAGTGCTAATTCCTCTTGACCATCAAGATGGTCATGTTAAATTCTTTTCCAACCGGTGTGCCTTCTCTTCAAGTTATTCCATACGGACGGCGTTGCGAATTCCGACGATTTATCTGTTTCATTCATCCCAAGTTGTCTTTGTTTTTCCCCACCCTCCCACCCTTCTCTTTATGGAACCAGCAATTCTCAAATGAAATATCCATTTTATTAATGTGAGGTTTCTTCATTCTCTTCGTCCAACTTCATTATCCGGTGATTTATCGTGAAGATTCATAATTCCATTCTTAATCCGTTCAAACTATTTTGAGGATTGTCATCTTATTCAAGCCATTTAATTTAACCGGTGCAATATCTCTTAAGCAATCTTTTTCAACGGTGTTTTCTTTTCAGTGGGCCCTAACCCACAGGTCTTTTCCCAGGATCTTACCTGACTCTTCTTTTCCGGAGAATTCTTTCAAATGTGACGTAAGAATGGATTACATCAGTCATATACCTTCTCCAAGATCGCTTTCAAATTCTTTTTCATCGTTGGTTCAATCTTTTTAATTCTTCATTCCGGAGTGCTCAACAATTCTTATGGCATTTCTCGTCTTCATTCTCAACATTTGGAGACCGGAGAAGTGTTTCTCTTAAATCTTAGCCCGTTCTCTCAAGATTTTTCATGAATTCTTTTTCTTTGTGTTCCTCCGAAGGCCATCATTTCAGAATATTTTCTTCGTTCTCAGTTTTCAACTTCGACCTCCAAATATTCTTCATTGATGTCTCTTCCTCCGTCTCAATATTCTTACGGTGGTTCTTTCAAGATTACCTTCCATTGTTATCGTTTTAATTCACTCGTTCTTTTCATAATCCTACCGGTGGTTCGTTCAAGGTTTACCCAAGTTTGGCGAGATCTCTCTTTAATTCCTTGCAACGAGAATAAGTAGTTTGCCAAATCCTTTGGTTGTCATCAATTTAAATTGTGAAGGATATGCATGACATAATTCTTATTCTTATTTCATCCAAGTGGATTAATCCCTTTGTTAGAGTTTATTCATGAGGAATAAATTCTAGGTTTCAAGTTGTTCATCTTGTTTTCCGGAGCTCCAAGTTATTTCTATTACATCATTTCAAGCTCCATCTAATTCATCGCAGGCCTGAATCTTATTCTGTAATGCCCAGGATGGAGTTATACCTCCTACGGGTCGAGGCCCGACTTAAAGGCATAAATCCATCCTAGAATGATCTCAAGTCTGGTAATCTTTGCACAACTCATGTAGAAGAGGGATAGTAAACTTAAAATAGTTGGCTTACAATCGCCACATCACAGAATAACAATACAAGTCTCAAACATCATACAATAAGATCACTACAACCCTCTAAGGGCAAAACCCAAATGTCAAAGTACCAAACTCAGATAAAACAACCACAGGCGGATCGAATCCTAGTAAGAGTCTCCACTACTGATCGTCCGGGTAGCGCACGTAGTAACGACTACGCTCCTCGTCGTACACCCAATCCAGCTCGGTGCCATCTCCTGGATAGCTCACGGCTGGACCTGCATCTGGTGTGAAGTAACTGTGAGCCACAGAGGACTCAGCAATCCCGTTCCCGGGTAACAGAACTATCAAAGCCTTTAGGTGAGGAAAGGCTGAAGAAAGAAATGAGGTGAAGGAACAACAAAGAGTCTGCAGCAGCAACTAGCACTAACTTACGCAAGAGAGAGCGAGAAGAGAAGGCATCGGCGAGAAGTGATCACTAAGTGATCCTAGCTACAAGCTCACAAACATAACCCCTCCGTGTTCAACTTCCGAATCCCTATTCGGAAATTGACAGTCACGGAACTCACGCTGGTAGTGTATTAGCATCATTGTGTCAAGTTATCTACAACCGGAATTAACAAGCTCCCATCTGCCACATAACCGCGGGCACGGCTTTCGAAAGTTCAAACCCTGCAGGGGTGTTCCAACTTGACCCATTACAAGCCCACGATCCGCGGAGTCGCAACTCCAAAGTGGGAAGACCCGAGTATCCTCGGAATCCCGTGCTCAAGTTAAACCGAACTAAGGTAAGGCTAATCCAGCAAATCCTCCCGGCGTGTCGTCACCCTGATCGTAGCCGCGCGTATCTAGGTCTCAGGACACGACCGGATGAGTCATCCTACAGGTTTTTACCAAACCTCGAGTTTCCTTGAGGTGGCCCCGCAGTCTGCTCGTTTCGGACCAACACTCATGTGGAGCACTGGCCCGGGGTTGTTGATTAAGAAAGAGGGTTAATTACTCCCTTATGCATGTTTAGTTTGTTATTAGGCAAAAAAAACCAATGTTGGGATTTGCTGGAAAAGACTTAGCACATAGCGGTTTATCGAGGGGGTCCCATACACCCCAACCGTGTTAGGAACGCATAATCAAGGAACATAAAACCGGCTTATACGGAACCTAACGGCATGAGTGGAACAAAACACCAAGCAAAAGGCTTAGCCTTCCACCCTTGCCAATATATATGTGATTTCAGTTAAAGCATTTATATAGTGTGATATAACCCAACCAAACTTCAACATGGAGCAAGCATCTTCACTTCACCTGCAACTAGCAACGCTATAAGAAGGGTTGAGCGAAGCGTACTTAGCCAAGCAACGGTTTGCATAGGTAGGGTGGTTAAACATGGCAATTGGTTACAAGTAGGAGGCTGACAAGAAGAACATGGGCATCGAGGCAAAACTATAGATCGAGACTACTAGCAAAAGGCGAAGATAGTAAAGTTATCGGGGTTCGGTCATCTTGCCTGAAGAGAAGAAGTTCGGATCAAAAGAAGGGTCCTCTTGCTCAAACTCGTTGGAAACCTCGTGCTCAGCCTCGTTGGAAAACTCGTGCTCAACTTCGTGCTCTAAACAAGACAAACACACCAAGCACCAATCAACACGATGCAATGCGCACTCGAAAAACATGTATGCATGATGGATGCACTAGAGATGCACATGGAGCACGGAAAACATCACTCAAGCAAAACACCTCAAAACAAGATAACAACCTGATATTATTAATCTACACAGAAAAACACCCAAGTTTGATATAAAGATCGCTGAAATCGGAGTTACGGGCTAAAAGTTATGCCCGAAACAAGATTTGAGCGAAAACTGCAAATTACAGCAACATAGCATCTTGGGAGCTCAAAATAATTAATCTACAGCACCCAAAAAGCATGGCAAAGGACTTGAACATAAACTAGATATAATGTACAGCAACTAGGTCCAAAGTGCACCCCCAACGGAGTCACGGATCACTAGCAATGATCTTGGACATATTGAACTTTGAAATAAAATTCTGGCAGCAGAATTTTATTGAAAGTTTGGAGCAAAAGATAAACATGCTACAGCACCTCAAATGGACATGTGAGGACATGGATGGAAAGACAACAATATATACTTCATGGAACAATCAAAATCCACCCCAAAACTATCATGCTTTGACCTACAACATCACACGAACATGGCATCGGAACGTTACAGATTTCAGACTTAGTGAAATTTCACTAAGTCCTAAAACAGCAACATCATCATAGCATCAAAAAGAGCATGTTTAAGACACCTCGAAACTAAACATGGCAAAGGGTAAGCACCTCATCAAAATACATATGACGGTGATCCCGAAACACACAAGCATGCATCAATGTGGTGAACACAACGATTACAACGAGCTCAACAACATGGCATTTCATAACAAGTGAAAACACAACATGTGAGCATGGCATCTTGCAACGATGATAACAAGGAAACAATAAATCTACCATGCAACCTACCACACACAACACGTAGTTCGTGACGAGACGAACACGTGGACATGTCATTTGCATCGTTTGGACAAACGAGCTAAAAGATATCACATGTCAAAGGTGGCACAAAAATAACACATAGCAGCAGTTTATATCATCATACACTCTTGCAACAGCAAAACAAGGCCCTAGATGATTTCTAACATGCATGACTACAACAGGTAAAACGTAGAGGGCAACTCCACGAACATCTGGACATCTCACACGCACAAAACGGAGCAACAGGTAAAAAGATACAGCAGGTCAAAGTATGCATCTCAGATAACAGATCTGGGGTCTTAGGGAAAAAAAACAACCTCGGGTCAGATCTGGCGGATGAACAGTAACGGGCCCGATGAACAGTGCGGCCCGGAGGGAGAGGCACTGTGCGGCGGCGGATCTGGCCCGTGGCTGGTACGGGCCGGAAGGAGGCGGCCCGGTGGCCCGGCGAGAAGCAGGCCCGCGGGGCGGCTGGCGAAGGCGGCCTGCTACAGCGCGGGAGGAGCGGCGGCCCGGCAGATCGGGCTGGGCCGGTCTGGCTGGCGCGGCCCGAGGAGCGGCTGGCCGGCCTGGCACGGCGGATCGGCGATGGCAAGGGAGCGGCCCACCGGGGCGACCGGCTGAGAAGCCCAAGTGGCGAGGAGGCCCGATGCGGCGGCGCCCAGCTCGCGGCGTGCGGTTGATGTGGTCCCGCAGGTGCGGCGATACGGGCCCGACGCCGAAGCGAAGCGGCCGAAGGCGATCGGCCTGGCGCGGTCGACGCGGCAACGGTCGGGGGCCAGCGCGCGGAGCGGCCAAGTGCCCTCGAGGCCAGGCGGCGATACGGTCTGCGGCGTTGACCTCGCCTCGTTCGAGGTCCGGTCGGAGGCTGGTTGGCTCGGTCGATCCCCTCGGGATCTGAGAGGATTATTTTGGGGATCTGATTTGGATCTGAAAGAAGAAGGGAAAAAAAAGAAAAGGAAAGGGGAGGAAGAAGAAGGGGATGCCAACATAGACTAGGGGTCCATATATAGCAGTTTTAGACTAGGGTTTGGGACTAGGGGTGTTTAGGAGCCCTCCGATCTGGATCCAACGGATCCGATCGCGGGGACGATTTAAAAGGACCAGACGGAGATAAAAGAGAGCAGTAGGGGTATTTCCGGGACACGAAGTGAAGGCACATCGGACCCACACGGACAACGGAGGGAAAAGTCAACGGAGTCCAAACGAGACGAGATTTGAGAGGCGGGTTGCACACAACAAAACAACAACACACAACACAACCTCACGGCACACCGGTAACGAAAAACGCCCGAACAACAAAGAAGGCCTACGGGACGTCACGGACATGTGAGGGAGCTCCGGAACACGAAACGGACAACGGGAAGAAACGCCACGAACCGGATGCAACCCACAACACAAACAAAATGCAATGCACATGTCTACATGATATGAATGAATGCCACACACTCACACAACAAAACGACGAAAGCCCGAAAGACAAAGAACCCGAAAAGGAAAATAGATGAAGCTGGAGATTTATTATAAGCCCAAAAGGGAAAGTATTACATCCGGGGCATTACAAACTCTCCTCTACTACAAAAAGATCTCGTCCCGAGATCTAGGACTGGAAAAAGGAAGGGTACTCGGAACGAAGATGATCTTCTCGTACCCAGGTAGCTTCTCGGTCTGTGTGATGTGACCACTTGACTTTCAGAAACTTGATGGTCTTGTTGCGAGTCTTGCGTTCAGTTTCTTCGAGAATTGCAACTGGATGCTCTCGGTAGGAAAGGTCTTGTTGAAGATCAATCTCCTCAAACGGAATCATCCGCTCAGGTGCCTTGAAGCATTTGCGAAGCTGAGACACATGAAAGACATCATGAACATTTGCAAAGTTGGAAGGGAGCTCGAGCCGGTAGGCTAGATCGCCTTTTTTGCCAAGAATTTTGAAAGGCCCGACGTATCTAGGAGCAAGCTTTCCTTTGATACCGAACCTTTGGGTTCCTTTCATCGGAGAAACTCGGAGATAGACATGATCACCGATGTCGAAAGCCAAATCACGATGCTTTCCATCATAGTAACTCTTCTGACGCGACTGAGCGGCCTTGAGATTCTCACGTATGACTTTGCACATTTCTTCGGCTTCAGAGATCAAATCATTGCCAAGAAGTTGGCGTTCACCTGTTTCAGACCAGTTGAGAGGGGTACGGCACTTTCTGCCATAGAGGATTTCAAACGGTGCTTTGCCTGCACTTGCTTGAAAGCTGTTGTTGTAAGAGAATTCTGCAAATGGAAGACAGTCCTCCCATTTCATGCCGAAGGAGATGACACAGGCTCTGAGCATATCTTCAAGGATCTGATTCACACGCTCGACTTGACCACTAGTCTGAGGGTGAAAGGCAGTGCTGAACCTGATCTTCGTGCCCATGGCTGACTGAAAGGAGTCCCAGAACTTTGATGTGAACAAGCTGCCACGGTCTGAGGATATCACTTGAGGAATGCCATGTAGGGACACAATTCTGGAAGTGTACAGCTCTGCAAGTTGAGCTGCATTGATTGATTCTTTGACTGGAAGAAAGTGAGCAACTTTGGTAAGCTTGTCAATCACCACAAAGATAGCATCATTTCCTCGCTTGGATTTAGGAAAACCAGTGACGAAGTCCATTTCAATGTGGTCGAACTTCCACTCAGGAATAGGAAGAGGTTGGAGAAGACCGGCTGGACGTTGATGTTCTGCTTTCACTCTTCTGCATACATCACATTCATTCACGAACTGGGCAATTTCCCTTTTCATGCGTGTCCACCAGTAAGATTGCTTGAGGTCTTGATACATCTTGGAACTGCCAGGATGAATGGAAAGGAGAGAGTCATGAGCTTCTTCCATTATGAGCTTCCTGAGATCACCTTTGGGAACAACGAGTCTGTCCTCGAAGAACAAGGTATCTCTCTCATCAACACGGAAGCACTTATATTTTGGAGTGCCCTTTGCAATCCCATGTTTCACCTTCTTCACCATGGTATCACTGAGCTGGGCCTCACGGACTTGATCTTCCAAGGTAGGAGCAATCTGGAGATTAGCAAGAAAACCCTGCGGAACAACCTGAAGGTTGAGCTTCCTAAAAGCTTCACAAAGCTCAGGCTGGTGTGGCTTGATAAGAAGGCTGTTGCAATATGCCTTTCTGCTCAAAGCATCTGCAATCACATTCGCCTTGCCTGGAGTGTACTCAATGCTGGGGTTGTACTCTTGGATCATCTCGACCCAACGAGTCTGGCGGAGGTTCAGATGCGGCTGTGTGAAGATGTACTTCAAGCTCTTGTGATCAGTGAAGATGTCGACCTTTCTGCCCAACAACAGATGTCTCCACGTAATCAGAGCATGTACCACAGCTGCTAGCTCGAGATCATGTGTGGGATAGTTCTTCTCAGCTGGCTTTAGCTGACGTGAAGTGTATAGTTCTTCAACTTTCTCGGGATTAACCGCAATACCGTCAGCTGAGATAATGTGGCCCAGGTACAAAACCTTATCGAGCCAAAACTCGCACTTTGAGAACTTGGCATAGAATTTATGCTCTCGGAGTCGATCAAGAACCAGACGCAAGTGCTTTTCGTGATCTTCTTCATTCTTGGAAAACACCAGAATATCATCCAGATACACAAGCACAAATTCGCCAGTATAAGGGTTGAAGATGTAATGCATCATCCTTGAAAAGGTAGGAGGAGCATTGGCGAGACCGAAGGACATGACGGTATACTCATATGAACCGTAGCTCGTTCTGAAGGCCGTCTTGGGAATGTCTTCCTCGCGAATGCGAATTTGATGATAGCCCATTCGAAGGTCAAGCTTAGAGAACACTTTAGCTCCTTTGAGCTGCTCAAAGAGTTCGTTGATGTTGGGGAGCGGATACTTGTTCTTAATCGTCTTCTTGTTCAGTGGCCGGTAGTCAACACAGAGACGCTCCGTGCCATCTTTCTTCTTGACAAATAAGACACCACAGCCCCACGGAGATGTACTCGGTCTGATGAGACCCATACGCTCCTGTTCATCCAACTGTTTCTTCAATTCCTTCAATTCATCTGAAGAGAGCTTGTATGGACGCCGGCAAACAGGTTCGGTGCCCGGCTCGAGTTCAATGACAAACTCGACCTGACGGTGTGGAGGCATGCCTGGAAGTTCTTCTGGAAAGACGTCTTGATATTCATTCACCACTGGAATTTGCTCTATGGCATTAATTTCACCCTTATCATTAAGAGAGAAAAGCCGAATAGTATTATCCCTGGAGGCGAAGATAATCACATCTTCATCAGAATGAGTCAATTTGACTTCCTTTTGAGCACAATCAATGTGAGCATCGTGCTGAGAAAGCCAATCCATTCCGAGAATGAGGTCGATGTCAGAATGACCAAGAATCACCGGTTTAGCCAGAAAACGATAATCTCCCATGCGAATAGAAACATCCGGAGCAAATATGTTGGAAGTCATGCACTTGCCCGGAGAAATTACTTGCAACTTCTGAGGCAGACTTTGGATGCCAATATTATGCTTGGATGCAAAAGGTTGAGACATGAAAGAGCATGATGCACCCGAATCAAATAACACTTTAGCTGGGATAGAGTTCACTGGAAGGTTACCCAGAATGACATCAGAAGAAGCCTCCGCTTGTGCTGCATTCATCAGATTGACCCTGGCAGCCTTTGGATCATGCTTGACAATAGCTGAACTCACAGGTGGTGGAGGAGGAAGGCGCTTCGGATTCGGACATCTGTTTGCATAGTGACCCTTCTGAGTGCATTTGTTGCAAGTCACTTCTGAGAGAGGACGGAACTGAGAGCCACTGGACTTAGAGCCTTGAGACTGAAACTGCTTCTTCGACTGGTTGCTTGGGTTGGGTGGGTGGGAGAAACCACGGCCACTAGAGTTCTTGTTGTTGGAGTTGTTGAAGTTGCTGGAGTTGTTGTATGGAGCTCGAATCATTGGAGGAGGAGGAAGCCAGAATTTCTGTTGTTTCGCAGCCAACTGAGACGAAGAGGTAGAGTGAACAGCATCTCGAATTCTCTTCTTAGAAGCCTCCATCTTAAGCTGAGCTGCTTCTTGTTTCAAAGCCATATTATAGAACTTATCGAATTCGTCTGGCTCGAACAAAGTGAGAGCAAGCTGAAGTTCATCTTTGAGACCTCCACGGAACTGATAGATTTTGCTCTTTGCATCAGGTATGTCTTGCTTTGCATAGCGAGCGAGGTTTTGGAACTTGACATTATACTGATAGACTGACATGGAGCCCTGCTTGAGGTTGCGGAATTGCTCACGCATACCCTCAATAACACTTGTAGGAATGTGATGCGAGCGGAAATCCCTGCAGAAGTTCTCCCACGAGATCACTTGACCCGGCCTTGAGTCTTTATACTGCTGCCACCAATCAGCTGCTTGATCTTTCAGTTGGAAGGCTGCAAACTTCACATAGTCATCTTCTTTCACGTTACTGCACTCAAAATGCTTCTTGATATCGGTCAGCCAATCCTCAACATCAAGAGGGTCGACACAGTAACTGAAAGCTTTAGGATTGTTGGCCAGGAACTGGTTGAGGGTAGCATGGTGCTGCTGGAAGAAGTTGCCTTGGTTCATTTGAATGCCCTGATTAGCTTGATTAGCTTGCATAGCTTGCATTTGCTGCATCATCTGCATCATCAACTGAGTGTTCTGAGCAGTAGTCTGCATAATTGCTCTCCAAGCCTCAGGCGGAGGAGGAGGTGAAGGAGGACGTTCTGGGACCTCTTCACCCTCTGGGTTGGCATTCGGAACCCTTTTCGGAGCCATCCTGTAAGAGATGACCACGAATCAGCAATTGATTGACAAAAGGAATAATCTGAATCAATGGAATGAATTGCAACAAGTCTTCACAATAATCATTCGAACAATAAGAACGAATGAAATCATCCGAACAAGAGGAACGAATGAATTTCTTAGTTAATTGATAACATCAGTCTTCACGAGAAGCCACATAGGGATCAAAAGGATAAATAATAAAAACAACAAGGTACGGAAAGGAACAAACACAAGAGAGGAGTTTCGTTCTAACATCTTTGTGCTGAAAGCATATGAACGCGTTACGAAAAGGTTTTGCAATCCCCGGATCAGCATAGCCAAGGACCCTTTAAGATGCAACTCCTGATAGTAACCTCGGTCATATAACCTCTTCACTCAATGTCGAACCCCGAACTCACTAACCTGCATTCGTTGGAAGAATGCCTACGATCTACTGGATAAAACCCACCTATAGCTTTCCGAAAGATTCCAGTTATGCAATCAGGTGTTGGGGATACACGGGAAGCACCGCGCAAACAACTCTAACCTACATCCAGGTGTATCCATCCTTCAACACATAACCAGTCTTTCTCGGAAACTGTGTACCTCGGACCTTCGAAAAGCATCCACTATAACAAGCTATGGCAATACTCCCGAACTACCTCCCCAGTACTGGGTGATGTCGGGGTTATCTTGCCACTGGCCGTATAGGGGAGATTTTCGATGTCGGCCGTCTTAAGTATTTAGTACTGTCGCGATAAGCTTGTTACAATGATACCCCGAAGCTCAACTCCTCGGTAACAGGAGGCATCGAGAACAATATCCTTGTCACAAGAACATCGAAACAATCCCAGAATACTCGCGGGATTCCTAAAAAAAAATTTGTGCAAATTTTGAAGATAGGAGAGACAAGAGTAGACGTCAGGAGTCCTCACCAGAGAGAAAGGGGATGAGAAGCAAAGAAATCCTACTCTCCGATATAATATAGGACTCAAAAAGTTTTTAGTGTGTGCCTAGACTCAACCGTCAACGGTTCGATCAAACAGTGGGGGCTCCTAGGTCGGAGAAGGCTCTGAATACCAACTTGTAACGCCCCGGACACACCCGCCGGTGGTCGTTACTCCTGGCGGGATCTAGACTGGCCTCACATATCAATACTAGTCTTTTCTGCGCACTTTGTCCTCACTCATGCGCACCCGGGAGCAACTTCCCGGTCGGTCACCCATCCTGAAACTACTCCAAGCTGAGCACGCTTAACTTTGGAGTTCTATCCGAATGGGCTCCCGGAAAAGAAGGAATTCCTTATTGATATGAGTAGTCTATCATCCCTAATAAGCCAGGCTATCACATACACCCTCACTCAGAGGAACCGACGTCCACGTCGGGCCACAGGAACGTTCCCTCTTGGCACAACCGTCTGTGCTTCCAGGACAGCACATGTGCCATGCCATGTGCCACGACGGGTCACAAACGTCATGCACAACATGACTGCAAACTGTCCGCAAACATCCGTGTAACTGCGAGGGTCGGCTCTGATACCAACTTGTAATGCCCAGGATGGAATTATACCTCCTACGTGTCGAGGCACGACTTAAAGGCATAAGTCCATCCTAGAATGATCTCAAGTTTGGTAATCCTTGCACAACTCATGTAAAAGAGGGATAGTAAACTGAAATTAGTTGGCTTACAATCGCCACGTCACAGAATAACAGTACAAGTCTCAAACATCAAACATTAAGAGCACTACAACCCTCTAAGGGCAAAAGCCAAATGTCAAAGTACCAAACTCAGATAAATAAAACAACCACAGGCGGAGGAGGACGGGAAGGAGGATGCTCTGGGACCTCTTCCACCTCTGGGTTGGCATTCGGAACCTTTTTCGGAGCCATCCTGTAAGAGATGACCACGAATCAGCAATTGATTGACAAAAGGAATAAGCGGAATCAATGGAATGAATTGCAACAAGTCTTCACAATAATCATTCGAACAATAAGAACGAATGAAATCATCCGAACAAGAGGAACGAATGAATTTCTTAGTTAAATGATAACATCAGTCTTCACGAGAAGCCACATAGGGATCAAAAGGATAAAATAATAAAACAACAAGGTACGGAAAGGAACAAACACAAGAGAGGAGTTTCGTTCTAACATCTTTGTGCTGAAAGCATATGAACGCGTTACGAAAAGGTTTTGCAATCCCCGGATCAGCATAGCCAAGGACCCTTTAAGATGCAACTCCTGATAGTAACCTCGGTCATGTAACTCCTTCACTCAATGTCGAACCCCGAACTCACTAACCTGCATTCGTTGGAAGAATGCCTACGATCTACTGGATAAAACCCACCTATAGCTTTCCGAAAGATTCCAGTTATGCAATCAGGTGTTGGGGATACACGGGAAGCACCGCGCAATCAACTCTAACCTACATCCAGGTGTATCCATCCTTCAACACATAACCAGTCTTTCTCGGAAACTGTGTACCTCGGACCTTCGAAAAGCATCCACTATAACAAGCTATGGCAATACTCCCGAACTACCTCCCCAGTACTGGGTGATGTCGGGGTTATCGTGCCACTGGCCGTATAGGGGAGATTTTCGATGTCGGCCGTCTTAAGTATTTAGTACTGTCGCGATATGCTTGTTACAGTGATACCCCGAAGCTCAACTCCTCGGTAACAGGAGGCATCAGGAACAATATCCTTGTCACAAGAACATCGAAACAATCCCAGAATACTCGCGGGAATCCTAAAAAAAATTTGTGCAAATTTTGAAGATAGGAGAGACAAGAGTAGACGTCAGGAGTCCTCACCAGAGAGAAAGGGGATGAGAAGCAAGAATCCTACTCTCCGATATAATATATGACTCAAAAAGTTTTCAGTGTGTGCCTAGACTCAACCGTCAACGGTTCGATCAAACAGTGGGGGCTCCTAGGTCGGAGAAGGCTCTGAATACCAACTTGTAATGCCCAGGATGGAGTTATACCTCCTACGGGTCGAGGCCCGACTTAAAGGCATAAATCCATCCTAGAATGATCTCAAGTCTGGTAATCTTTGCACAACTCATGTAGAAGAGGGATAGTAAACTTAAAATAGTTGGCTTACAATCGCCACATCACAGAATAACAATACAAGTCTCAAACATCATACAATAAGATCACTACAACCCTCTAAGGGCAAAACCCAAATGTCAAAGTACCAAACTCAGATAAAACAACCACAGGCGGATCGAATCCTAGTAAGAGTCTCCACTACTGATCGTCCGGGTAGCGCACGTAGTAACGACTACGCTCCTCGTCGTACTCCCAATCCAGCTCGGTGCCATCTCCTGGATAGCTCACGGCTGGACCTGCATCTGGTGTGAAGTAACTGTGAGCCACAGAGGACTCAGCAATCCCGTTCCCGGGTAACAGAACTATCAAAGCCTTTAGGTGAGGAAAGGCTGAAGAAAGAAATGAGGTGAAGGAACAACAAAGAGTCTGCAGCAGCAACTAGCACTAACTTACGCAAGAGAGAGCGAGAAGAGAAGGCATCGGCGAGAAGTGATCACTAAGTGATCCTAGCTACAAGCTCACAAACATAACCCCTCCGTGTTCAACTTCCGAATCCCTATTCGGAAATTGACAGTCACGGAACTCACGCTGGTAGTGTATTAGCATCATTGTGTCAAGTTATCTACAACCGGAATTAACAAGCTCCCATCTGCCACATAACCGCGGGCACGGCTTTCGAAAGTTCAAACCCTGCAGGGGTGTTCCAACTTGACCCATTACAAGCCCACGATCCGCGGAGTCGCAACTCCAAAGTGGGAAGACCCGAGTATCCTCGGAATCCCGTGCTCAAGTTAAACCGAACTAAGGTAAGGCTAATCCAGCAAATCCTCCCGGCGTGTCGTCACCCTGATCGTAGCCGCGCGTATCTAGGTCTCAGGACACGACCGGATGAGTCATCCTACAGGTTTTTACCAAACCTCGAGTTTCCTTGAGGTGGCCCCGCAGTCTGCTCGTTTCGGACCAACACTCATGTGGAGCACTGGCCCGGGGTTGTTGATTAAGAAAGAGGGTTAATTACTCCCTTATGCATGTTTAGTTTGTTATTAGGCAAAAAAAACCAATGTTGGGATTTGCTGGAAAAGACTTAGCACATAGCGGTTTATCGAGGGGGTCCCATACACCCCAACCGTGTTAGGAACGCATAATCAAGGAACATAAAACCGGCTTATACGGAACCTAACGGCATGAGTGGAACAAAACACCAAGCAAAAGGCTTAGCCTTCCACCCTTGCCAATATATATGTGATTTCAGTTAAAGCATTTATATAGTGTGATATAACCCAACCAAACTTCAACATGGAGCAAGCATCTTCACTTCACCTGCAACTAGCAACGCTATAAGAAGGGCTGAGCGAAGCGTACTTAGCCAAGCAACGGTTTGCATAGGTAGGGTGGTTAAACATGGCAATTGGTTACAAGTAGGAGGCTGACAAGAAGAACATGGGCATCGAGGCAAAACTATAGATCGAGACTACTAGCAAAAGGCGAAGATAGTAAAGTTATCGGGGTTCGGTCATCTTGCCTGAAGAGAAGAAGTTCGGATCAAAAGAAGGGTCCTCTTGCTCAAACTCGTTGGAAACCTCGTGCTCAGCCTCGTTGGAAAACTCGTGCTCAACTTCGTGCTCTAAACAAGACAAACACACCAAGCACCAATCAACACGATGCAATGCGCACTCGAAAAACATGTATGCATGATGGATGCACTAGAGATGCACATGGAGCACGGAAAACATCACTCAAGCAAAACACCTCAAAACAAGATAACAACCTGATATTATTAATCTACACATAAAAACACCCAAGTTTGATATAAAGATCGCTGAAATCGGAGTTACGGGCTAAAAGTTATGCCCGAAACAAGATTTGAGCGAAAACTGCAAATTACAGCAACATAGCATCTTGGGAGCTCAAAATAATTAATCTACAGCACCCAAAAAGCATGGCAAAGGACTTGAACATAAACTAGATATAATGTACAGCAACTAGGTCCAAAGTGCACCCCCAACGGAGTCACGGATCACTAGCAATGATCTTGGACATATTGAACTTTGAAATAAAATTCTGGCAGCAGAATTTTATTGAAAGTTTGGAGCAAAAGATAAACATGCTACAGCACCTCAAATGGACATGTGAGGACATGGATGGAAAGACAACAATATATACTTCATGGAACAATCAAAATCCACCCCAAAACTATCATGCTTTGACCTACAACATCACACGAACATGGCATCGGAACGTTACAGATTTCAGACTTAGTGAAATTTCACTAAGTCCTAAAACAGCAACATCATCATAGCATCAAAAAGAGCATGTTTAAGACACCTCGAAACTAAACATGGCAAAGGGTAAGCACCTCATCAAAATACATATGACGGTGATCCCGAAACACACAAGCATGCATCAATGTGGTGAACACAACGATTACAACGAGCTCAACAACATGGCATTTCATAACAAGTGAAAACACAACATGTGAGCATGGCATCTTGCAACGATGATAACAAGGAAACAATAAATCTACCATGCAACCTACCACACACAACACGTAGTTCGTGACGAGACGAACACGTGGACATGTCATTTGCATCGTTTGGACAAACGAGCTAAAAGATATCACATGTCAAAGGTGGCACAAAAATAACACATAGCAGCAGTTTATATCATCATACACTCTTGCAACAGCAAAACAAGGCCCTAGATGATTTCTAACATGCATGACTACAACAGGTAAAACGTAGAGGGCAACTCCACGAACATCTGGACATCTCACACGCACAAAACGGAGAAACAGGTAAAAAGATACAGCAGGTCAAAGTATGCATCTCAGATAACAGATCTGGGGTCTTAGGGAAAAAAAACAACCTCGGGTCAGATCTGGCGGATGAACAGTAACGGGCCCGATGAACAGTGCGGCCTGGAGGGAGAGGCACTGTGCGGCGGCGGATCTGGCCCGTGGCTGGTACGGGCCGGAAGGAGGCGGCCCGGTGGCCCGGCGAGAAGCAGGCCCGCGGGGCGGCTGGCGAAGGCGGCCTGCTACAGCGCGGGAGGAGCGGCGGCCCGGCAGATCGGGCTGGGCCGGTCTGGCTGGCGCGGCCCGAGGAGCGGCTGGCCGGCCTGGCACGGCGGATCGGCGATGGCAAGGGAGCGGCCCACCGGGGCGACCGGCTGAGAAGCCCAAGTGGCGAGGAGGCCCGATGCGGCGGCGCCCAGCTCGCGGCGTGCGGTTGATGTGGTCCCGCAGGTGCGGCGATACGGGCCCGACGCCGAAGCGAAGCGGCCGAAGGCGATCGGCCTGGCGCGGTCGACGCGGCAACGGTCGGGGGCCAGCGCGCGGAGCGGCCAAGTGCCCTCGAGGCCAGGCGGCGATACGGTCTGCGGCGTTGACCTCGCCTCGTTCGAGGTCCGGTCGGAGGCTGGTTGGCTCGGTCGATCCCCTCGGGATCTGAGAGGATTATTTTGGGGATCTGATTTGGATCTGAAAGAAGAAGGGAAAAAAAGAAAAGGAAAGGGGAGGAAGAAGAAGGGGATGCCAACATAGACTAGGGGTCCATATATAGCAGTTTTAGACTAGGGTTTGGGACTAGGGGTGTTTAGGAGCCCTCCGATCTGGATCCAACGGATCCGATCGCGGGGACGATTTAAAAGGACCAGACGGAGATAAAAGAGAGCAGTAGGGGTATTTCCGGGACACGAAGTGAAGGCACATCGGACCCACACGGACAACGGAGGGAAAAGTCAACGGAGTCCAAACGAGACGAGATTTGAGAGGCGGGTTGCACACAACAAAACAACAACACACAACACAACCTCACGGCACACCGGTAACGAAAAACGCCCGAACAACAAAGAAGGCCTACGGGACGTCACGGACATGTGAGGGAGCTCCGGAACACGAAACGGACAACGGGAAGAAACGCCACGAACCGGATGCAACCCACAACACAAACAAAATGCAATGCACATGTCTACATGATATGAATGAATGCCACACACTCACACAACAAAACGACGAAAGCCCGAAAGACAAAGAACCCGAAAAGGAAAATAGATGAAGCTGGAGATTTATTATAAGCCCAAAAGGGAAAGTATTACATCCGGGGCATTACATATTCTTTTCATCTTTCGCTTCTCATGCTTTCATTACCGGAGCATTCATGGTGGTTCATCATTTATTCATCCTCGAAGTGTTCATCAAGATTCTTGTTGTAGCTCAAGCATTCATCATCATGCATTCCAATTGCAATCCTTTCTACCTTATCTTTTCAGATGGTGTTATGTCATTCTTGTCAATTCCTTCATGTTTTATGATTCACGAGTTATCAAGAATGAGATATTTAAACCCATCATTTTCTTGTTCAGGAGATCTTTCCAACCTTTCATTTATTCGTTGGAGTTATCTTGGATTGTATTTCACCTAAAAGCTTTCCCTAAGGATTGTTGCTAATTATGGTGCTTATAAATGACCCAAGTTCTTCATTTATCCTTCCGGTGGAATAAGTTTATCGTCTCCTTGTTGTTTTCAATCCAGTTAAATGTTTCCGTCAGTGGTTGGTTGCCACCTCTTAATTTTGAGATGTTTTCCATAAGCCCACATCAAGCTTATTTGTTTCGTGTTGATTTTCTCTGTTCAACCCTTCTTCGTAAGGATGCTCTTTCAAATTTAATATTGAGAGAAGCTGTCTTTCTCTTCTCCGTTCTTTTCTTTCCAACGATCTATATTCTATTCGTTCATTCCGGAGGTTTTTTGATGTTGATCTCTTTGACCATCGTCTCGTTTTATCAAGATCATGTTTTTCCTTGCTTGTCCATTTAACCGGAGTGTTGTATTCTTCATTCAAGTTCCACCATCTTATCTAGTTTTGCCTCTCTTTTCAACCGGAGTGCTGCCTGAATCTTTCTTACCTCTTGTGCCATCCTTTCAATTGTTTCAGAGGCAATGTGTTGTTGATTTCATCAAGTATCATTCCATCTCCTCAAGTTCTTGTTAATTCCTTCCATTTTCAGACGGAGTGCTGTCCAAATTCTGTCATTCTTATTCCTTGGCTATTCCATTGCGGTTTCTTATTCTTTTGGTTCGTAAGCTATTGTTTCATGTCTTTCAACCTACAAGGTTCTCATTGAGTTCCTTGTTCCTCTTTTCTAACGGAGTGTTTTCATCTTCGTTCATCTCCGTTCTATTCTTCTTTCAGATTGTTAAACCTCTCAGGTTCATGGTTTCACTCGTTTGTCGAAGAAGCAACTTTGTTTTACCCCTTCCTCTTCCGTTTTTACCCGGTGCTATCTCTAGGATCTCGGGTCGAGATCCTCTGTTAGTGTGGGAGAGTTGTGACGCCCGAAGACCGACGTCCCAGAAGATTCCGGAAGATTCCAGATGTTCCGGGTTGCCCGTGTGTTTCATTTGTGCTTGTGTTATTTATTTTTGCTTTGCATCATGTCATCATGCCTTCATGTCATTAATTGTTGCAACTAAATAAATTGTGTGGACCTTCGGTCCATTTAAATCGAGGGAAGTGTGACTTCTCTTTATAACATATAAAAGTCTCTCAATATTATTAGGGAGCTATATAATAATATTCCATTTGTTTGGAAATAACCAACACACTTGCATATTATTTTTCCCCATGTCTTTTTCACTTCGAGTTTCTCCTTCAAAAACCTTGCCAATAATTCTTTTCCGTTGTTTCGAGGTTCCTCCGAAAATTCGAACATTTTTGGACACTTCTATAATCTAGTCTTAGTTCAAACCCATATGATTAAATTCAAATATGTTTGAATTATTTCTCTCGTTTTTGCCTTTTCTATTTTTCTCGGACCGTGCTAATTTTATGATGCCCGAGAAAAATAACCTCTTGTGTTTTTGCCCTAAAACCCCCCTCCTCATTATTTTCTTCTCCTTTTGGTTTCTGCTAAAAAAGGATCAGTTTTTAGAAGAGCAGAGGCCATCAGGCCATCATCCCAGCGCAGCCCGGCCTCCATCCCTCCTGGGCCTCTAGACCTCCCTGGCCCATCTCTCCCTCTAGGCGGCAGCCCACTCCCTTGCAAACCCTAGCGACCCAGGCACCCGATCCCTCGCTTCTCCCTCTTTCCCTTCGACCGCCGCCACCCCTCGCACTCCTCTCCCGCAGCACCCGACCGCTCTCTTCCCTCAAGTTGCGCCCGATGGCCTGCGCCCGAGCGCCGCACCCTGGTTCCCCGATCCCTTCCGTGGCCTTCCTCCCCGTCGCCAAGGCCTCCGCGCCGGAGCCCCGCGGCCTGTTCTGCTCCTTCCGTCGACCAAGTGCCGCCGTCAGCCAGGGCCTCGGCCCCGTCCTCCCCGGCTTCCCCGTCCAGCACCTCGCCTCCGTGCGCCTTCAGCGTCGGCAACCGGCCTCGTCCGCGCCCTTCTCCTCGAGCCGCACCAGGGCCGGCCAGGCCGCAACGCCCGAGCGCCAGCCAGCGCTCGCCATCGGCCAGGACCGCCTCCTCCTCCATCAACCAGCACCATGGCGCTCGTCTCCGCTGCTCCGCCATGACCAGGGCCCCGACGCGCCTAGGCCCCTGTCTCCTCGCCCCCGCGAGCATCTCACGTCGCCACGTGCTCCATCTCCACGCCAGGAGCCCAGCACCGAGCCATGGTCGCCGTCCGTCACTCTCCAGCCAGCGGCCTTGAGCGCCGTCGTCGCCCGATTCCCTGCGGGATCCAGCCGCCTTGATGTTGCCGGCCCCGCCGTCCTCCTCCTCGCTGCTTGAGACCGCCATGTTCTTGTTTTTGTTGTTTGTTGATGTTGTTTTTCGCCAAGTGCACCGCAGGCAACAACCGGTCTCCGAACGTCAAGTACCTCTACATGACCCGAACGAGTACATCTACCGACGCCAAGTACCCCTTCGGATACGCCAAGTTCGACTACACATGGAGATCCCGTGTACAACTACCGTCGCCGAGACCCCGAGTACCCCTACGCTCGACGATCGCGAGTACCACTACCGTCGCCCCGTGTACGACTACCGAGGCGCCAAGTACCTCTACGGAACGTGCATGTACGACTACATCCGATGTTCTTTTGGCAAGTACCACGACGACCGAGTTCATCTACAACCCGAGACCGGCAAGACCGCTACGAACGTGAACGACTACCGTCGCCGAGACCCTCAAGTACCTCTACGAACGGAACGACTACTCGTGGGCGGCCTCGTGAACGACTACTTCCTCTCCGAATGTGAACGCCTTCTTCCTCTACGTCTCGAACCGCCCCGATACGCATGCTTCAAAGGTATAACGAGACGACCCCGTGGATGACACGTGGAATGCGTGTGATGTGGTTGTATGAAATGTTTCCCTTGTGTGCTCCGTGCCCGTTTCGACCTTTTGTCATGTTCCTCGGTTGCCTCGTCGCCGACTCGTGGGAACCCGGTGACGGGATCACCCCACCTTATCATCTTCCATGTCTCGCTCTCCGTTACCTTTTGCACCGGTCTCTCAACGAGATACCGGAACCGATATGATGCGTTGCATCATTTTCGGATCGTTGCCGTGGCACCCTTTCCTTCCACCACGGTGACAAGTGCTTCACATCTCTTCATGTTAACTTTTACTAAAAATTGCATAAACTTGATCATGTCATCCGCATCATGTTAACAACATTAAAATGTGTGAATTGTTGTTTGCTTATAATTACTAAACATGCTTATGGGGTTTTTCCCGGAATTGTTGTTGTTATTTTCCGGCCCCATTTAAACTTGCCTAAATAGTGTAGTTTTATTATGCTTCACCTCTTGCCATGTTAAAAACATTTAATCTTGTCTTGTAAATAACGAGAGTCAACTAAATAATTAAAATGTGGTGTTTCGTCAATATGCAACTCGTTGCATATTGATCTCCACTTAACTTGTAGATTTGTTTGTGCACTTTGCCATGCCTTGCATAATTAAACTGGACATGCATCATACTTGAATGTGCATCGTATGCCATGTTTATGCTTGTGTGTTTACCGTGTTGTTTGCTTCTTTCCGGTTACTTCTCTTGATAGCTTCGGTTTCGTTCCGAAGTTGTGAGGATTCGCTCGTCTCTGTTGCTCCGTCTTCTTCATGGATCCGTTCTTCTCCCTTGTGGAATCCCAGGCAAGATGACCGAACCCGGATACCATTACTATATTTTCCTATTGCTAGAGTATCGCTCTTTAGTATATTGCCTCGATGCCCATGTTTTCCTGTCAGCCTCCTATTGTAACCATGAACCTGTCTAACCACCCTACCTATGCAAACCGTTGAATGGCTAAGTACGCTTCGCTCAGCCCCTCTTATAGCGTTGCTAGTTGCAGGTGAAGATTGAAGATGCTTGCTTCATGTTGAAGTTTGTTGGGTTATATCACACTATATAAATGCTTAAATGAAATCATCTATATATTGGCAAGGGTGGAAGGCTAAGCCTTTTGCTTGGTGATTTGTTCCACTCATGCCGTTAGGAACCGTATAAACCGGTGTTATGTTCCTTGATTATGCGTTCCTAACACGGTTGGGGTGTATGGGACCCCCTCGATAAACCGCTATGTGCTAAGTCTTTTCCAGCAAGTCCCAACATTGGTACTATTTGCCTAATAACTAATAAAACTTGCATAGGGACTAGCTATCCCTTTTATTTTAATTCAACAACCCCGGGCCAGTGCTCCACATGAGTGTTGGTCCGAAACGGGGAGCCTGCGGGGCCGCCTTGGGGCAACCCGAGGTATCTGGCATACACCCGTAGCTTCGCCCATCCGGTCGTGTCCTGAGACTTAGATACGCGCGGCTACTATCAGGGTGTCGACACGCCAGGAGGATTTGCTGGATTATCCTTACCTTAGTTCGGAGTATCTTGAGCACGGGATTCCGAGAATACTCGGGTCTTCCCACTTTGGAGTTGCAACTCCGCGGATCGTGGGCTTGTAATGGGCCAAGTTGGAACACCCCTGTAGGGTTATGAACTTTCGAAAGCCTTGCCCGCGGTTATGTGGCAGATGGGAGCTTGTTAATATCCGGTTGTAGAAAACTTGACACCATGTTCCAATACACTACCAGCGTGTGTACCGTGACTGTCATTTTCCGAAAGGGTTTCGGGAGATGAACACGGTGGGGTTATGTTTGACGTGCTTTAGTTAGGATCACTTCGTGATCATCTCTCGACCGAGGCACTTCTCTTCTCGCTCTCTATTACGTAAGCTAGTGCTAGTTGCTGCTGCAGACACTTATTCTTTTCTTCAGCCTTATCCTCTCCCAAGGCTTAAATAGTCGTGTTACCCGGGAACGGGATTGCTGAGTCCTCTGTGGCTCACAGTTACTTCACCACACCAGATGCAGGTTCAGCCGAATGATGCAGGAGCTGGTTCAAGTTCTACACTGGGAGCTCGATGATGAGTGTGGTCGTATGCTTGGGACGTTTCGACGATCAGTAGTGGTTTCTACTAGGATTCGATCCTGACCTGTGGCTTTATGTTGTTTTGGTATCTTGTCTTTTGGATCTTACCCTTAGATGGGCTGTGATGTTTTGAATGATGTTCTGCTTATGTAATGTATTGTGTGAAGTGGCGAGTGTAAGCCAACTATCTCCTTTTGCAATTTAATCCCTCTTTTACATGAGTCGTGCAAAGATACCAAACTTGAGATCATTCTAGGATGGGCTTATATCTTTAAGTCATGCCTCGACACGTAGGAGATATAGTCCCATCCTGGGCATTACACTAGATGGCTTCTTCTCTCTCTTTGGAATCAATACAAAGTTCTCCTCGGTCTTCGAGGAGATCTATTTGATGTAATCTCTTTTTGCAGTGTGTTTGTCGAGATCCGATGAATTGTGGGTTTATGATCAAGATTATCTATGAGAAATATTTGGTTCTTTTCTGAACTCTTTATGTGTGCTCATAATATCCTTGCAAGTCTCTTCGAATTATTGGTTTGGTTTGGCCTACTAGATCTATAGTTCTTGCAATGGGAGAAGTGCTTGGCTTTGGGTTCAATCTTGTGGTGTCCTTTCCCAGTGACAGTAGGGGTAGCAAGGCACGTATTGTATTGTTGCCATCGAGGATAAAAAGATGGGGTTTATATCATATTGCTTGAGTTTATCCCTCTACATCATGTCATCTTGCTTAAGGCGTTACTCTGTTCTTATGAGCTCAATACACTAGATGCATGCTGGATAGCGGTCGATGTGTGGAGTAATAGTAGTAGATGCAGGCAGGACTCGGTCTACTTGTCTCGGACGTGATGCCTATATACAATGATCATGCCTAGATAGTCTCATAATTATTAGCTTTTCTATCAATTGCTCGATAGTAATTTGTTTACCCGCCGTAGAATATCGCTATCATGAGAGAAGCCACTAGAGAACACTATGGCCCCCGGGTCTATTCTCAACATATCAATCTACATCTACTTTACTTTTTCCGCTTTTACTTTCTGTTCTAATAATCAAAAAATACCAAAAATATAAACTATCATCTCTATCAGATCTCACTTTCGTAAGTGACCGTAAAGGGATTGACAACCCCATATCGCGTTGGCTGCGAAGTTCTTATTTGTTTGTGCAGGTGCGAGGGACTCACGCGTGGTCTCATACTAGATTGATACCTTGGTTCTCAAAAACTGAGGGAAATATTTACGCTACTGTGATGCATCTCCCTTTCCTCTTTGAGGGAATACAACGCAAGCTCGAGAAGTAGCAAGAAGAATTTCTGGCGCCGTTGCCGGGGAGGCTTACGCAAAAGTCATATACCAAGTACCTATCACAAACCCTTATCCTTCACATTACATTTTTGCCTCTCGTTTTCCTCTCCCCCACTTCACCCTTGCTGTTTTATTTTCCCTTCTTCTGTCGTGTGTTTATCGTTCGCTTGCCCCTTGTTTGCTTGTGTGTTGCTTGCTTGCTTGCCATCATGTCTAGCACACCTATCATTACCAACACTCCCGAGAGTGAGGTCCTCAAGTTTAAACAAAGGGAGGAAGAAAACTTAAAAGATTCGTGGTATAGAATTTGCAATGCTCAAAATAGATCTAATAGGAAGCTTTCCACTTCCGTGCTTCTTCGCAATTTTTATATTGGCATAACCCCTTGGAATAGGCTTGTTCTTGATACCGTTACCGAAGGAAATTTCTTGGGGAATCATACCCTTAATTCTTACAATGTCCTGATAGATTTATTCGGGCAACCTTCTACCCAGGAAGAGACTCAAGTTTTTGAGAAAATATGCGAAGTAACAATGATATTACAAAAGTCGCTTGAACCTCTTAAGAATGTTAGTGGAAATATCCACCGCGTGAATATGTTGATTACCCTTTGCAATAAGTGGTTGGATTCGTTAGATCTAAAGATTTATGAATATGAAGGGAAACATAAAGAACCCCCCGGATTCAAACTTGATACCACCAAAAAGGTAAAAACCCAAGATGGGAATACATAGATCTATCATGTATCGTGCCTAGCTAGGGGCGTAAAACGATAGCGCTTGTTGGGAGACAACGCAATTTTATATTTGTTTTTTGCTGCTGTTAAGGAATAAATATTGCATATAGCTTCTATTTAGATGTGGTTTTGTGTTTTGTTTAGTGTTTGTGCCAAGTAGAACCTTTGGGGAGACTTGTGTGAAGTTTATGTGATCTTGCTGTGAAAAACAGAATCGTTAGCGCTAGCTAGAATGGTCATAAGATTTTACTGGAGTGTGCTATTTAGTTGATTATTTTTGCATATGATTAATAGACAAATTCCTCACATTTGCCAATTTAGTTTGAATTTTTTGGAGTTACAGAAGTATGCGAAACCTGCAGATTCCTACAGACTGTTCTATTTTTGACAGATTCTGTTTTTCGTGTGTTGTTTGCTTATTTCAATGCATCTATGAGTAATATTGGGAGGTATAAACCATAGAGAAGTTGGAATACAGTAGGTTTAACACCAATATAAACAAATAATGAATTCATTGCAGTACCTTTGAGTAGTGGTTTGTTCTCTTATACTAACGGAGCTCACGAGATTTTTGTCTAAGTTTTGTGTTGTGAAGTTTTCAAGTTTTGAGTATTGCTTTGATGGACTATGGAACAAAGAGTAGCAAGGGCCTAAGCTTGGGGATGACCATGGCACCCCAAGTAAAATTCAAGGACAATCAAAAGCCTAAGCTTGGGGATGCCCCGGGAAGGCATCCCCTCTTTCGTCTTCATCTATCGGTAACTATACTCGGAGCTATATTTTTATTTGAGTCTTTGCTTGTTAGTTTGACACAATTATCCTTGCTGGACACACCTATTTGAGAGAGTTAAATATGGCCTAGAAATTGATAGAACACTCCATGTGCTTCACTTATATCTTTTGAGTTGAATAGTTTTTGCTCTAATGCTTCACTTATATCTTTTAGAGCACGGTGGTGATAATATTTTGAAGAAATTGTTGAACTCTCATGCTTCACTTATATCTATTTGAGAGTCTATTAAAACAGCATGGTAATGTGCTTAAGCTATAAAAGTAGTCTTCACATGATAGACATCCGATATCAATGTAGTAAAAACTTTCACACTAAGTGCATTGAATAAGATGAGAAGTTGGATGCTTGATAAATGATTTGAGATATGAGGATAGTTATATTAGAGTCATGCTAGTGGATTTATTATGAAATTGAGAAATACTTGTGTTAAGGTTAGTGATTCTCGTAGCATGCACGTATGGTAAACCGCTATGTGACGAAGTTAGAGCATGAGGTATTTGTAAAGTGTCAACCTTTGTGTGGAGGTCGGGGGCGCGCGATGGTTAACTCCTACCAACCTCCCCCTTAGGAGCATGCATTGATTGCTTTGTTTTGATGACTCGTCGATTTTTGCAATAAGTATATGAGTTCTTATGACTAATGTTGAGTCCATGGATTATACGCACTCTCACCCTTCCACCATTGCTAGCCTCTCTTGTACCGCGCAACTTTCGCCGGTACCATACACCCACTATATATCCTTCCTCAAAACAGCCACCATATTATTCCTCAAAATAGCCACCATACCTACCTATCATGGCATTTCCATAGCCATCCCAAGATATATTGCCATGCAACTTTCCACCGTTCCGTTCATATGACACGCATCATATTGTCATATTGCCATGCATGATCATGTAGTTGACATCGTATTTGTGGCAAAGCCACCATGCATAATTTTTCATACATGTCACTCTTGATTCATTGCACATCCCGGTACACCGGCGGAGGCATTCATATAGAGTCATACTTGTTCTAGTATCGAGTTGTAATATCGAGTTGTAATTCAATGAAAGTGTGATGATCATCATTATTAGAGCATTGTCCCATGCGAGGAAAGGCTAAATCAATAAAGCCCCTCCACACAAAAAAGGGACAATTGCTACTATCTTTTTTGGCTTTGTCATACACTTTTATATTATTTTTGGGACTAACCTACTAACCCAAAGGCCCCGTCCAGATTGCTGTTTTTTTCCTGTTTCAGGGTTTTTGCAGAAAAGGAATATCAAACAGAGTCCAAACGGAATAAAACCTTCGGCAGAGATATTTTTGGAGAAAATCACGCACGGGAGAGTTGAGAACCACGGAGTAGGGGCCACGAGGTGCCCACGGGGTGGGGGGCGCCCCCTGCCTTGTGGGTCCCTCGTAAGGCCCCCGGTGCCCTCCTTCCTCCTATATAAGCCTACGTACCCCGAAACCATCAGAACAACAGAGAAAACCCTAGTTCCACCGTTGTAACCTTCTGTTCCCGTGAGATCCCATCTTGGGGCCTGTTCTGGAGCTCCGCCGGAGGGGGGGATCCATCACGGAGTGCTTCTATATCATCATCATAACCATGAGTTGTGAGTAGTTTACCACAGACCTTCGGGTCCATAGCTAGTATCTAGATGGCTTCTTCTCTCTCTTTGGATCTCAATACAAAGTTATCCTCGGTCTTCGAGAAGATCTACTCGATGTAATCTCTTTTTGCGGTGTGTTTGTCGAGATCCGATGAATTGTGGGTTTATGATCAAGATTATCTATGGGAAATATTTGGTTCTTTTCTGAACTCTTTATGTGTGCTCATAATATCCTTGCAAGTCTCTTCGAATTATTGGTTTGGTTTAGCCTACTAGATCTATAGCTCTTGCAATAGGAGAAGTGCTTGGCTTTGGGTTCAATCTTGCGGTGTCCTTTCCCAGTGACAGTAGGGGTAGCAAGGCACGTATTGTATTGTTGCCATCGAGGATAAAAAGATGGTGTTTATATCATATTTCTTGAGTTTATCCCTCTACATCTTGTCATCTTGCTTAAGGCGTTACTCTGTTCTTATGAACTCAATACACTAGATGCATGCTGGATAGCGGTCGATGTGTGGAGTAATCGTAGTAGATGCAGGCAGGAGTCGGTCTACTTGTCTCGGACGTGATGCATATATACAATGATCATGCCTAGATAGTCTCATAATTATTAGCTTTTCTATCAATTGCTCAACAGTAATTTGTTTACCCGCCGTAGAATATCGCTATCATGAGAGAAGCCACTAGAGAACACTATGGCCCCCGGGTCTATTCTCAACATATCAATCTACATCTACTTTACTTTTTCCACTTTTACTTTCTGTTCTTATAATCAAAAAATACCAAAAATATAAACTATCATCTCTATCAGATCTCACTTTCGTAAGTGACCGTAAAGGGATTGACAACCCCTTATCGCGTTGGTTGCGAAGTTCTTATTTGTATGTGCAGGTGCGAGGGACTCGCGCGTGGTCTCCTACTAGATTGATACCTTGGTTCTCAAAAATTGAGGGAAATACTTACGCTATTGTGATGCATCTCCCTTTCTCTTCGAGGGAATACAACGCAAGCTCGAGAAGTAGCAAACCACTCCTGCAGACAGACCTTATTCGTCTCCACGAATGAGCCCTTAGGCCAAGTTGCATTCGAGAGCTTGCTAATCATGGCGCCCCCGCACTCCGCGTGCTGTCTGTCCACCCCCTTCGGCTTCATGTTGAAGGTTTTGATCCATAGGCCGAAGTGTGGAGGGATGCGGAGGAAAGCTTCACACACCACTATGAAAGCGGATATGTGAAGGATTGAGTTCGGGGCTAGATCATGAAATCTAGCCCGTAGAAGAACAAAAGACCCCGAACAAAGGGGTGGAGTTGAAACCCTAGCCCCCTAACAAAATGGGAAGTGAACACTACCCTCTCACCCGCCTCAGCGACGGGAATCACCTGACCCTTGACAGGGACTCGGTGCGCGATGGTGGCGGCGAGATAGCCTGCGCTCCATAGATCCTCCATGGTCTTTTCAGTGACCGTGGAAGCTTCCCACTTGCCCCTGGCACCGGATCCAGCCATTGCTGGGAAGGGGAGTAGTGGTTGAGGAACGAGGAGCGGTGGGCACAGGAGATGAGAATATTTGGGCTAGGGAGATTGGAGAGCTCGAGCTTGAGGAAGGCGTGGGGCTAATGAAAGGGATATATATCCTTTTATAACACTGTGAATACAGAGCGTCCCCCCACTTTAGCCATAAACCTCACCGGTTCCCAAAGTGGTCGTGTGTAATGCGCGGCGTGGGTGCTCATGTCATATTGATAAGGATCCCACAATAAGCGGGCACGATCCCTATTCTGATGGTACGTGTTAATGAGGATATACCTCGAAACGCAAAACTAAGACCAAATAAAACGGTTCGATAAGTTAGTGGGTTGGACGGGACGCTTCACCCAAAAGTTGTCAGTAGAGACACACTATTCATTTTCCTTTAAAAGCCTTGCCTTCGAGGCTAAGGGTTGTACTAACCTTGCAGAGTCGAACACAATACACTTTTTGCATAAGATATATTCGGAAGAAGGAACCCGCCTTGCAATGCCGAAGACAATACGGAAGCCGAACTCATCGTAATCGAAGTCAGGTTCAGGGGCTACTGAGGGTGTCCTGGATAGAGGGGTCCTCGGGAGACCATATAACTCTTGGTGGGCCAGAGTGGTGGGCCGTGAAGATCATAGTCGAAGATCATCTCTCGTATCCGGATAGGACTCCTGTATTCATATAATGGCAGGTTTTAGGTTCAGGTGTAACCTTTCCTTCCTCTGCAAGATGGTATGTACAAACCCTAGGCCCCTCCGATGGATATATAAACCGGAGGGTTTAGTCCGTAGAGGCTAACGGAGAATCTAAAATCATCATAGGCTAGACTTTAGGGTTTAGCCATTACAATCTCGAGGTAGATCAACTCTTGTATTCATATTCTTCCATATTAATATAGCAGGAAGTAGGGTTTTACCTCGATCGAGAGGGCTTGAACCTGGGTAAACATCGTATCCCCAGCCTCTTGTTACCATCGATCCTCGGACACAAAGTTCAGGACCCCCTACCCGAGATCCGCCGGTTTTGACACCGACACCTATCAGGACCAACGTTTTTCTTCGGTCAGTGTTTGCAAGTACTATAGCTCGCACAGTAGCTAGCCTACTAAAACAGCGCAGAATCAGTCGAGGTTTGACACCAAGAATCATCAAAGAATTTTTCCTTCAATCAATCCCTACTTATATGATTAAACAGTTTAAACATACGCCTAACCATGCCATATATTACTTCAAAAGCTGGTGAGGATACATCTGTTTCCATAACTCGGAGAGGGTTCGCACGATTCACTATCAAACAAAAGTAGCAAGTACCCGAGATCTGTCAGTTTTGACACCGACAATGGTCCTTTCATTGAGAGCTCCGATGTATGGTCGCAAGAAGCGATCGGTGGCTCGTCTCGTCATCAACAATGACATCACCCTCGCAAACAACCTGGCTCTGGGCCAGGTTCTCCAGCTTGGCGGGTTCGCTGTATGCGCCTGCATGGCCGTTAGGCCGACCGCACCCCCCCC
>LR738710.1:562241780-562275151 GCA_902687465.1 Secale cereale | reverse complement strand
CCCCCGGTCATCGAGCACTCGGCTCCGAACACTCGGAAGGCGTGACTCCTGCGGATTCCTCGTCCTTAAGCGAGCTACTAGATTGCATCGCCGCCCTGGGGCTTTCATCACCCAATGATTAGTTCGGGCTTAAATCTGGTCAGGAGGAAGACAATTCCACCCCGATCACTCACCTAGTGGCGGCCGTCGAGGAACGGGCCGAAGATATTTAACCTTGTGAAACTGAGACTGGCGCTATCCAGATCTCCGAACCCTTAGAGCCGAACATCCTTCCTTTGGGTGGGACTTTGCGTCTTTCGAGCTTAGGGACAGACGCCGGGCCTGGAGAACACTCAGATCCCGCAGGACCTGGATCGTCCACACTGGAGGTTGTACAAACCCCGGATACTACATTGGGTCGGGACTCAAATTTATCAACACCCACCCACCATAGTAAATACTCTCCAAGTAACTCCGGACCTCCGGACATGTCTGATCTCATGTACATACGGCAACAGCCCCAAGACATGGTTAATCACTTCTGGGCCAGATTCCTACTTGTTAAAAACAAGATTAAGGACTGTTGCGACGATGACGTGGTTCCCATATTTCACCGCAATTGCACGGACGAGAGAGTCTTGAACGCCCTCAACACCATTGAGTATAGAGTTTTACGGAATTGTCGCATTTAGTACAAAAGTACTACGCTATGGAAAGTACTTGGAAGGCCCAGAATACACATCTGGAGCAGTCCGTCTTCGGACAATACGCCTCTAAAGAAAAACGGATATACCCTAGCAAGGCATCTGATCATGTGCCCATTGGCAAGAAAAGTAGACCTTTTAAAGGACACTGGTCCCTTCTGGACAAACTCTTAGATAAGCCTTGCCAAATACATGCCACCCCGGACATTGTCCCAACCCACAGCCTTCGGGCATGTTGGGTACTCCGGCATGTAGCAAAAAGCGGTGAAGCAATCCTCACCACCACAACTTCAGGGGAGAACAATTTTGATGTCCTCACTGTCTTTGATACATTCTCCTCAAACAACCGACGCAAGAGAGCACATCGCAAACTTGCCGAGGTTCATCAAATAAGCACTTCAAGCCCCTGGAGCAACGCGGCAATCACTTTCTCTGCTGACGACGAACCGCGAGTCCGGCCGGTCCGAGCCACAGCCACTCTTGTACTAAACCCAATAGTGGACGGCTTTTGCCTTACTAAAGTACTCATGGAAGACGGCAGCGGACTCAACCTCACAAACGAGGACACGCTTGCAAAAATGCAGGTTGATAAATCCCGCATTGAACAAAGTAATACAACCTTTAGAGGAATTATTCCCAGCTGGGAAGCCCGATGTTCGGGAAGTATTAAGTTTGACGTAGTATTCGGTACACCCAAGAACTACAGGTCGGAGGAACTGCTCTTCCACATTGTCCCCTTCAACAGCGGATACCACGCTCTTCTAGGGCGGGACGCTTTCTCACGCTTTCAGGCCATACCCCCATTATGGGTACATGAAGCTCAAAATGCCAGGGCCCAATGGAATAATCACGGTAATAAGTGATCCGGACAAAGCACTCCATGCCGAGAACAAAACCGCATCCTTGGCCCTAGAGGCACTATCCGAAGCCTTTGCGGCCGAAGAATTAGCCACCTTACGATACATGGTGGACAAGGATGACATAGTCCTTGATAAACGATCAAAATCTACCTCCTTCAAGCCAGCAGATGAAATTACCAAATTTCAAGTGCATCCGACGGACCCCAAAAAGACAGCATCCATTGGGGCACAGCTGGACCCAACGGTAGATAGCGCACTGCGTGCCTTCCTCCGCAAAAACTGGGACATATTCGCCTCGCACCCTTCAGACATGCCTGGAATCCCGCGCAGGCTGGCCAAACACAGCCTTAACATCATCAAATGGTTCAAACCAGTCAAGTAGTCACTACGATGATTTTCCGAACCCAAAAGACAAGCAATGGGGGAAGAGCTGGCCAAGTTACAGGAGTCCGGATTCATAAGGGAAATTAAACATCCGGATTGGCTAGACAATTTAGTCATGGTACCAAATAAGGATAAATCTTGGTGCCTTTGTGTTGATTTTAAGGACCTAAACAAGGCTTGCCCTAAGGATCCTTTTCCACTGCCCCACATTGACCAAATCATCGATGCAACCGCAGGACATGACTCGTTATGTTTCCTTGATGCTTACTTCGGATACCATCAGATAAAAATGAAGGAATCCGACCAGGCCGCGACGGCGTTCATCACCCCGTATGGGCCTTTTTGCTTCAGCACTATGCCCTTCGGGCTTAAAAACATTGGTGCCACATACCAACACATGATTCAAACATGCTCAGAAAAACAAATTGGCAAGACAGTGGAGGCATACGTCGACGACATAGTCATCAAGACCAAACGCATCGAAACATTGGTGGACGATCTTCATCTCACATTCGATAACCTCTGGGCGTATGACATACGTCTCAATTCATAAAAATGTGTCTTCGGCGTTCCGACCGGAAAGCTGTTAGGGTTTATTGTGTCCCATAGAGGAATTGAAGCGAACCCAGCTAAAATTCGAGCCTTGTCACAAATAGCTACGCCAGCCAATCTAAAACAAGTCCAAAAGCTAGCAGGGTGCATGGCAGCCCTAAGCCGCTTCATCTCCAGACTGGGAGAGAAAACACTACCACTTTATAGACTGCTACGGCGTACGGACAACTTCGAGTGGACGGATGCGTCCACAGCCGGATTATAAGAAATAAAGACCCTGCCAGCGGGCAATCCAGTCCTAGCCGCTCCAAGTATCGACGAGCCAATGTTGCTTTACATCTCTGCAACTCCCCAGGTCGTGAGTGTCGTACTCGTTATCGAACAAGTCGAAGAGGGACATAAATTCCCTATACAAAAACAAGTCTACTACGTATCAGAAGTTCTTACACCGTGCAAGTCACGGTACCCCCATTATCGAAAAACGCCTATGTGGTGTTTGATACGTCTCCAACGTGTCTATAATTTTTTATTGTTCCATGCTATTATATTATCTGTTTTGGATGTTTAATGGGCTTTATTATACACTTTTATATTATTTTTGGGACTAACCTACTAACCCAAGGCCTAGAGCAAATTGTTGTTTTTTTGCCTATTTCAGTGTTTCGCAGAAAAGGAATATCAAATGGAGTCCAAACGGAATGAAACCTTCGGGAGAGTTGTTTTTGGAACAAATACAACACAGAAGACTTGGAGTACACGCCAAGGAAGAGACGACGCGGCCACGAGGGCAGGGGCGCGCCCCCCACCCTCGTGGACCACATGTTGCTCCCCTGACGTCCCTCTTCCTCCAATATATACCTACGTACCCCGAAGACATACGAAAGCACCACGAAACCCTAATTCCACCAACGCAACCTTCTGTACCCATAAGATCCCATCTTGGGGCCTGTCCCGGAGCTCCATCGTAGGGGGCATCGATCATGGAGGGCTTCTACATCAACACCAAAGCCTCTCCGATGAGTTGTGAGTAGTTTACCACAGACGTTCGGGTCCATAGTTATTAGCTAGATGGATTCTTCTCTCTCTTTGGATCTCAATACAAAATTATCCTCGATCTTCTTGGAGATCTATTCGATGTAATTCTTTTTGCGGTGTGTTTGTCAAGATTCGATGAATTGTGGGTTTATGATCAAGATTATCTATGAACAATATTTGATTCGTCTCTGAAATCTTTTATCCATGAATTAAATATCTTTGCAAGTCTCTTCGAATTATCAGTTTGGTTTGGCCTACTAGATTGGTAGTTCTTGCAATGGAAGAAGTGCTTAGCTTTGGGTTCAATCTTGCGGTGTCCTTTCCCAGTGACAGCAGGGGCAGCAAGGTACGTATTGTATTGTTGCCCTCGAGGATAAAAAGATGGGGTTTACATCATATTGCATGAGTTTATCCCTCTACATCATGTCATCTTGCTTAAGGCATTACTCTATTCTTATGAACTTAATACTCTAGATGCATGATGGATAGCGGTCGATGTGTGGAGTAATAGTAGTAGATGCAGAATCGTTTCAGTCTACTTGTCACGGACGTGATGCCTATATACAATGATCATGCCTAGATATTCTTATAACTGTGCGCCTTTCTATCAATTGCTCGACAGTAATTTGTTCACCCACTGTAGAAATCTGCTATCATGAGAGAAGCCACTAGTGAAACCTATGGCCCCCGGGTCTATCTTACATCATTTTAATCTTGCATCAGCTATTTATCTTTACTTTACTTTTACTTTGAAATCTTTACTTTCAATCTATAAAACAAATTACCAAAAATATTATCTAATTATCTTTATCATATCTCACTTTTGCAAGTGGCCGAGAAGGGATTGACAACCCCTTTATCATGTTGGTTGCAATGTTCTTATTTGTTTGTGTAGGTACGAGCGACTCGCGCGTGGTCTCCTACTGGATTGATACTTTGGTTCTCAAAAAATGAGGGAAATACTTACGCTAATGTGCTGCATCACCCTTTACTCTTCAAGGGAAAAACAACGCAAGCTCAAGAGGTAGCAAGAAGAATTTATGGCGCCGTTGCCGGGGAGACTTACGCCAAATCAAGTCAAGATTTGATCTCCCGTCAACTTGCCAATTTCTGGCGCCGTTGCCGGGGAGATCTACGCAAAAGTCATATACCAAGTACCCATCACAAACACTTATCCCTCGCATTACATTATTTGCCATTTGCCTCTCGTTTTCCTCTCCCCCACTTCACCCTTGCCGTTTTATTCGCCCTTTTTCTGTTTGCCTCTTTTCGCTTGCTTCTTGTTTGCTTGTTTGTTGGATTGCTTGTTCATCACTATGGCGCAAGACAATACCAAATTGTGTGACTTTTCCAATACCAACAATAATGATTTTATTAGCACTCCGATTGCTCCTATTATTGATGTTGAATCTTGTGAAATCAATGCTGCTCTGTTAAACCTTGTTATGAAAGATCAATTTTTCGGCCTTCCTAGTGAAGATGCTGCTACCCATCTAAACAAATTTGTCGAGTTGTGTGATATGCAAAAGAAGAGAGATATGGATAATGATATTGTTAAATTGAAGCTATTTCCATTTTCGCATAAAGATCATGCTAAAATTTGGTTCTCTTCTTTGCCTAGAAATAGTATAGATTCATGGAATAAGTGCAAAGACGCCTTTATCTCTAAGTATTTTACTCCTGCTAAGATTATCTCTCTTAGGAACGATATTATGAATTTTAAGCAACTTGACCATGAGCATGTTGCACAAGCTTGGGAAAGGATGAAATTAATGATACGTAATTGCCCTACACATGGTTTGAACTTGTGGATGATTATACAAAACTTTTATGCTGGATTGAGTTTTGCTTCTAGAAATCTTTAGATTCGGCCGCGGGGGGCACTTTCATGGAAATCACTTTAGGAGAAGCTACTAAACTCCTAGATAATATTATGGTTAATTACTCTCAATGGCACATAGAAAGATCTACTAGTAAAAAGTACATGCTATTGAAGAGATTAGTGTTTTGAGTGGAAAGATGGATGAACTTATGAAATTATTTGCTACTAAGAGTGTGTCTTCTCATCCTAATGATATGCCTTAGTCCACATTGATTGAGAATAATAATGAATCTTTGGATGTGAATTTTGTTGGTAGGAATAATTTTGGTAACAATGCATATAGAGGAAACTTTAATTCTAGGCCTTTCCCTAGTAATTCCTCTAATAATTATGGTAATTCATACAACAACTCTTATGGAAATTTTAATAAGATGCCCTCTAAATTTGATACTAGTGTTAATGAACTTATGAATTCGCAAAATAATTCCAATGCTTTGCTTGAAGAAAAATTGCTTAAGATTGATGAGTTGGCTAGGAACGTGGATAGAATTTCTCTTGATGTTGATTCTTGAAACTTAGAAACTTAGATCTATTTCACCTAAGCATGATATCAATGAGTCTCTCAAATCCATGAGAATTTCCGTTGATGAGTGCAAAGAAAGAACCGCTAGGATGCGTGCTAAAAGAGATTGCTTTGTGAAAGCGTGTTCTTCTAGTTTTCATGATAATAATGATGAAGATCTAAAAGTGATTGATGTGTCTCCTATTAAATCCTTGTTTTCTAATATGAATCTTGATAAAGATGGGGCTAGAGATGAGTCAACTTTAGTTAAAAGGTGTCCCAACGATTCAGAGTTTTTAGATCTTGAGCTAAAATTGTTAAAAGTGGGATTGAAGAGGTCAAAACTTTACATAGTAATGAACCCACTATTTTGGATTTCAAGGGATTTAATTATGATAATTCCTATTTTATAGATTGTATTTCCTTGTTGCAATCCATGCTAAATTATCCTCACGCTTATAATCAAAATAAAGCCTTTACCAAACACATCGTTGATGCTTTAACGCAATCTTATGAAGAAAATTGAACTAGAAGTTTCTATCCCTGGAAAACTTTATGATGAGTGGGAACCTACTATTAAAATTAAGATTAAAGATCATGAATGCTATGCTTTGTGTGATTTGGGTGCTAGTGTTTCCACAATTCCAAAAACTTTATGTGATATGTTAGGTTTCCATGAACTTGATGATTGTTCTTTAAATTTGCATATTGCGGATTCTACCATTAAGAAACCTATGGGAAGGATTAATGATGTTCTTATTGTTGAAAATAGGAATTACGTGCCGGTAGATTTCATCGTTCTTGATATAGATTGCAATCCTACATGTCCTATTATTCTTGGTAGACCTTTCCTTAGAACGATTGGTGCAGTTATTGATATGAAGGAAGGAAATATTAGATTCCAATTTCCGTTAAGGAAAAGCATGGAACACTTTCCTAGAAAGAAAATCAAATTACCTTATGAATCTATTATGAGAGCCACTTATGGATTGCCTACCAAAGATGGCAATACCTAGATCTATTCTTGTATCATGCCTAGCAAGGGGCGTTAAACGATAGCGCTTGTTGGGAGGAAACCCAATTTTATTTTCTTTGATTTTGCTTCTGTTTAGTAATAAATAGTACATCTAGCTTATGTTTAGATGTGGTTTTGTGTTTTAATTAGTGTTTGTGCCATGTAGAACCTTTGGGAAGACTTGGATGAAGTCTTTGCGATCATGCTGTAAAAAACAGAAACTTTCGCGCTCACAAGATTAGCTACCATTTTTTACTGGAGAGTAATTTTTAGTTGATTATTTTTTTAAGATGATTAATAGACAAATTCCTCACGTACACTAATTTATTTCAAAAAATATAGATTTACAGAAGTATTCCAAATTTACAGATTACTACAGACTGTTCTGTTTTTGACAGATTCTGTTTTTCGTGTGTTGTTTGCTTATTTGGATGAATTTATGAGTAGTATCGGGGGGTATGAATCATATAGAAGTTGGCATATAGTAGGTTTAACACCAATATAAATAAATAATGAGTTCATTGCAGTACCTTTGAGTGGTGGCTTGTTTTCTTATACTAACGGAGCTCACGAGATTTTTGCTAAGTTTTGTGTTGTGAAGTTTTCAAGTCTTGGGTAAGGATTTGATGGACTATGGAACAAAGAGTGGAGAGAGCCTAAGCTTGGGGATGCCCAAGGCACCCCCAAGGTAAAATTCAAGGACAACCAAAAGCCTAAACTTGGGGATGCCCCGGGAAGGCATCCCCTCTTTCGTCTTCGTCTATCGGTAACTTTACTTGAGACTATATTTTTATTCATCACATGATATGTGTTTTGCTTGGAGCGTCATGTATGATTTGAGTCTTTGCTTTTTATTTTACCACAATCATCCTTGCTGTAAACACCTTTTGAGAGATACACACATGAATCGGAATTTATTAGAATACTCTATGTGCTTCACTTATATCTTTTGAGCTAGGTAGTTTTGCTCTAGTGCTTCACTTAGATCTTTTTAGAGCACGGCGGTGGTTTTATTTTATAGAAATTATTGATCTCTAATGCTTCACTTATATTATTTTGAGAGTCTTTTAGAACAGCATGGTAATTTGCTTTGGTTATAAATTTAGTCCTAATATGATAGACATCCAAGATGGGTATAATAAAAACTTTCATATAAAGTGCATTGAATATTATGAGAAGTTTGATACTTGATGATTTTTTTGAGAAATGAGGATGGTGATGTTAGAGTTATGCTAGTGGAGTAATTGTGAATTTGAGAAACACTTGTGTTAAAGTTTTTGATTCCCGTAGCATGCACGTATGGTGAACCGTTATGTGATGAAGTTGGAGCATGATTTATTTATTGATTGTCATCCTTTGTGTGGAGGTCGGGATCACGCGATGGTTAAATCCTACCAACCCTTCCCCTAGGAGCATGCGTTGAATACTTTGTTCTGATAACTTGTAGATTTTTGCAATAAGTATATGAGTTCTTGATGACTAATGTTGAGTCCATGGATTATACGCACTCTCACCCTTCCATCATTGCTAGCCTCTCCTGTACCGTGCAACTTTCACCGGTACCATACACCCACCATATACCTTCCTCAAAACAGCCACCATACGTACCTATCATGGCCTGTCCATAGCCATTCCAAGATATATTACCATGCAACTTTCCACCGTTCCGTTTATTATGACACGCTTCATCATTGTCATATTGTCATGCATAATCATGTAGTTGACATCGTATTTGTGGCAAGTCCACCGTGCATAATTTTTCATACATGTCACTCTTGATTCATTGCACATCCCGGTGCACCACCGAAGGCATTCACATAGAGTCGTATTTTGTTTTTAGCTTCGAGTTGTAATCTTTGAGTTGTAAGTAAATAAAAGTGTGATGATCTTCATTACTAGAGCATTGTCCCAGTGGGGAAAGGATGATGGAGACTATGATTCCCCCACAAGTCGGGATGAGACTTCGGACGAAAAAAAAAAGAAAAAAGGAAAAAAAAATAGGCCATGCAAAAAAAAGTCCCAAAATAAAAAAAGAGAGAGAAAAAGGAAAAAAGATGAGAGAAAAAGAGAGAAGGGGCAATGCTACTATCCTTTTTCCACACTTGTGCTTCAAAGTAGCACCATGATCCTCATGATAGAGAGTCTCTTGTTTTGTCACTTTCATATACTAGTGGGAATTTTCATTATAGAACTTGGCTTGTATATTCCAATGATGGGCTTCCTCAAAATGCCTTAGGTCTTCGTGAGCAAGCAAGTTGGATGCACACCCACTTAGTTTCCTTTGTTGAGCTTTCATACACTTATAGCTCTAGCGCATCAGTTGCATGGCAATCCCTACTCACTCACGTTAATATATATTGATGAGCATCTCCACAACCCATTGATACGCCTAGTTGATGTGAGACTATCTTCCTCTTTTGTATTCTCCATAACCACCACTCCATTCCATCTATAGTGCCATATCCATGGCTCACGCTCATGTATTGCGTGAAAGTTGAAAAGTTTGAAAAAATTGAAGTGTGAAAAAATTTCTTCGCTGAAACTGGGGTTGCGTGATGATGATAGAGCATAGCCAGACTATATGATTTTGTAGGGATAACTTTCTTTGGCCATGTTATTTTGAGAAGACATGATTGCTTTGTTAGTATGCTTGAAGTATTATTATTCTTATGTCAATATTAAACTTTTGTCTTGAATCTTTCAGATCTGAACATTCATGCCACAATAAAGAAAATTACATTGAGAATTATGTTGGGTAGCATTCCACATCAAAAATTCTGTTTTTATCATTTACCTACTCGAGGACGAGCAGGAATTAAGCTTGGGGATGCTTGATACGTCTCCAACGTATCTATAATTTTTGATTGTTCCATGCTATTATATTATCTATTTTGGATGTTTAATGGGCTTTATTATACACTTTTACATTATTTTTGGGACTAACCTACTAACCCAAGGCCCAGTGCAAATTGCTGTTTTTTTGCCTATTTCAGTGTTTCGGAGAAAAGGAATATCAAACGGAGTCCAGACGGAATGAAACTTTCGGAAGAGTCATTTTTGGAACAAATACAACACGGAAGACTTGGAGTACACGCCAGGGAAGAAACGAGGCAGCCACGAGGGCAGGGGCGCGCCCAGGGGGTAGGCGTGCCCCCACCCTCGTGGGCCACCTGTTGCTCCCCTAACGTCCCTCTTCCTCCTATATATACCTACGTACCCTGAAAACATCCGAGAGCACCACGAAACCCTAATTGCACCGCCGCAACCTTCTGTACCCGTGAGATCCCATCTTGGGGCCTGTTCGGGAGCTCCATCGGAGGGGACATCCATCACGGAGGGCTTCTACATCAACACAATAGCCTCTCCGATGAGTTGTGAGTAGTTTACCACAGACCTTCGGGTCCATAGTTATTAGCTAGATGGCTTCTTCTCTCTCTTCGGATCTCAATACAAAGTTCTCCTTGATCTTCTTGGAGATCTATTCGATGTAGTTCTTTTTGTGGTGTGTTTGTCGAGATTCGATGAATTGTGGGTTTATGACCAAGATTATCTATGAACAATATATGATTCTTCTCTGAAATATTTTATGCATGATTTAAATATCTTTGAAAACCTCTTCGAATTATTTGTTTGGTTTGGCCTACTAGATTGGTAGTTCCTGCAATGGGAGACGTGCTTAGCTTTGGGTTCAATCTTGCGGTGTCCTTTCCCAGTGACAGCAGGGGCAGCAAGGCACGTATTGTATTGTTGCCACAGAGGATAAAAAGATGGGGTTTACATCATATTGCATGATTTTATCCCTCTACATCATGTCATCTTGCTTAAGGCATTACTCTGTTCTTATGAACTTAATACTCTAGATGCATGCTGGATAGCGGTCGATGTGTGGAGTAATAGTAGTAGATGCAGAATTGTTTCGGTCTACTTGTCACGGACGTGATGCCTATATACAATGATCTTGCCTAGATATTATCATAACTATGCGCTCTTCTATCAATTGCTCGACAGTAATTTGTTCACCCACCGTAGAAATATGCTATCATGAGAGAAGCCACTAGTGAAACATATGGCCCCCGGGTCTATCTTCCATCAGCTATTTATCTTTACTTTACTTTTACTTTGCAATCTTTACTTTCAATCTATAAAACAAAATACCAAAAATATTATCTAATTATCTTTATCAGATCTCACTTTTGCAAGTGGCCAAGAAGGGATTGACAACCCCTTTATCGCGTTGGTTGCAAGGTTCTTATTTGTTTGTGTAGGTATGAGGGACTCGCGCGTGGTCTCCTACTGGATTGATACCTTGTTTCTAAAAAACCGAGGGAAATACTTACACTACTGTGTTGCATCACCCTTTCCTCTTCAAGGGAAAAACAACGCAAGCTCAAGAGGTAGCAGTGTTCATGGCATCTCGGAAGCTCCAACACTATTTTCAAGAATGTTCGATTACAGTAGTATCCAAAGTACCACTCAATGATATTATAAACAACAAAGACACCATAGGCCGCATAGCCAAATGGACCATCGAGCTCTTGCCATTTGAAATGACATATAAACCACACCGAGCTATTAAATCTCAGGTGTTGGCTGATTTTGTCGAAAAATGGACAAAGGACGAACTCCCTAAAGAGTATTGAGCATACTCCCACTAGACCCTGTATTTCGGCGGATCAAAAATGCTAGCTGGATTGGGGGTCGGTGTTATATTGATATCTCCCGTAGGGGATATAGTCTGATACATACTACAAATCATGTATACGGACTCAAATAATGCTACTGAATACTAGGCGCTACTACACGGCCTTTGCATGGCCGTCTCCATGGGCATACAATGCCTAGAGGTGCGTGGAGACTCAAACCTCGCAATATCCTAGATAAAAGGAGAGTTTGACGTGAAAGATCCGAATATGGTTATCGAAACACCATATTAAAAATATCGGCTCGGTTCGAGGGCTTGAATTTCACCATGTTGCTCGGGATAGTAATCAAGCAGTCGACATACTCGCTCGCATGGGCGCCAAGCGTGACCCGGTCCCATCCAATAACTTTGTAGAAAGATTCTTTAAGCCATCCGTACTATGGCAAGGCGAGAGCAAAGACGCTGGTCCAGACCCAATCACAAGCCAACCAGCCGAATTCAATAAGGACGTCTCCGAGGATTCGGATATGAAAATAACAACTTCAGCTCATCAGATCATGACCGTCATCGCCCCTTGGACCAAACCTTTCCTAGCCTACCTTAATAGACAAGAGCTCCCCGATGATCAAAATGAGGCCCGTCGCATAGTTCGACGTTCTAAAGCCTACAAAGTTCATGAAGGTGAACTATATAAGAAAAGCACTACTCGTATTATCCAAAGGTGCATCTCTGAGGAGGAGGTGCGGCAACTTCTAGCCGAAATACACGCTGTCATGGGCGATCATCACGCCGTAGCCCGGACTCTCGTAAGCAAGGCTTTCCAAATAGGTTTCTTTTGGCCAACGGCCCGAGCAGATGCTCAAACCCTGGTTCAACACTATATTGGATGCCAACTTTTCGCCAATCAAAGGCATATGCCTCCCACCGCCTTGAGAACTATCCCCATTACTTGGCCTTTTGTGGTCTGGGGCCTGGATACGGTCGGACCCCTTAAAGGGGGAAGTCATAAAAATAAGGGATAATTAATTTGGTGCCCTTAGTTGTGGATAAATTCACTAAATTCACTAAAAAGAAATATTTGTTGGTCATGGTGGATAAATTCACTAAATGGATAGAAGCCAAACCAGTAAAAATGGCAGAAGCAGGGCCAATGATAGATTTTATATCCGACGTAGTACACCGCTATGGTGTCCCGCGGAGTATTATCACAAACAATGGTTCCAACTTCACAGCTAATGAGGTAAAAAACTGGTGCGCCAAGTTAGGCATTAAGCTTGCTTATGCCTCTGTGTACCATCCTCAAACAAATGGTCAAGTTGAACGGGCCAATGGTTTAATAATGAGCGGCATTAAACCCCGACTGGTACGCCCCCTACGCGAGTCAGATAAACACTGGGTTGAGGAGCTTGACTCCATACTCCGGCGGCTGTGAACCACACCTAATCAGACAACATGATACACACCTTTTTCATGGTGTACGGAGCAGAGGCTGTTTTGCCTTGCGACATTATTCATGACTCACCTCGAGTGCATATGTATGAAGAGCGAGAGGCCGAGCTCGATCGATAGAATGATCTAGACGGCCTTGAAGAGGAGCACGATATTGCATAGGCCCGTTCTGTACTCTATCAGCAGCAGGCTAGGTGATACCAAAGCAGATAAGTGTGGGCCAAAACATACAATGTTGGCAAACTCATTCTACGCCTCCCCGAGAAGAAAAAGGACAAGCTAAAACCAAGATGGGAGGGGCCCTTCATTATTGATGAAGTTCTCACACGAGGAGCCTATCGCCTTCGAAATGCATCAGACAATCGCCTTGAGCCGAATCCTTGGAACGTTGCCAGGCTCCGACGATTCTACAGATAGTTCGATAGCACCTTTTCCTCTTTTTGTCTAGTTTTCTCCTTTTGTTTTTTCCACTCTATTTTTGTTTTTCTTTCTTTCCTGGAAAGTATTCGGCTTAAATCGAACTGTTAGTGGTGAGCATCTTCAAATGTATATACCTCAATATACCTAGGGGCTTCTATAACGAAGCAAAGTATTAAAGTTTACCGCTTACGTCACTCATGTCGTCTGTTTATCACAGTGTCTTTGCCATTATATGCACCTTTATAACTTAAGTTTTTGCAAAGCTGGGTTGTCTGGCTCCTGTGTTTATACCCTATGTTCCCGATTGTTCGGCTAGGGTGTAAAGGGAGCACCTTTGCGATTGTTACAACCGGGTAATCCAGACCTGTACCTCAGACGGGTGAAGCTGAAAGCTAGCGTTCTTAAGAGAATAATTGGTCGACGGACAAATGACGAATTGCCTTCATTGCAAAATAAACTTCCAAAGGAGAAAGCTTCTTGTGATCCTATTATTTTAAGGATCAAAGCATAGGCATTCATAAATACACATGCTGACCCAGGGAAAGGAACCCTTAACGGAACTATTCTCCCTCGAAGATGTTTCTTACATTAAATAGTAATATAACATAACTCCCCGAACACAGCTTGTCTGTTCAAGCAATAATGACCGGATTGCCTGGTTTCCAAACATACTAAGTGTTTACCACAGGTATAGTATTCGGAAACACTCCAGCCCTTGAGTTTTAGAGGTTGAAGCGGAAGGTGTGCCATGACAATCTTTTAACAAGTTCGGTCGGAGATAAGTTTGATGATAAAGTACATTGTTACATGGAATCAAACGCCTACTCTTCATATATACCATCTATAAGACTGTCTATACAGTCCTGTTGTGAAAATTTCGCGGTTGTCCTTACTTGGTCATATACCAAGCTAACGGGAATTTCTTGTCCGTCTGGCCCCTGAGGTCCAACCCGGGCCATATGATTCGGATCAAGTCCGGTATAGCGTTTCTTCACCATGGCCCAGGCTTCTCGTGCACCTTCTTGACATCCCGATGCCTTCCATAGTTCAAAGTGGCACTGAGCTCCTTCGAAGAAATTCACCAGCTCCTCCATAATTTCTAGAGGAGAATCAGATGGCCACAAGGCTTTAGCCATGTTCTTCATGGCTTTCCGAGCTCGCTTGTGCACTTTGGAGAGCTCTTACAGCAGGTCGCCCAGATAACAAACCTACAGGAACATTATTATAAAGCTCTGAATCAAGGGACCACACGAGAGCTAGGTTAAAGGTCATACTAAATATGTTGCATTTTAGCTTCTGGTTCTCCTTCAAGGCATCCGATAGTTCGGCTCATATGTCCTTTAGATCTTTGGCTTGCTTGATGTTTGCATCCTGCAGTTTGTTCTTCTCTTCAATCGTCTGTGTTAATACACGTTGACCAGCGGCTTCTTGCCCTTCGGCATGTCTTTTGTCCGCCAGAGCCCTTAGCTTCTCCTCTAATTGATTTGCCGATCATGTCGCTGTAATTAAAACATTGTATATTTAGAAATCATTGTTGGTGCAGGATCGTATATTCTCGGACACTATTGTTCTTACCATCAGATCCCTTCTTGGATTTCTTCGAATTTTCCAATTTGGTGGTGACAGCAGATAGCCTAGTCTGACATTCTTCAAGCTCCTTGGATAATGCGTCATTATTTTCCTTGAGTACCTGAGGATATAACGATCCTTAAATCAGTTGAGCCAACTGCTTCAAGACTCGGGGGCTACTGGCATATGATTATTGAATCTATACAAAGTTCTTACCCGCATATCCTTTGAAAGAAGGTGAGTGGCTCCGGCAAGTCCATCCCGAGCAGCTCGGATATATGCATCCGCAGAGCTGAGGGCGTTGAACACCTCTTCAGTAAAAGTTGGATCGCGCATGGCCACTTTCCGCCGCGGATGATTCATTGCGCTCTCCACTTCAGAATTGGTAAGAGATACATTATCCGAATCCTCTTGGAGAGGACAATCCGGTATTATGCCCATATCGACCGTAGTCCTTGTAAATGGGTCCAGTGCCGAACTAGTTGGCGCGTGGCCAGCAGGATCCCCGGACGCAGTCCGGCGTATGCTCCTCCTGAAATAGGACAAAGCGGAAAATATTACAATCCGGCCTTTCCATAGAGCGCATGTTAAAAATCATACCTCTTCGATAAAGGAGGGGGTTCGATGGTGTCCCCGGTTTCCTTTCGTTTCGAAGACTCGCCTTGCGCAGGCGTCACCTTCCTAAAAGACGCCCTTGATGCAGTACGACGAGACAAGTGTCGCCCCTTTGGGGCATGAGACAGTGCGGTGGGTGAGGCGCGAAGGGAAGGCTCTCTTTGAGGGGATGTCTCCTGGGTACTTACGTGGGAGGAGGGAAGAAGGCCAGGGTAATCGGCTACAATGGCCACTTATGTGCCATCATGGCTCGCCTGATAGAAAACTCCATCCGTAAGCTCTATAAATATGTCTGGATCTTCTTCAAATCCAGGATCCATGTGTCAAACATGGTCCTCGGGCTGTGGAGCGGGGCTATGGACCCCTTTGATCACCTTCCTCCACTCCTATTGGAAATAGCCAGATTCAGTTCGGTTAGCATGTCTCAGAAAAGAAATTGAGCGAGACTAGCAATCAAAGAAAAACTCACCCAGTCAATGGGGCTGTACATGGAGAAACCTTCTCGACATTTCAAGCGAAGAAAGTCTTCCTTCTCCCCTTTGTAAAGGTCATCTAGGATGGCGGCCAAGGCGGAAGGGTCACTCAGACCTTTGCGTAGACAGTGCGAGGCATCATCCTGCCCATTGTAATGCCACATGGCAAACCCTCTGGATTGAAGCGGATGAACGCATCGCATTATTGAAATCGCCATTACTTCGATTATTGTCAGCTCGGAGTGGGAAAGTACTCTGATCTTGCTTACTAGCCTTTTAACCTCCGTGTTGTCTTCTTCCTTGAGGCTTCGGGGACGCCAGTTGAAGCGTTTCTTCAAAGGAGCGCTGGAGAATTCGGGAAGGCCGCACCGGATTGGGTCCGGAAGAACAACGTCTTCAATATAAAACCATTCAAAGGGCCACTCTTCGGATGCCTTCTTCGGAGTGCCGGACAGGTAACCTATCCCTGCTATGCACCACACTTCGGCGCCGCCCACCTCAAATATGGATCCGTTTTGGGAGCGGGGGACGAGGCAGAGGAATTTCCGCCATAGCTCGAAATGAGCCTCACAACCTAGAAACAACTCGCAAAGAGCGACGAAGCCCGCGATATGCAGGATGTAGCCTGGCGTAAGATTGTGTAGTTGGAGACCGTAAAACTCCAGGAATCCTCTGAGGAAAGGATGGATAGGAAATCCTATGCCTCTCAAAAGGAAGGAGACAAAGCACACCTGCTCCTCTTTAGTAGGATTGGGGAAGTTTTTCCCGAACAGAGACTAGGTCCGCGGGAGGGAGATATCCCTACGTATGAAGTTTATTTAGATGGATGTGGGATACCAAGCAGCTTTCCCAATCGCCTGCTTGAGGGCCGTGGGGGTGTGAGGAAGAGTTGGGAACGCTGGCCATGTTTGGAAAGTTTTCTGTGGCAAGCTCTAGGGATTTCAGCGTGGTGTCGAACGGCATATGAGATCTCATCTCCTTAAATAGACGCCTTCCTTGCGTGGTCAAGGGGTTGTTTGTAAAAATACCTGGACGGTTCGCATTCGTTTGACACGTGGAAGCCGAGGCGACGGCGGTAAGGAATCAACATGATATAATATTAAATGTGGAACCGAACTATCATCTGTTTCGAAGAAGAACCTGCCTTGCAAGACCGAAGACATAAAGCCGAATACAACCTCGTCATTGAAGGCAAGTTCGGGGGCTACTGAGGGAGTCATGGATTTGGGGGTCCATGAGTGTCTGGTCTATCGAAGCTGGGTCGGGCAGATGGACGGTGAAGATGAAGATAAACAAACATCCACCGTGTTCAGTTAGGACTCCTGTGTATGTAGAAAGGCTGGATAGATGTCCGGGTGTAATGATTCCTTCCTTCCCAAGTAATCTTTGTAACCATAGGCCTCCTCTGGTGGATATATATACCGGAGGGTCTTGTCTGTAGAGAGCAGTAGAATCACAATTACATAGGCTAGACTTCTAGGGTTTAGCCATTACGATCTCGAGGTAGATCAACTCTTGTAAGCCTATATTCATCAAGATCAATCAAGCAGGAAGTAGGGTATTACCTCGATAGAGAGGGCCTGAACTAGGGTAAACATCGTGTCCCCAGTCCCTTGTTACCATCGATCCTTAGACGCACAGCTTGGGCACCCCTACCCGAGATTTGCCGGTTTTGACACCGACACCTGCACCTGCACAACCCTAACATATTAGTAAGCACGTTGCAAATAATCAAAAACAACATGTATGGTAAACCATATTTTTTTAACCTTATGCAGCTCATCGAGGGATCCCATCCCTCCGGGGGCCATCGCCTCACCAGGGAAATACTGCTTCTCAACGGTGACTATCTCCTCAAACCCGGCCTTGAGCATCTCATAGGTGGCCATTAAAGTTTCTGAGGTAGGCACGTTGGGGCCCTTGCTGTACTTCCAGCTTTCTTTGTTCAGGAGTTCGTCCGCCAAGGTCCTCAACTCTTTGTCCAGTGCTTGTTTCTTGGAGTTCTTCGTCTCCATGGGTTGGCCCGCCAACATCGCCAACTCGTTGGCTGGTGCTCTCTTCCTGGAGATCTCTGTCTCTAGTGGGTTGTCCGCCAGCAACTCTTTGCCCAGTGCTCTAGGATCCATCAATAAACTGACAAACAAAAAGCAATCGGAAGGAAACCACAATCGCAATGAAAACAGGAAAAGAATAGGCAGTGAGAATCGGTCGGTGCTTCGCAAAAAGAAGATTCTTAGAATGAAAATAGAGTAGCATCACTGATTTGCCTACCTTTCCCTCGTCGGTACAGAAGAAATATGGCAGAAGTGACTAGCGTGGAGTGTGGCTTTCTTCTAGATAGGGGAGAAAGGGCTTAAACGAGCGTTCCAGTGAAATGATGGTTGCTTCGTCCGTCCAACTAACCAGGCCACTTTACCATTACTGGTAAATGTGTGGGTTTTGTGATATGACGGGTCATGATGGCCAGACCGAGGTGACTGCTGAATCTTGCTGTAGCACTTCGCAAGGACTTGGTAGATGGCACGCGGGCCCGGATGCTTGGGGTGTGTTTGGATCATGGGCAACCAAAATCTCAACCAAAATTTTGAATGACAGAGGAGGAGTTGGCAATAGTAGCACTCCATTAAAACTGTACTCCCACATATAGAAAATATAAATAATATTGCATGTTGGTCCAGCCCACATTTCCAATAATTTGGGTGGTGGGCTTGTTCCAAATTTCACAAGGCGGTGGTTGTTAACTTAATTGAGGGTCGAGTACCACACGTGAACGATACAAAGTGCGACCAGGCACACTGGCAGGGCTGGACCAAAAGTTGTTAATTGGCGAGTAATGTGCGCCTAAATAGTTCGGCTCGTTATGCTCATGGCTCGCTTCTCAATGAACAAATCCAATCATCAATCTGAGCCTATCTATTTAATCTAAACTACATAGGAGGCAACAAATTAGCGCATTTCCTTTCATAGTCACCATCTATCTTCTTAAAAATCACATCTATACACTCATCATGTAGACTGTAACACATCATCAGAATCTGTTAACGAGAGCTCACGAGCTAAACGAGCTTCAAACGTACTGAGCCGAGCAGGGTTTTTTGCTCGTTAGTCTTACCGAGCTTAATGAGACCAGCCTTAACGAGCACGAGCTTAACAAGCCGAGCAGCTCGTTCATCCACACACTCCGCTTGGAATAAGAGGGTAGCTATCTCAAAAATCAATCAACAACTCAAAAAACGGCGACCTGGCATGTAAACAATTGTTTGTTTTTTATGCCTTTGACGATTGTTTTGATGGAGTGAAGAAACAAAACTACTCTACTATATATATAGGCAGGAGCCTCCGCGCTTTCTTGCTAGGGTTTCTCTATTCACAAACTCACATCCTCTCCGGATCTAAACAAGATATCACACAGCCTTTCTATGCTCATAGCTGGTTACAGATCCGGACGCATCCCCTCCGCCCGAGAAGGGCAGGAGGTGCAGTGTTTAGGTCGTCGTCGACGGCGAGGGAGGAGACCCACTGCCGGCCGCACCGTTGTCCCTCTGGCCGAGCGCTGGCGCGGGAGGTCCTCCGATCCCTTCGTCGTTGTCGTAGTGTGGGCGGATCCGGCCTCACGTCCCCCACCTAGCCACACCCCGACGATCTTCAGGTATATCTTCCTTCGAAACCGGCCTAGCTCTACTAACACGGCTCGTTACGCCACTACATGTGCATCATTTTCTACCTCTGAGCCCCCCACGTAGCTAGGATCGATCGGATTGTCCAATGCCACCTAATTTTTTCTATTATTAGAGGTAAAGCTAGTTTATGGAGTCGAATCTTGTTACTTGGTTTAAATTGGAAAGGAAGGGGAAAAGATGTAGTATGTAATGTACATAGGAATTTGTACAAACAGGAAAGGAAGGGGGTGCAAGTAGTACAATCTGGCCCTCCAACCGATCTCTTGGTCGAAAATGAAAATAAAGGGGAAACGTTGTACACACTTGTATGACCAAGACTAGATTTGCTATCCACGCATACGAATAGGTGGCTAATGTGAAAAAAATGGGACCAACCCAGATATGCATTGTTCTTAATCTAATGCCCCTGGTTGAATGATGTCATGCCACTGTTATAAGTCATAACTGGTGATTTTTTTGCAGCTTAACTGGAGTGTCACACCGGAACTGTTGGTCGATTTTAGTGGAACTGCACAAAGGGAGATTTGTGTCCAATCCTCATCATCCAAATTGGCACCCTAAACTTCCCTTAAGTAGGAATGATATTTAATGCATGTGTTCACCTCTGTTTTGCAACTGCCATAAGAAAATAATACTATTGTTTACATAGTAGACTTGTACTCACTGACAACCAAGTCTGACATTGAAGCCCACTCATGTACTTGGTTTCACCAATTGGTTTTGGAGAAAGAGAAACAGAGCAAGAAAAGGAAGATGATGACGGGAGAGGAAGAGGAAGAAGAAGAAGAAGAAAGAAATGAAGAAGGATCACAAGTTGTTATCGTCCTATGTTATCCTGACATCTTGCTAGTGGTACTGTATTGCTGTGTTGCTACTAGTATTAATTTACTTGAAGAAATGCACTTGTAGTACTACTAGCAGAGTAGTACTTGGCTTGACGACACATCATACTAATTAACTAGATTCTTGATGCATGTGTGAGCTAGCCCTACACGATCAACAGTGCCAAGGTGAATCTACCTGAAGCCGAGGCCTCAGTCGAGGCCACTAAATGGCTCCGGCAACGCCTGCCTCACATTTGAGGCTATGCTCCACGAGCACTTCGACTTCTGCTGCCTCTCCTGCAAGGTCATTTAATCAATCAGGAGTACTTAAGCAGCACTAATTAATTGGTAAGGGCCTAAGGCCTTCATCCAGATTAGTGTGTTGTCATCTCTATTTGTATCGTGCTGCTGTTTTGCAATTGTCATGAGAAAGTCCTTTATCTTTGCACGTTACATCGTTGCAACCTATGATACATGATAACGCGAGAGTTGAGCTAATTGGCACTGATAAAATAAACTAATACCTCTTTTTAAGATAATGCAGATGCTTTTATAGTATTTGTTAGTGTATGTTTCATCAACTACTATTACATTAATCTCACTTTCTCAATATGTGCCAATAGGGATGCTCGATTTCAGTGGAACTGCACAAAAACTTTGGATGGTTCATTGCCTCGACTGCCTCCTTCATTTCCTGTCAGTCACTTATCTCGGCTTCCAGTCAAAGGAAGTCCAAATTTTTATGCTTCGTCACATAGGTTGGTACATGTCTTCATCCCAATTATTGTGCTTGTCATATCTATCGGTAATTTGGTATTGTGCTACTGTTGGCCGATTTCATAAGGAGTAACTTGGAGCCTAACTTGCAGGCAACTCGTTACACTGGCTGATTTTAGTACAACTGCACAAAAAGAAAAGATGGACATATACTTATGTTGCTGCTTTGTTGTACTCCAAAGTTCACTCAGACAAGCATCGATGTTGACAATAAGAAGTGCCAGAGTGACCGCCAACAACATTGCTTGGCGCATAGCCCAGAAAAACGCAGCCCAGTGTTTGGTCCCAACTTGCGCTTTTAGGTTATCGACACGTATGCTGGTAGTGAAATATATTCCATGGAGTCTAAAGATTCCAGACAAGTTGGTAGAGGCATACATTCATATGGCACCTAACCAGTATGCACGCCTGGGATGCCTCCATTTCAGTTGAACTGCACAAAAACTAGTTGGATGAAAGTAGTGGCCAAGTTGTTCAAACCGCTCACGGCATCAAGGCCACTATCATGAGGATAAACCTGCAAGCAAAGTTCAGATGGTCTATGTTGCCTCTTATGTACTCGAAAGTTTGCTCAGACCATCATTAATTTTAGCAAGTACCACCGAGTGAACACCACTTACCAGTCTGTACCCTAGGTAATTAAAGTGTGTCGATGGATGATATTGGCTTGTGTTGTCTCAATCATTTGATGCGTAAACATGTTGAACTTGTGTATTTTGAATCTTTTTCTGAATCTTTTTCTGAATGTTAGCTATGATTATTTGCTTGTGATCTTTGAATCATTTGGATGCATAGACATGCAGTACTTGTGTATACATGAATCTTTTGAGTTGTTGATTGTGAATGTTGGCTATGAATATGAACGTATCCTGTGAACCTGAGATTGATCTGAATGTTTACCTTTTATGTTGTACTTGTGTGTGAACTTGTTTGAATGTATACTATGGGATTGTTAGAATGTACACTGTCGGATTTTGACGTGCCCAAACCAGCAGCACAACATAGAATTAAATGAAGAAAGAGAGGGTTGGGTATCATATTATGATACTGTATGGAATTAAGTTACTCCCACTATGGTTAGTCTTAGGCCTTGTTCAGTTCAACCTCCTCCCAGGGGTTTGGAGAGGAATGGAGGGGAATTTGTCTTGTACATGATTTAATCCCCCACAGTCCATGTTAATCTATGTATATTGTGGGCATGTTATTTGACCCCTCATTTTGCCGCTCGCTGGACTCTCCCGCTTCCGTCACCCCCCAATTCCCCCCGCTCCCCATCTTCCTCACTCGTACACAAAACCCCCGCTTACCTTCTTCCTCACTCGTACAGAAAACGCCTCCTCCTCTTCTTCCACTCTTAACAGAAAACCCCAGCCCTCCTTCTTCCCCACTAGCACTGGCACTAGGCTCGTCTCTGGCTACTCTGCTCAAATCCGTGAGCTCGGCGCGACACCCGCAAGAAAAATGGAGTCGGCAGGCCCAAGCGCAAAGAAGATGAGGCTCTCGCCAGCGGCGACACCGGTTGTAGATCCCGCACTCCGTAGCGCGGGGAGAAGTGGCGAGCCCCCTCCCCACCCGAATCTGAGGAACCTGTGGAATCTCTGGTGGACCACATCAGCGATCTCAGACAACATCCTTGGGGAGATCATCTCCCTTCTCCCCACCAAGGATGGTTGCTGCACACAAGTCCTCGCATCTCGGTGGTGCCCTCTATGGCGCACCGCGCCCCTCAATCTCGAATGGCGTCAGATATTTGTCCTTCCTGAATTTGATCTCCTCAGAGCCATCGTCTCCTCTCACCAGCAGGGCCTCGTTCAATGCCTCTACATCCCGACACGCTACATGCTGTCCATACCCTGCATGGTGGACGCTTGGCTGACATCCCCTGAATTCGAAAAGCTCCAGCTATTTGAGTTCTACCATTACCATGAAAGTTTCATACCACGAACCGAACACCAAGAATATGTGCCCACACCACCGTTGTCCATCTCATGGTTTTCTTCCTCTCTCCAAACCGCCACCTTCACTCGGTGCCATCTACCAGACGATCTGATACAAATGCTTCAACTCCCACTGCTAAAAAAACTTTCACGTGTGGTGGTTTATCTATCGGAGGCCTCACTGCACATCATCATCCACTCCAGTTGCCCTGCCCTGGAGTGCTTGCTGGTTCTTTTGGGAATAGAAATCCCTATCAGTTATCTCCAAATAAAGTCGCCTCACCTTGAAAGCATTGGAATTTGTTTTAAAGGACAACAGCTCAACATCGAGATGCCCCTTCACTTCAAAGGTTGCTCCTTCATTATTGTTATAAACCTTCACAAATAACTATTGTCTCTACCCAAACTGGAGACCTTGGGTGTAATTATTGATCCTTTTAATGATCACAACAAGTTGGTGTTTGGATCCTCACTTTTTCAGGTACCGTATATTATCATCTACACATTTGTAATCATAAGATGCATTTTTTATTTATGCGCATAAGTTTTATATCATCTTGGAGTACACTTTGGGTACTAATATTATGTTATATGCTCAATGAAGAGTTCGTCCATGGATAGCCTATCAATGTTGCGGGATTCAGTCAAGCACTTATATATCGGGATGTTTAGTTTTGATCTGAACATAATTATTGGCTTGTTGCGATGCTTTCGATCTCTGGAGAATTTATATATAAAGGTGATGATTTCATGCACATTGAAAGCCCGTATATACTGTACTAGAATTAACCGTTCAGCTGTCGTTCTTTCGACATACTCTTTTTTCAGACCTTAACTGTTTTCAGTCTTCATGTCTACTTAGGCACTAACACATGGAGAAAAGAGTATGTCCAATCAGTGGTGTAATAAGCAACGGGATTTTCTCAGTTCTCATGGCATTCGATATGCATCCAACCGGGTAAACAGAAGCTTTGTCACATTCTTCCTATTCAATATGAGGTTACTATTGTCCATGAGGCTTAAGTTTTTCAACAAGAGATTTCTCACAGACGGACATGTTGAACAGCAAAAAAAGAAGTTTTAGGTGGACAAATGCGCTTCGGAACGTGCTCGGCTTCTATTTACAACAACTTGTAGTCATCCTCCAATCAATTTTTTGTGCACATGATGTTGATTTTACGGATCAGACCGATCCATTTGTTTGTGACTGCGAAAAAGAGTGGTTGGGTTAGATGTTATTGCCATGTTCAATCTGGGTTTTGTCTAAATTTGATGAACAAGTAATCCTTGGGCTTTTTGTACCGTTTGTAAGCTTGAGTTACATGTTGTTGCCCTCGTACTCCCCTCCGCCTGCCACTACATTGTCGCATCTTCCATGACTCACGTTCGTTCCCATGTGAGGCCTTGCCGTCGTTCTCCGCCTTGGTTCGCTCGTTGTGCCCGTTGCCGTCTGGCATTGTCAACATGGTCAACAACCGAGAGGAATCAGGAGATGACTGTACATGGAGAGGCTGACAGCAGGGACCCACCAGGGTCATTGCATTACGCAAGAAGGTGCCTCGTTATTACAAGCCAAAAAAAATACTTCCTCCTAATTGTTTGACAACTAGGTCCCACATCATTGTCAATGTAGTCAATAAACGAGAAAATTACACAACGAGCGGATAACACTAGCGACCCGGCAGCTTGCCCAGTTGTTTTTTAGTTTTAGAGACGGAGCTCAACTATGCGTTGTGCGGGGGTTGTGGCCTGTCTAGCCCACGCTTACACTTTTATTTAAGCACATGACGAGCCCAGTTGATATCTTTTTTCTTTCTAAAAATGGCTAGCCCAATTTTTTTTGGAGAATACCCAACCGAGGCCTACTTGCTTTTCTCAGCCCTGCTGAGCTGCAAATTTTTCAAGACGAGGAGGGATGTAAGTAGTAATAAATGGGCTTCCCCAGAAAATGGGCTATAAGTTGTAAGAAATGGGTTGTAAATTTTCAAACCAAAGCCAACTGGCAATTACATTCAAATATTGTTTTTTCTGGATTTCTCTACTCTTACAAAAGCAGAGTTGATGATGATGGTGTGCCTGCCATCCTGCAATATAGGTCGTCCGATCTACATCTAACGGATAGGAAGGAAACTATGAAAATTTACCCGCACTCGTCTCCACATTTGCACATACGACCTTCCCTCGTTCATCCTTTTCTCCCACAAGATAAACTACTCATACAAATACCTCTTGATGTTCCGTGAAATGCACGGGCATCTTGCTAGTGAAGATTTTAAATTTCATTCATTTTTTTGCGGAGATTTTTTTATATAATTTAAAAAAAACGTGACTCAAAATTTTGTGATTAAAAGAGTTCAGACCCCACGAAAATATGCAAAATTTCGTTGAATTTTCTAGCAGTGCCCAGAATATGGTGTGTAATGCTAATAAAAAGAATATGGGCTTCAAAATATCCTTAAGAATTAGCAAATGGGTTGTAAATTATTGAAAATAATAGCTAATGGGTTGTATGCTGTTTTCCACATATTTGGAGGCTAACTTCTGGGCCAACTAAGTTGACGATGACGCTGTCCTAAAAACAAATTGACGCGTACGCAAGACTTTGTCAACTTAGTCAACACAGAGCAGTGACTATTGGATGTCCATCCAACGGCCGCCGTGCTTCTTCAATCTATGATCTTCCCGCTCTAGCCGCCCAAACCAGCACCGGCGGGACTACCTGCTCCCTCATCCCGTAGCCAGTTGTGCTGCCGCCAGGCCATCCCTCCACACCCATACTTCCTGTTATTTTCCAGTGACGTCAGCCTCACCCCGCAGCCGACCAGTCAGCGCTCGTACTCCCCTTAGTGTGGGCATCCGTTGTTGTGGCTTCGTCGGCTCCAGGTCGTTCCCTTCCTGGGCCTCTCCCTCATCCACCGCGTTTGTGCTCTCGGTGCGGTGTGGTCAACATGGTCAACAAACAACAGCCATTGGAAGAGCGATGTAAGTGGAGAGGCTGACAGTGGGGACCCACACATGCAAGTGCCTCCTTATTACGCGCAAAATAATGATTCCTCCACCTGACAGCAAGGACCCACCAGAAGGGCCCCTGTATTTCGTGAAAATAGCGTTCCTCCCGCTCACAGCTCGGACCCACCAGTTATATCTTCACGCGCAAGGAACTGCCTCCTTATTACGCACAAATAAATGAATAATGCCCCTACTATCTGAGACCCACCATAGTTGGAGGCTGACTTGTGGGCCTACTAAGTTGACATGGACGGAGGGCTTTGTCTACTTAGTCAATATTGAAAGATTCTAGGTCTAGTGACCGTACGATGTCCATCCAACAGCCATAGTGCTTCTTCAACCAATGGTCTTCTTGCTCCAGCCGCCAAAACCAGCGTCGGTCGTGCCGCCTGCTCCTGCCTCCCGTGGCCGCCTCTGCTGTCGTGCGGGCCTCACCGCCCCAACCTATGGACAGGCCATCTCTCTACTCACCCATAACCCCTGTTATTCTGCGGCGACGGCAGCCTCACACCGCAGCCGAACCAGTCAACCCTCGTACTCTTCTCTGCATGGGCATCCACTGTCGCGTCTTCCACTGCCCTGCGTCATGCCTTCCTAGGCCTCGTCGTCATCCACCGCCTTGGTGCTCTCGGCACAGCGTGGTCAATGTGGTCAAGGAACGACTTCCATCGGAAGAGTACTGTACGTGAAGAGGCTGACAGCCGGGTCCACGATCGCAGCAAGGAAGTGCCTCATTGTTACGCGCAAAATAATGATTCCTCCACCTGACAACAGGGACCCGCCAGACCCACCGTATTTCGCGAAAAAAATATTCCCCCTGACTGCTGGGACCCTCCAGCTACATCTTCGCACGCAAGGAAGTGCATCCATATTACGGGCAAAAAAATGATTCTCCCCCCTGACCGTTGGGACCCACCATCGATATCTTCACACGCAAGGAAGTTCCTCCTTACCTCCCTGACAGCTGGGACCCACCCGATCGAACGTACGTAGGGTTGTCTGTCTGGTTGTGAATGTGTACGTATGTACTGGTCTATCAGTTTGTCTGCAGGCTGCAGCGATGAACCGTGGCCGAGTAAGGAAGGGCATGTGTCATAATAGAGGCGTGGACATAGCATGTCACGCAGTCCCGTCAATGTCATGTACACGTACGTACATCCAGGGTGCAAGAAAGTAAATATGGCCACGTACGTACATACGGGCGTGGTCTCGAACACCTACTCACGCATACGTACGGCCAGGGCTCGTGTACATGGAGAGGCAGTGGAGAGCAGCGAAGGCGTCCTGTTCATCGGCAGCCAACCAGCTGGGTCGGAATGGAGAAACTGCGTCATGTTCATCGGGAGGCAACGGAATGCGTCCTGTTCATCGGGAGCCAACTGACTTGGACGGAACAGACAAAACGGGGTCTGGCATATCACGGAACAGAGGAAACGGCCTTCTGTTCGACCTCCTATGGTCGAAACAGGATCATGTTCACTGGGAGGGGTCTGGCGTACCACACAACGGAGGAAACGTACTTGTGTTTGAGCTCCTATGGTCGAAACGGGGTCCTGTTTATCGGGAGGGATGTGGCGTACCGCAAAATGGAGAAAACAGACTTCTCTTCGACCTCCTACGGTCGAAACGGGGGTCCTATTCATCGGGAGGGGTGTGGCGTACCGCAAAACGAGACTCCACGGGCTACTGTTCATCCACCGTCTACTGCCTCGCACCAGCCTCCACGGGCTACTATTCATCCACCGTCAACCTCCTCCAGCCTCCACATGTGACTGTTCATCCACGGCGCCTCCCTCCTGCCTCCACAGGCTACTGTTCAACCAGCCTCCACTACCCCTCCACCGGCTACTGTTCAACCACCCCTTCACTGGCTACTGTTCATCCAACCCTCCATTGGCTACTATTCAACCAGCCCTCCACGTGGTCCTATTCATCCACCCCCAACCGGCTCGATAGGGGTCCTGTTTATCCAGCGGCAACGGCCTCTAGCTACTAACACGGGGTCATGTTTGTAATGCCCAGGATGGAGTTATACCTCCTACGTGTCGAGGCACGACTTAAAGGCATAAATCCATCCTAGAATGATCTCAAGTTCGGTAATCTTTGCACATCTCATGTAAAAGAGGGGATTGTAAACAGAAAAATAGTTGGCTTACACTCGCCACGTCACACAATTACATATCATGTCTCAATCATCAAACATTAAGATCATCACAACCCTCTAAGGGCAAAATCCAAATGTCGAGATACCAAACTGAAATAAATAAACCACAGGCGGATCGAATCCTAGTAAGAGTCTCCACTACTGATCATCCGGATATCGCACATAGTACCGACTACGCTCCTCGTCGTACTCCCAGTCTAGCTCGGTGCCATCACCTGGATAGCTCACAGCTGGACCTGCATCTGGTGGTGAAGTAACTGTGAGCCACAGAGGACTCAGCAATCCCGTTCCCGGGTAACAAGACTATTCAAGCCTTGGGAAAGGATAAGGCTGAAGAAAAGAATAAGTGTCTGCAGCAGCAACTAGCAACTAGCTTACGTGAGTGAGAGCGAGAAGAGAAAGCCTCGGACGAGAAGTGATCACGAAGTGATCCTAGCTACAAGCTCAACAAACATAACCCCTCCGTGTTCAACTCCCGAATCCCTATTCGGAAATTGACAGTCACGGAACACACGCTGGTAGTGTATTAGAAACATTGTGTCAAGTTATCTACAACCGGATATTAACAAGCTCCCATCTGCCACATAACCGCGGGCACGGCTTTCGAAAGTTCAAACCCTGCAGGGGTGTTCCAACTTGACCCATTACAAGCCCACGATCCGCGGAGTCGCAACTCCAAAGTGGGAAGACCCGAGTATTCTCGGAATCCCGTGCTCAAGATATACCGAACTAAGGTAAGGCTAATCCAGCAAATCCTCCCGACGTGTCGACACCCTGATAGTAGCCGCGCGTATCTAAGTCTCAGGACACGACCGGATGGACGATTCTACGGGTGTATACCAGATACCTCGGGTTGCCCCAAGGCGGCCCCGCAGACTCCCCGTTTCGGACCAACACTCATGTGGAGCACTGGCCCGGGGTTGTTGATTAAGAAAGAGGGTTAATTACTCCCTATGCAAGTTTAGTTTGTTATTAGGCAAATAGTACCAATGTTGGGATTTGCTGGAAAAGACTTAGCACTTAGCGGTTTATCGAGGGGGTCCCATACACCCCAACCGTGTTAGGAACGCATAATCAAGGAACATAACACCGGTTTATACGGTTCCTAACGGCATGAGTGGAACAAAACACCAAGCAAAAGGCTTAGCCTTCCACTCTTGCCAATATATAGATGATTTCAATTTAAGCATTTACATAGTGTGATATAACCCAACCAAACTTCAACATGAAGCAAGCATCTTCGATCTTCACCTGCAACTAGCAATGCTATAAGAAGGGCTGAGCGAAGCGTACTTAGCCAAGTAACGGTTTGCATAGGTAGGTTGGTTAAACATGGCAATTGGTTTACAAGTAGGAGGCTGACAAGAAGATCATGGGCATCGAGGCAAAACTATAGATCGAGACTACTAGCAATAGGCAAAGATAGTAATGTTATCGGGGTTCGGTCATCTTGCCTGAAGAGAAGTCGTTCGGATCGTAAGAAGGGTCCTCGTGCTCAACCTCGTTGGAAACCTCGTGCTCGTACTCGAACTCAGACTCTGCTTCCGGCTCTAAACAAAACAAACACACCAAGCACCAATCAACAAGATGCAATGCGCACTCGAAAAAGATGAATGCATGATGGATGCTCTAAGGATGCACATGGAGCACGTAAAAATAGCACTCAAGAAAAACACCTCAAAACATGATAACAATCTGATATTGTGAATCTACACGGAAAAACAATCAAGTTTCATGTAAGATTCGCTGAAATCGGAGTTACGGGCTAAAAGTTATGCCCGAAACAAGAAAAGAGCGAAAGCTGAAAATTACAGCAACATAGCAACTTCGGAGCTCAAAATAATTAAGCTACAGCACTCAAATATCATGGCAAAGGGCATGAACACAAACTAGACATATACTACAGCAACTAAGTCCAAAGGTGCACCCCCAACGGAGCCACGGATCAATAGCAATGATCTTGGACATATTGAACTTGATAATAAAATTCTGGCAGCAGAATTTTATTGAAACTTTGGAGCAAAAGATAAACATGCTACAGCCACTTGAATAGACATGTGAGGACATGAATGGAAAGACAACAATATATACTACAAGGAACAATCAAGATCCACTCCAAAACTATCATGCTTTGTCCTAGAACATCACACGAACATGGCATCGGAACGTTACAGATTTCAGACTTAGTGAAAATCCACTAAGTCCTAAAACAGCAATTTCATCATAGCATCTAAAAGAGCATGTTTAAGTCACCTCGAAACTAATCATGGCAAGAGGTAAGCACCTCATCAAAGTACACATGAAGGTGATCCCGAAACACACAAGCATGCTTCATGGAGATAAACACAACGATTGCAACGAGCTCAACAAGATGGCATTTCATAACAAGTGAAACAACATCACAGCCACATGGCACTTTGCAACGATGATAACAAGGCAAGAATAAATCTAACATGCTACCTAGCACATACAACACGTAGAGCATGGCAAGACGAACACGTGGACATGTCATTTGCATCATTCGGACAAACGAGCTAAAAGATACCACATGGCAAAGATGGCATAAAAACATCACATAACAGCAGTTTATATCATGATGTACTCTTGCAACAACAAAACAAGCACCTAGATGATCTCTAACATGCATGACAACAAAAGATAAAATGTAGTGCACGATCCCACGAACGTCTGGACATGCTACATGCGCGAAACGGAGCATCACACACAAAGTTAGAGCAGTTATAAGATTGCAACAGAGATCAAAACAACAGGTAGATCTAGGGTTTGAAATAACCTCAAAATCCCAGATCTGGAAAAAAAAAGGAGCACGGGCCTGACGGATCTGTAGAGACCCGCGGTGGAGGCGGCTACTGGGCCCCGGGGCGGCTCGGCCTGGCCTCGTGGAGGCGGCGAAGCTGGTCGGGCCCCAGCTCGGGCCCAGGAGGGGAAGGCAGCGGCGGCCTGGCGTGCGGCGCGAGCCTGGCGAGCGGGATGGCGGGGCGTGGGCCTCGCGGCTGGCGGCTGGCCCCAGGGCGGCGGCCTGCTGGCTTGGTGCGAGCGGGCCGGCTCGGAGCGGAGGGCGACCGGCGCTAGAGCGGGCCTGGTGAGGCGGGGCGTCGGGAGCACGGGAGCGCGGCTGGCGCGGCCGGCCCACGAAGGAGGCGAAGGCCCAGGCGGCGACGGGGTAGACCACTTCGACGGAGAGGGATGGCCTGGGCCGACGCGGGGTCTTGCCTGGCCGATTGAAGGAGGGCCTCGAGCGGTGGACGGATCTGCGGGAGAGCTGGCGCAAAGGAGCGTTGCGGGCGGCCGACGCGGTCGCTCCAGACGATCGGGAGGAAGCGTTGACTCGCGAGGGTTCGATCGGGATTTGATCCCCCGATCGACCCAGTCCGGCGGCGGTGGCTGGGATCTGCCAAGTGGCTCAAGGTGGCTGGGTTGGATCTGAAAAATTAGGGGGAGAAGTGGAGGAAGAAGATAGAGATACCAAAATTAGACTAGGGTCTAATATATAGCAGGTTTTAGGGTTAGGGGGAATTTAGGGGTGTTTGGAGCCCTCCGATCGCGATCCGACGGATCTGATCGCGGGGGTAGTCTAGGAGGGCCTAGAAGAAGGAAGTAGACTGCAGTGGGGGTGTTTCCGGGACACAAAGTGAAGGCACTTTGGACCCACACGAAGAACTGATGGGATAGCCAACGGAGTCCAAATGAGACGAGATTTGAGAGGCGGGTTGCACATAACAAAACAACAACACACACACAACAACCTCGCGGCACACCGGTAACGTTACACGCCCAAACACCAAAGTAGGCCTACGGGACGTCACGGACACGTGAGGGAGCTCCGGAACGCGAAACGGACAACGGGAAGGAACGCGTGGAACCGGATGCAACCGACAACACAATTGCAATGCGATGCACATGTCTACATGATATGAATGAATGCCACACACTCACACAACAAAATGATGAAAACCCGAAAGACAAAGAACCCGGAATGGAAATAGATGAAGCCGGAGATATATTATATACCCAAAAGGGAAAGTATTACATCCGGGGCATTACAATGTTCATCCAACCCCCAACAATGCTCACTGTTCATCAAGAGGCAGCAGGTTCGATCGGCTTCAGTTAGCAGCAGTAGCGAAGGAATCGCTCGATCGGGTTCAGTTAACAGCCAGGTCGATCGATCGCTCGGTTTCAGTAACGCGTAGCCTGCAGTGCAATCGCTTCGGTTCACTGGGCGAACGCCTCGCTCGGGTTCAGTTAGAGCCCAACACCTCGCACACACGCACGTACGTGTGCGAGAAAAACACGCAATCCCTCCGTGCATCCCTCGGCCTCGACCACCCACCGTAAATGTGAAGTCTGTGATATTTTCCTCGCCCTCGCTTCTACCACGGTTTATTCCGTCATGGACGGCCCAAAGAATGTCATGCGGCTACGTCTCCGGCCCGCCTAGGACGAAAAGCCCATTTTCTGTCATGATTTTTTGTCATAGAAGTAGGAGCCCACCACATTTATGATGATACGGGTTTTTTTTCACAATTATCGTCATAGAAGTGTCATAAGCATGACAGGAAAAAAATCGTTCGGGCCAAAATGTCACGGATGTGTCTTTTTTTTTGTAGTGATTCTGGTATAGCTAAGTCGGCCTATCTCTCCGCAGCAGCAGGGCAATGCTGCACCGCAAGAACTTGGCTCCAACCATTTCTATGGTCAGGCCAGCATCCCGCAGACAACCAATCTTGTTCAATATCAGACGAAGCTTCTTCTCGCTGGTGTCATACTTCTTCCAATTATCATCACGGTAAATCTTCCTTGTCCGCGGCAAGCAGAACGCTGGGAAGTTCTCCTCCTGAACCCAACACCAAGTCCCCCTCCATCCCCCCCCCCCCA
>LR738710.1:562141843-562241677 GCA_902687465.1 Secale cereale | reverse complement strand
CCCCCACTTGCCTTGGAGCTGTCTGGGGATGTAATCTCTCTGGTCCTTCTTCCCCCTCAGGAACCATTTGCGCTTCCAGACAACACATCGATCGTTCTCAACCTGAGGGACAAAAAAATGGCGGAACAGATCTACATTAGGCATGACTCTAATAAAATTCTCATAGAAATGCGCAAAGACTTCCATGCACATCATGGCATTGGGAGTGTAGTCGAGCAGCCAGAATCCATAAGTCGATATCAACTCGCGGAAGAAATCTGAATACGGCGGCACCAATCCGCAATAAAAGTACACGCAGAAGAAAGGGTAGGAGTTGCTCGGGATTGTGGAGCCAAAAGGAAGAACCTTGGGGGATCTGTGGCCATTAGTCGCTAACCCCCACACGTAGGCGTACCTCTCAATCAAGGTATTGGTGGACAAGGTCGACGGCGAAAAGACGACATTCTCATTCTGCTGTCTCTCCAGCTCCTCCAACTCTTCTTCTTCTGCTTCGCCTTGGGGTCGAGCCTTCTTCCCTTTCGCGGCAGCTGCCTTGGGCGCCATCTAGGACTCGGAGAGAAGGAGAGATTTGGGGTCGAAGCAGACTGATGGTGGCGGTGACTACGATGAAGGCGGTTTGTCCTTGGCTAGAGGGAGAAGATAAAGCGGGGGAGGGAGAAAGTGAATGAGCAGTGCCCCTTCGTGGTTATCTTTTTATGGGGAATACGCAAGGGGGTTGGCTCTTTGCAACATTCCCTGATCGTGCCCCTCACAGGAACGCCTTCTTGGGTAACCGCAATGACACCCACACTACCACGCCCCGCGATTAATGCGCGGATTGGACGTACGGTGGTAGGAACCATCATGATTACGGATCACAGCAAATGATCATGTCAGCTACCCTCCACCATGTGTGTCCGTGCATGTTGTTGGGGCTGACCCAAAGACGCCTCGGATGCGCGTATGGGCCAGGCTTGGGGGGCTCATGTTGGTGCACTAGGGGTGGGGTCCCTATTACCCATGACTTGTGCACAGACAAGTGCAGCCTTCCCGGTAGGGTGCCTAGGCAGGGACCGGTACTAAGCCAGAGAAGCCTCTTTTGTAAGGTCAAGAAGCACAATAAGAAGACCAAGCAAGTAGCTAATCCCATGGTCTCCAAGAAGGCTACCCCTGACAGCCTGGCGGGGCTGGTGGGGTTCAAGCTAAGCCTAGGATTGAGGCCGAGCCACGCCCGGCAAGGTCTCCAAAACCACAAGGCGAGGCCCGGCAGGCTCCATGCCAGCAAAACCTCTCTAGTCACCACCACGCCACCTCATCGAGACTCCAGTCACTAATTGATATGTCCATTTTGCATCATGCTTTTACGTTGATATTTATTGCATTATGGAATGTTATTTCACATTTTAGTACAATACTTATGCCTTTTCTCTCTTATTTTGCAAGATTTACATGAAGAGGGAGAATGCCGGCAGCTGGAATTCTGGACCGGAAAGGAGCAAATCTGAGTGGCCTATTCTGCACAACTCCAAAAGTCTTGAAAATCAAGGTAGAATTATTTTGGAATATATATAAAATATTGGGCAAAGAAAATCCAGAGGGGGACCCACCAGGTGGCCACAAGCCTAGGGGCGCCGCCTACCCCAGGGCTTGTGGGGCCCCTGGCAGGCCTCCAGTGCCCCCATTCTGCTATATGATGTCTTTTGACCTGGAAAAAATCAAGAGAGAACTTTTGGGACGAAGCGCCGCCGTCTCGAGGCAGAACTTGAGCAGAACCAATCTAGGGCTCTGGCGGAGCTGTTCTGCCGGGGAAACTTCCCTCCAGGAGGGGGAAATCGAAGCCATCGTCATCACCAACGATCCTCTCATCGAGGCAGGGTCAATCTTCATCAACATCTTCACCAGCACCACCTCCTCTCAAACCCTAGTTCATCTCTTGTATTCAATATTTGCCTCAAAACCTCAAATTGGAACCTGTGGGTTGCTAGTAGTGTTGATTACTCCTTGTAGTTGATGCTAGTTGGTTTATTTGGTGGAAGATCATATGTTCAGATCCTTGATGCTATTAAATGCCCCTCTGATTATCAACATGAATATGTTTTGTGAGTAGTTACGTTCGTTCCTGAGGACATGGGAGAAGTCTTGTTATACGTAACCATGTGAATTTGGTATTCGTTTGATATTTGGTTGAGATGTATATTGTCTTTCCTCTAGTGGTGTTATGTGAATGTCGACTACATGACACTTCGCCATTATTTGGACCTAGGGGAAGGCATTGTGAAGTAATAAGTAGATGATGGGTTGCGAGAGTGACAGAAACTTAAATCCTAGTTTATGTGTTGCTTCGTAAGGGGCTGTTTTGGATCCATATGTTTCATGCTATGTTTAGGTTTATCTTAATTCTTCTTTCATAGTTGCGGATGATTGTGAGAGGAGTTAATCATAAGTGGGAGGCTTGTCCAAGTAAGGACAGCACCCAAGCACCAGTCCACCCACATATCAAAGTACTAAACGCGGATCATATGAGCATGATGAAAACTAACTTGACAATAATTCCCATGTGTCCTCGGGAGCGCTTTTATTTATATAAGAGTTCATCCAGGCTTGTCCTTTGCTACAAAAAGGATTGGGACACCTTGCTGCACCTTAGTACACTTGTTACTTATAACCTTTTACAAATTACCTTATCACAAAACTATCTGTTACCGATAATTTCAGTGCTTACAGACAATACCTTGTTGAAAACCGCTTGTCATTTCCTTCTGCTCCTCGTTGGGTTCGACACTCTTACTTATCGAAAGCACCATGATAGATCCCCTATACTTGTGCATCATCACTAATCGATGAGGTGTCGTACTCCTGAGCGGCTAGACAGATCTTTCCAAGCATATGGCAGCCTGCTGGAGGAGAAGCTACCTTTATCGACACCCGTCTCAATGGTGTGTCATGCTAATAAGAGGTAGGTTGACAAGCAGCGCGGCAACCTTATCGGGGCTACCTCTCCACATGACACCTAGAAACACATTTAATGTGTTTTGTCCTAACTACCGGAGTTAGGTATGATAGTTCCACATCAGTCTAATCACCCTTGTAATGACCTTTTTGCCATTGTGGTTACCCTTGGACTATAAAAGGAGGGTCAGGGCAACATTAGAGGGGGTTCGGACCCTTGACAACTCTCATGCATAGGTATTCATGTAGTTGCCCTCTTCGCCACTTGCCGGCGAGGAGCGCTCCGTGTACTTTGTGTTCAAAACACCACCAATATACCAAAAAGGCAGGAGTAGGGTTTTACGCCTCCGGACGGCCCGAACCTGGGTAAAAATCGAACGCTCCTCGTTGTGTTTACTCTCCGCGCCGATCGTCACCCCTAGTCGAACCAGCAAAGGGGCAGCATTGCCACATAGATCGCCGGCTCCACGCCGGCACTTGTTCAAGCCTTTGCGGAGGTAGAAGTTGTATAGAGATTTGAATTTCGCCATCATGGTCCTTGCCGCGCCCATCAACATCCGGTTCTTCCTCTCCACTACACCATTTTGTTGAGGGTTATATGGTGCGGAATATTGATGCTTGAACCGATCATCACTAAGAAACTCGTCCAAGGTGTACTTCTTGAAATCGGTGCCATTGTCGCTTCTAATGATCAATATCTTTGCATCATGTTGGCCTTGAGCTTCATTTGCAAAGTTGATCACGATTTGTTGGGTCTCACTCTTCCTGTTGAAGAAATACACCCATGTGTATCTTGAATAATCATCAACAATCACCAAGCAATACTTTCTTCCCCAAGACTATCGAATGGTGGAGTCCCAAAGAGACTACAAAAAAGACACATCCGTGACATTATGGCCCGAACGAAAAACATTTTCTTTCATGGACATGACACTTCCTGTCGGTGTATAAAACATGGGCGTTTTGAACCCCGACTTATGCACAGACGAATGGTTGCTACTCTATTAACCAAAGAAGCTACAAACACAGAGAAGCCACTCTTCATGAGATCAAGGAGCGCATCAAGAAGACCAAGATCCAAGATCAACTTGACTCAAGTAGAAGAACAACCCAAGCACCAGAAGCAGCCCTTTGCCGGCGACGCAGAGCCAACAAGTTGAAGGCCCGGCAAGCTTCGCGACCAAGCCCCTCTCTCGCCAACTTCTAGCGCTCCACCTCATTGAGGAGCTAGTCGTTAATCAGTGAGGTGTCAAACCCGTAGGTAGTTAGGTGAAGCTTGCCGGACACGTGTCAGCACACTGGGGGGATTTTTACCTTTATTGACACCCGTTTGGGTGGTGTGTCAAGATAATAGGAGTTAGCCAGCTAGAGCGGTGCGACAGACTTGCCGGGGATTCTCCTCCTCTTGAACATAGCAACGCATTTAATGCTCTTTGTCTTAACTAGCATAGTTAGATATGATAGCACTGTTTGTTGTCTAATCACTAGATAAAGACTGTTTTGCCACTATGGTATACCACCCCTTAAGCTATTAAAGGAGGGCCATAGCAACCTTTACAAGGGTTTGAACCTAGCAGAACTCCATGCACACTTGCACGCGTAGCTGCTCTCTCCTTGTGCCTTGCCGGGGAGAGCGCTCCTTGTACTTGTACATACACATAAATCAAATACACTAAAGCAAGAGTAGGGTATTACACCTCAAAGGTGGCCCGAACTTGGGTAAAGATCCTTGCGCCCTCCATCAGTCCTGCTCTTTGTGTTGAGTGCCTCCCCTTGATGAACCAACAAAGGGGCTCATTAGCCCCACAGATCGTCGATCCGCTCCGACACTTCCATGACAATAATTGTGACAAAAACACGTGTCATCATAGATGTGGTGGGATCTTGCTTCTATGATAAAAATTATGACAAAAAACGGGCTTTTCGTCCTGGGCAGGCCAAAGACTTGTCTGCGTGAAATTCTTTGGGTTGTCCATACATAAAAAATTATGGTAGAAGTGAGGGCGAGGAAATTTTCGGGAGTTCCTGGTTACAATGGGAAATTGGTGGGTGCTTGGGGCCAAGCGATGCAGTGTGGTTTGCACGTTTCTCTCGTGCGTGCGTGTGTGCGAGGCATTCGCTAATTGAACCCGAGTGAGGCATTCGCTTACTGAACCCGACCGATCAATCAATCCCTCGCACTAGCTACGTAGTGAACATGAGCGATCGATCCACTACGTACTGAAGCCAATCGATCCCTTTGCTGCTAACTGAACCCAAGTAATTCTGTCGCTGCTAACTGAACCCGGTCGATCCTTATTGTTGCTTACTGAAGTCGATTGAGTCCCCGTGTGTGAGACGTAGCCAGCCTGTGTTCGGTTGCCTCTCGATGAACAGTACATGTTGCTGCCGCGCGCGTGATAAATGTAGAATGAGTCGAGACTTGCATCGATCGAGCCCCTTGCGTGAGACGTGGCGAGTTGTGGATGATCAGTTCATGTTGCTACCTCCCGCTCGTATGCCGCACCTCAGCCGGTGGGGGTTGGGTGAACAAGACCCCGTGGTAGTAGACGATTGTTGATGGATGAAAGGACCCCACGGAGGCCGCGCCGCAGTACGCCACACCCCAACTGGTTGGCAGTGGATGAATAGGACCCCGCAGAGGTAGGATGAGCAGTAGCCGGTGGAGGCTGGAGGAAGTCGACCGTGGATGAACAGTAGCCTGTGGAATCTCGTTTTGTGGTACGCCACATGCCTCCCAATGAAAAGGACCTTGTTTCGACAGTAGGTGGTTGGGTAGAAGTCTTTTTCTTCCATTTTGCGGTATGCCAAACCCCACCCGATCAACATGACCCTGTTTTGACCATAGACGGTTGGCAAGAAGTCTGTTCGCTCCGTTTTGCGATACGACAGACCCCTCGCAATGAACAGGAGTCCGATTCTAACGTAGACGGTTGATTGGTTTCCTCTGTCTTCCGGTATGCCACACCCTCAGCCGGTGAACAGGACCCCGTTTCGGCTGTTCCGTTCAAGCCGGTTGGCTCCCGAAGAAAAGGACACATTCCGACCCAGCTGGTTGCGTCCCGACGAACACGACGTTGTTTCTCCATTCCGACCCAACCGGTTGGTTGTGGATGAATAGGATGTTGTTTTCGTGTGTTGACTTTCCATGTACACAAGCTCTGGCCGTACGTATACGCAAGTACACGCTCGAGATCCTGCCCATATGTATGTACATGACCATATTTTTTGCAGCGTGGTTGTACGTACATTTACATGATTTAGACGGACTGCCTGAACTGCTACGTCGAGGGCTCTACTACAACATGTGCAGCTCCACGGTTCATCGTTGCAGAGAGACTGATCGACCGGTATGTACGTACATGTTTGCGACCAGACAGATAACATTATGTACTTTCGACCTAGTGGGTCCCAACTATTAGGGGGTAAGGAGGCACTTCCTTGCATGCGAAGATAAAGCTGGTGAGTCCCAGCTGTTAGAGGGGGAATCATTTTTGCGCGTAATAAGGAGGTAATTCCTTGCGTGCGAAGATGTAGCGAGTGAGTCGTAGCTGTCAGGGGGGCTTTTTTCGTGTAATAAGGAGGCACTTTCTTGCATCCACAGACGTCCGGTGGGCGGTCCCTCACATGACGTTATCTCTCAAGACACGCTATATTGAAATAACTCAGAGTCTCAGACGTCCTACTTCTTGTCACATACCTACGACGACTAACTTAAAGATATTAAGGTCACGAGGACCGAACGAAGGCAATAATTTTTATGGACAACCGTGACTCCTAGAATAATGGTCTTCCCCTCAAGATATCTACACCTGTCATGGCATAGGTCTATCGGTTTGCATAATCATCTATCTACTTCATGTGTAGCCTGGGGAGTTGGATGTCTTCAACTATGCCAATGGAAATGACATCCACTAAATTACCTTACGGTAAATAAGCAACAAGAAGCAACACCCATAATTATACAACACATATCAAATAACGACTTACTAATCGACCGACTCATAGCCAAAAATTACTCAAATAACATCACATAAAGAGGGTTCAAGAGTTGTTACAACCCATCACAGAGACTGTGATGGAGAAGGAAGAAGGGATGATGGTGGTGGCGCTGCGGCGGCGGCGGCCCATGGCCGCGCCCCAAGGGCAACCACTCCCTTCGGTCTTCCTCTTGGTTGCAACAATGATGTTTCTTGATGTGGACAGAAGCTTGAAGTGGGGGTGAGATGATGAATGAGACTTGATGGCGGCGGCTAGGGTTAAAGGTGTATATATATATATAATAGCTCTCCCATAGCCTCTTCCGTTGATGTAGCATCTATCCTTTGATCCAAGGGCTTGAGCCTTATCATCTCCCAAAACATCCCTTGAAGGCCAACGAAGTCATATGAACAAAGGGACGAAATCCACGAAGAATCCTGTCTGGAGAGGCAGTTTTCGTGGAAGTTTTTTGCTTGTGCAACCACACATACGACCGTGTCTGGTTGTACGTTAGGCCGTCTTTAACTCTGCCTCTCTCCGGTAAATCGGCCACCTTTTATTCATACGAATTCGGAATTTGGCTTTTTTGGCTCGTTGGATTCGGACAAATGACGCCGATTCATTTCTGGTTTTAGAACATTTTTCACTCTTCGAAATGGCCAAGTCTGGGGTCCTAGATGTCCACCATATGAAAATTCCTTTCATCGTGCTAAGTGCATGAGAAGTCCTCATCACCTACAAAACACACAAAGAAAAAGTAAGATAATAAAATATAGCAAAGAATAAAAATTATAAATGATCGCGGTGAAAAGAATAAAAACTGAAAATCATGCATATGAAAAAGTAATTGGCTCAACGAGACATAATATAACTTGATGTACAGAGATAATGTGCAACAAATGAGCTCTAAAATTGCGTAATATATGAAGGCATCATGTGCGTCCTGTGAAATGAAAGGAGACGAATAAGCGTATTTTCATTGGCACCCACATGACTCACCTTGAGGTGGTCATGTTAGCTCTAGAGGGCATATGGCAACATCATATGGCGTTTGGCAGCACCATGCCCACCGTGGGAGTCGATTGAGTCATTTTTATTTTGTTAGTTTTCGGTGGTTCAGCCATGTTCCCCTTCAAAATGCGCCCCCTGTACATAGCATTCTCTCTTTTTCGTCTATATAAAAAAGCAATACTCCTGCCGGTTTCTCAGACCGAACCAGAGGTGTTTGAGATTTGTTTTCAAGATATCCAGTACCTTACAGACTGCATCACAATTGACGTGTATCCTTGATCGGTAGTTGAGTGAATGAGTATATATACAAGCTGTGAACCCTCCTCTCAACACTGGAGAATGATGCAAATAGTCCTAAAAAATTCAGAATTCTAACAACGTTAACGAATAAAAATTTACCGTGCTACGAAAAATCGAAGACAAGTCAGAGACAAAAAGTCGTGTAGCTTCATACGTAGGGAGGGGATACATTTGTTGGAGCGGTTGGGAAGCATATGCATTTCTTTCTCAACGCCTCCTAAAGTTGGAGATGAACGTCGTCCCTTGCCTCACCCCACCAGCCCTCTATTAAATCCTCGCTTGAGTGAGAGAGCGTCCTTCACACAATCCTACCTACAGAAAAAATAAATTGAACGGGACCTGGCTGGCCGGCGACTTGATTGGACAAGATCGAAGCAACAGGTCTAGAAGAGCCAATCGTCTGAAAGGAACATATATACAAGAAGAAGAGGAAAAAGAAAGGCAATGTGATTACTGATTAGAGAGATGTGTATGGGTGGTGGAGGGCAGTAGGGGATGTACAAGACATAGCACTAAGCTAGCTCTAAGCACCTTTCTTAATCAGTGGTGCCATGATTATATTAGTGGGTCTACATGGAACAAACCCACAAAACATAGGGTATAGCTTGTCCACCAATCAATTAAAATCTAGAACTCCTCCATTATAGACCTCCATCCAAATTTTAATCGGAAAACTAGTGGAACGGCTCACAATAATTATTAAAAAAAGTTGAGTTGTACCAAAGCAAAACCCATAATACTACGCGGCTGGTGCTGAATCTGCTCCACTAAAATAGAAAGAAAGACCTCGCCTTCCTTCACCATGAACCATTGCTTAATTTTGTTTGAACTGAATTATTGCTTAATTATGCGGCTAATTTTTTCCCTTAGTTAGGAAAGCATGGTGAGCAGCAGATTACCCACAAGGAAGTTACCCAAACAAGCTAGAACTAGTTTCGCTACAATTTCAGTTGTGCAAGAAAGGTATACCTAAAACGAAAAGTATTTCTAGGGATGAGCTTCCAGCTCAAAAGCGGCCGGTACCGCAACTTGACTGATACAGAGGGTACACGCCACTTTGCACATACGTACATCTACGTTTTCCCGTTGCACCTAGTCCATGCTATTTTCTGCTTTTTTTTAGCATCGAATAATTTTGAAGTAATCCTTTGTAAAGTAATCTTGCTTTTTTCGATTTGTCCGAAATAAAAATCTTGTTTTTTTTTTTTGCAGTGTAAAGCGATCTTGCTTTGAGGGTTCGCTAATTTTAGCGTGTCAAACGTAACCATAGACTCCTCTTCTTCAAGAAAAGAAACTTTAGGGTTCCTCTGCCTTCCAACGGCACCATCGCCGGTCCGCCTCGTCTCGGATGGCCCTAGGGCCAGTGGTGGACCCCGGTCCTTGTTCTGAGGGAGAGATCTTGCTCCGTTTTAGGTGTTTTTATAAGTTTGTATAGGGTTTGTGTCACGCGCAGAAAGATGAGGCAATGACGTCTCCCTGAAGATGGAATACAATTCTCCTTCTGGCTCCCATTCCAGTGATGCACGTCCTTGGAGGGTGTGTGGAGGTTTGTCTCCGAAAGATCTCGCGGGATTTAGTCGGAGTGGATCTGTTTGAATCCAATATTTGTCCATCTTCGTTCGTGTGTCTACAGATTAAATTCTTTCAATCTGTACTTCTCGTCATTGGCAGCGGTTATTGCTCTATTGTGTTGGTCTCGTGGGACCTTAATGCAAAGACTTTCCGACTGTTCACGACAACAAGTTTGGCTCGACTCCAGTGATGGAGGGGCAATCACAGCGGCGCACCTTCGGCTCGCTCGAATGTTTATAGTTGTCGCTAGGTGTTCAAACGTTCTTTGTACTGCCATGACATGATAAATACTCCCTCCGTCCCATAATGTAAGACGCCTTTTGACACTGATGTGGTGTCAAAAAACATTTTACATTATGGGATGGAGGGTATCGAAAGTTTTATCGGGAAAAAGTTAATCTTGCTTTAGCAAACCTGGAAGTGCATGCACCCGCAATGGAGCCGATTTATCTGTCTCGATCTTAGCAGGTTCATTGGCAAAAATCTTGAAAGAGAGAAGGCCACATATCTTCTTACCCAAAGGCCAAGGGGCAACCCAGTGGTAGGACTAGGTAGGACTGGGGGATAGTGAAGATGCACTGATAACAACAGATGATAGATTTTCTTTTTTAATTTTTGAGAAAGATGATGATAGATTGATAGGGACTAGAAATGGTTTGAAGAGGCTATTTTTCTCAAGTTGTACGCGGATAACGTGAGGCCTTAGGTGACACGAGTAAGATAGAAAATTTTAGACTGCCGAAGATGCACCAATACTTCATTCAAAAAAAGAAAAAAAGATGCACCAATACGATCGATTTATTAAGCTACAGTGAAACAATTGTACTTCCATGAGCGTATCGCAGCGACCCTTACAATTATTTCATCTCATAAAAAAAAGCAGAGGATCCGAATTTCCGGCCAAAACAGAAAACGAAAAAGGCGTAGGAATGAATATCACAACAGTACTAGTCTACCTCACCCTACCCTACCCTACCCTCTACTAGTATTGCTGAAAACCGGAACGGAAACAATAGGTGCCCGCCCGCCCCCCTATTCCCACCCCCACTGCTCCATGATGGAATTGCCCTCCATTAATCCTCCTCTAATCATTCCAACCACTCTTCCTTTTTCCTCCCTCCCTGGAGAATCCACCCCGTAATCCCCCACTTAATCGCCATTAGTTTACACCTAATTAAGACCACTCTCTCCTAATCCGCGGCTTAAGGGTTAAGACGCACACCCTTCTCCTCCCTCCGTTGGTTTGCTTGCCACACCTCCCTTCCCTCCACACTTGTTAGTTCGCCGTTGCACCGGCGCCACACGCCGCGAGGGGACGAGGTCGCCGTGCGCGCGGCATGTCTAGCGCAGGTGATCCCGGCGGCGGGATCGCAGGGCCTGGGCGCGCGGCGCGGCTGCCGCGGTGGACGCGGCAGGAGATACTGGTCCTCATCGAGGGGAAGCGGGTGGTGGAGGTACGCGGGCGCGGCAGGGGCAGGGGAGCGGCGGCCGGAGCGGCCGCGGAGCCGACCAAGTGGGCGGCTGTGGCGGAGTACTGCCGGCGGCACGGCGTGGAGCGGGGCCCCGTGCAGTGCCGGAAGCGGTGGAGCAACCTCGCCGGCGACTACAAGAAGATCAGGGAGTGGGAGCGCTCGCTGCCGTCCTTGGCGGGGAAGGAGGTGTCCTTCTGGGCCATGCGGAACGACGCGCGGCGAGAGAGGAGGCTCCCGGGCTTCTTCGACCGCGAGGTCTACGACATAATCGAGGGCCGCGGCAGCGGAGGCGGTGGTATCCGTGACAGTGGCAGTAATGCGGCCGTGGCGCTCGCGGAGGTTGGGGAGGAGGGCAAGGAGAAGGTGGTGTTCGACAGTGGCCGCGCGTCCGCGGCCGGGGACGACGGGCTGTTTTCGTCCTCATCGTCGTCCGAGGAAGAGGACGAGGAAACGTCCACGCCAGCGCCTGCACCGGTGCCGGTTCTGCCGACGGCTCCATATCCGCCTCCATCTCAGGCGCCCGCGGTGGTGGCCGTCGCCGTGCCCGTGCCTGTACCCGGTGAGCGCGCCGCTCCCTTCTTGCATGCGAAGAATGTGTGCTTTTTGAATTGATAGGTGCAGTTGAGCCGCTGGTTTGTTGCTGATTCTTGGCGGTAAAAGCGTGAGCATCATCGGTAGTACAGTACAAGATTTCGCCCCTTTTTTTTCTTGCGCAGATTTGGTCTTGAGGTGTGATTTGGTTCTTGATTTGGTTCTTGAAGAAAAAGGTTTTGCCGCGTGATAATTTGACCTGCACAACACTTGCTGCTATTATCCTTTCTTGCTGTTATTTAGGGGATGCTTAATGATTCTTCAATTTGGGGTGACAACTATGGTAGCTTTATACAGCTGAATGTAGGAGCTGCTGCGCTGTTGTTGTGTCGATTAGTTGGTTTTGTTTGTGTCGACGGGTTTGACGTCCATTCAAACGGAAAAATTGCTTCCTTATTTTTTTCTTGTTAGTTATTCGATGATATTGGTCAGGGCATCTGAATTAACTATTCTTTCTGATTCCTGGAGTTACATGTGTGATTGCTTAGACTCTTTTAATACTGTCATAGTCTGGTTGGTTGCTTGGCTGAAATAGTTTGCTTCTTGTGGTGTTGGTCGCAGAGAAGAAGACCGAGGTACCTACGCAAGGGAGCTCAGAGCAAGGTAAAAAAAAGAACTGAATTTTACATGGTTCCTATTCAAACATTTTAGATTTTCCCTTCCATACTTTTGCGCTCAAGTTTCTTACGGTCCTCGTTTGGACCTGTTCCCACTTATACAGAATATATATTTCCCACTGGTTTCATCAGACAAAACAAATCTTAAACATTAATAAATATTTAAAGTTTTGTCTCGGAGTACTTTCTAAAATCCGAAACTGTACCGAAACCATCATAGAAATTCCGCAAGTAAGAATATTAAAGGCTACCCGTGTTATTCATCCTTGCTACAGTAGATGATGAATGCTGTTGCTAAAAAACATTCTCTCAAAGATGCCTCGTTTTTATTAAGAAGAAAGCTCAATAGACCAAAATTCCATATCATTTATTCTTTTGTAAGAAAAACTGACCGCAGGCAGCAATCACAGATGTTCGCCCTGTTTTCAGTTGACAATATAGTGAATAATTTGGCAGTTAACAAGTACACAAAATGTGCTTAAGAAGCGATAGTTTTGAACCTGAATTTATAAAAGAAAATGAACCAAATCGTGCTGAAAGTATCTTACGCATCAAGTCCACCAGGTTCGAGACGTTCACCGAAGCATGACATTTTCAGGTAGCTATAATTCAGAATTGTTAGTCACACTGTAACGTTTCAGGCAGCACCAATTCAGAAACATTGCCCATGATGTTAATATGTTGAGTAGGGGCCTTTTCTAGCTACTTCTAGTAATTAATAAACTATATTATGGTCAATCCACTTGGAATTTGATTGAGAAAATTGACCAGACTCATTTTCAATTTAAGTCTTGGACAGATTCTGAAATGACCAAAAGTATTGGGGGTATTCAGTCTATTCACTTCACTGACAATCCAGCATTACTTTAGTTTCTTCCTTTGCTTAGAAAAATAATCAACTAGCTAGTGCCTCATTTTTACATGTAGATTTTTGAGTTATTCTTATCATCTAACGTGTAACTCAAAAAGAAATTAAAAGCATAAGAACACACAGCCCAAAACTTTAGATTCACTTGTGAGAACTGAAAGAAACAAGAGTTATGATACTTAGCTTATTTCAGCAAGATAAGTTCTCCCAAATCTAAGTTTCTAGACTGGAGCAGTACGATACAAACAACAGGACTACCTAACAATCTAAGTTTCTAACAGCAGGGACATCCAAAGGCAAGCAACAAGAAGAAATTAGAATTACCGATGAGCCGCCGCCACCGCAGGGTGGGCAGAAGAGGCAGCGCAGCGATGATGCCCCAGGAGAAACTGCTGACTTGCAGGGCAAGCTCATTGAGATTCTAGACCGGAGCGGCCGGATGGTGGCAGCACAGCTGGAGGCGCAGAACATCAACTGCCAACTGGATAGGGAGCAGAGGAAGGACCAAGTGAGCAGCTTGCTGGGTGTGCTTGGCAAGGTGGCTGATGCCCTCTACAGAATTGCTGACAAGCTGTAGTTTGCCGCTGTAAACGTCTTGAGAAAAGTAAATAATTACTGCAAATAAGAAGGGAAATAGCATGAAAATTATAAGAATGTACAGATTGGTAGAGTATCTCAGCATTCGATTTTTCTTGTAGACTGGTTCTGAAATTTAGTCAGAAACCTGAAGGAGATGACCTATTTTCCTCATGGGAGACGCAAAAGTTTAATAACAATTGTTGTACATCAAAAGGGCACAACCTTGTTTATTCTGGTGAATCTGAATCTGGGGGAGGAATCTTGGTGCTTAATTGGTGGGCTGCAGCAATGTTCTGTTTATCTCCAAGTTGATTCTTGAATGCACAGTAAAATACTATGTTTGTCACGAAACTACAATGGGAAGCAAAAGATGGTTCAGCATACACTGCTCAATACTGTAACTCGTTGAATTCTAGGAGTGCAACTGCATCAACCACAGCTCCAGGCACAAGAAATTCAAACGTGAATTAACTATAAATAAAACCGTAATTAACAACAGCTGGTCAGCTCGGATCACAAAACCGAGGCATAGGTACAACAAAGTATCCACTAAACACATGTCGCATCATCGAGAAGTTTTAAACTTGTAAATTTTCTTAAACATAGATTGACCAAGGGCTCCAGAATATCAGCTCTACTCATCATCTGCTCTACTTGATCTGTAACGCCGGGAGTTCATCTTAGAGTTGGTTTGCATCAGTGGTGGTGGTGGTGATGCTTTAGGGTCATCTTCATCCATCTCACATTGGTCAGTTCCGTCAGAGGCTACTGCTGCTGCTGCACTGATAAGAGATGGGTTTGCACCACTAAATCTGGGGCCCTCATCCACCACCATGGCATCAACTGACTTTTTCCTAGGGATGAATGTGACCGAACTAGGAATCTCAGCAGGTGTCTCAGGCTGCATCTTGTTGGGATCTGATCTGCCTAACAGATTGTGCAAGTCTGCAAGAGCTCTCCTATTAGATTCATCAGTACTCTCTGGTGTCTCCAGAGTGTAACATGTGTACTTTGAAGGGTTCTTAACATAGTCAGGAACCCCAGATGGCGTGGAGGAGTCGCCCTTTGTTGTGACCACATCCATGGACTGAGGAACCATGGGAGAATCTTCATCATGTTCAAGAAGCTCCACTGGTTGTTCTTTAACATCGGCATTAAACCTCACACGCTTCCTTGGTTTTGAATCAGCTTGCTCCTCCTTCCTCTTCAGTATAGGTTTCACACCGATATCCTGAGCTCTCATTGCTTGCATTCCAGCAGTTGGACACTCCTTGGTTTGAGTTGGAGAACGAAGGCCACCTTTAACTGAACCATTGTCTTCTCTGAGCCTTGCAGATGCTGCATCAAGATCTGCCCGAGGATCCTTCGATAAACCGCAGATCTCATCAATGGTATCATCAAGGAGGTCAGGCACTACAGTATTGATGCTCATATTAATGCCCTCATCCATGATTTCACTCATGTACACACGTTCTGCAGCATCTTCTTTACCAAATGCCGCTCTATCATATTTGTCCTCCTCTTCCTGAAAGATAACACACCCAATCAGAACAAGGTGCAAATAGATAGGTATGCCAAATACAAAAGCAAAAGCTCCTTACCTGCATTTAGTACCAGATTTAGATAATTTTAGTGTTTTCATGTTAAAGTCATCTATATAAGTCTACAAACAGTCTGGTTTGCTTTATGATTTATCTTACTACTAGTAATTAGCAAAAGCGAAAGGCCTTCAAAAGAAATAGACAGTCATTAAGGTTCTATTGGAACTGTGGAATAGACTCTTATCCCCTGCTGCATTTCCCTGGAAAAAGACCCCATTGCAAAAATCAAAAGCGAAAATCACAACAAGCAAACAACATGAAGTGAGCAAATTGATGACAACGATACTCCAATTCCCCATACTTAGCACTTTTTCTACCCCGCTAGGAGACTGGATATCAATACACGCTACAGATGAGACGTTTCTTCAGCAAGCAGTAGGGTATGAGTAGCAAATGAAGAAGCCAAATCGGCCTCACTATATCTTAATTCATGCCCTAATTTCCACAAGCAATACAGCATCGACTAGCAAATGGTCAAATCAAATCAAATCGAAAGTTATTTTTCTCTCACCTCCCGATCCAGAGTCGGGTCGAGGCCGATCGAAACCCTAACCTCCTCTTCCTCGTCCTGCTCCTCCTTCCTAAGGTCCTCGCCCTTCACATCCTCCTCATCCTCGTCATCATCTTCGGGGTCGTCCTCAAAGTCCTGCTTGGACCGCCGCCTCCGGCCGCGGAGGCACCCGTTGGCATCGTAGAACGCGGACGAGCACGGCGCGTCGGCGCGCTCGGCCGCGGCGCGCTCCTCCTCCTCGTCGCGGGCCTCTGACGGGCGCGCCCAGCGCTGGCGCTCAACATCTCCGGCGGCGACGGACCAGGAAGCTGCCGGGAAGGAGGAGCTCGGGACGTCGCCGAAGAGACGCGACCCGAAGAGCCGCTTCACCCGCTCCTCGAAACCCTCCCCGGCTCCGCCGCCGTCTCCTCCTCCGTCGCCCCCCTCGGCCGCCATGGATCGGACGCGACGCAGCGAACCAATCTTACAGAAGGTTCTCGAAAGTTCCTCTCGGCCCGGCCGTGCGCTGTGGGTTTGAGATGGGGGTTTGCTTCGAGTTTGAGAGGCTTGCGAGGTTTGAAGTTGAAGACGGCAACTCGCGGTCGATAATCGTTTCCGGCTTGGGCTTGGGCTTGGGTCCGGGCTTTGGTGTCGGTAACGAAACGGGCTAGAACGTCACATGCACAGTTAATACAGTTTTTTTTAATACCCAAATTGCATACCATAACTTTACGAAAACACTAACGACCACACGTGTGGCGTTTGCATCTCGCTCACACAGATGGATCCGCATCCGTTTGTGGGTGCACGAATCTTGGCATGATTGTGGTGCCACCTAGGACTGAGTTGCTGTGTGAGCATTCACCCGGCCGCCCACACGGAAGGGCCGGTGTGTGGGCGTTTAGCAGTTCGCCCACACGTCAGTTTTCACTCACGCACAAGGGCTGGTGTGTGGCCATTTGCCATCTCGGCCACACGCCCATCTCCTCTCCCACACCCAAGCTGCCAGTTGCCATGCGTTTTGCAGTGTACATGGCAACTGCCCTAGTGTAGCAGATGGCAACTCTCCTTTTTTTTACCCGAACATGTCAGTTGCCATGTGTTTTGTAGGGTACACGGCAACTGCACTAGTGTGCTTGTAAGCAGATGGCAACTCTCTCTTTAACTCGAACATGTTGTTTTGTCATGCCTCTTTGTAGCGCTACACGACAACTGCCTAGTGTTATTAGGTGGCAACTCCTAAGGTTTTCAAATCATGGCAAGTGTAGTAAACCAGATCATACATGGCAACTGCTTAGTGTTAGTAGGTGGCAACCTCTAAAGTTTTCAAAACATGGCAACTATAGTAAACCAGACCATACATGGCAACAGCTGTAGTTGTCCAAAATGGCATCTGGCACTTGACCTGAGATGGCAACTGCAGTTGAGCAACCATGGCAACGGTAGTTGTCCGACAATGGCAACTGTAGTTCAGCGACATGGTAACTACAGTTAAACGGACATTGAAGAGGGTCCGGACCATGGCAACCGCGGGGACGCGTGATGACTGTCACGTGGGACGTGCGGGACCGTGAGGTAGGTGGCTGAGAGAGGTCGTGTGGGTGTTATGCATTTTGCCCACATGTAGGCGTGTGAGAGGGGTCGCAAGGAAAAAAAAGGCATGTGGGCGCTAGTTGTTTTACCCACACATAGGCGTGTGTGCTGGTCCTCTTAGACACCACACAAAACGTGTGGGCAGACCTCTTAACGCCCGCACGTGTGGCAGTTATCGTTGTCCTAACTTTATTATATAATAAGAGAATTATAAGTACAAGACAACTGTTTTCATCATGTTCCTGGCGGCTGGAATCCTAGCCGCCACCAGGAAAATCCAATCTTCCATCGTCGTCCTTCGGCGGCTCCCCTCCGCCGACGACCTCGATAGTCGGTGGTGAAGGGGGTCGCCGGATCCACGTGTATGGATTGTTTTTACTGAAGAAAATATGCCCTAAAGACAATAATAAAATTGTTATTTATATTTTCTTATATCATGATAAGTGTCTTTTATTCATGCTAGAATTGTATTAACCGGAAACTTGATACATGTGTGGTTACATAGACAAAACATAATGTCCCTAGTAAGCCTCTACTAGACTAGCTCATTAATCAAAGATGGTTTTGTTTCCTAACCATAAACATGTGTTATCATTTGATTGACGGGATCACATCATTAGGAGAATGATATGATGGACAAGACTCATTCGTTAGCTTATCATATTGACCGTTCAGCTTTACTATTATTGCTTTCTTCATGTCAAATACATACTCCTCTGACTATAAGAATATGCAACTCTCGGATACCGGAGGAATGCCTTATGTCGTGGATTTAGCACGGCAGATGTCATAGCAAAAGGACTTAGTCGTGAGGCCATCGCTACGGGTTAGCTTAAAGGGGTTAAAGCGGATAAAGGACGCGGTGATTTTATACTAGTCCGGCCCCTTCGTTGAAGGTAAAAGCCTACGTCTAGTTTGGTGTGTATTGCTAGGGTTTCGATGACGAGGGAACGAATCCGCTTTGCCCGTGTCTCGAGCTGTTGTCGTCTGTCTTGAACCATCGTCGGGTCGTCCCTTTATATACGCCCGGTCCGGTTTACGGAGTCCCGAGGCCGGCTCATAAACTTGTCTGCCTCGGTCTCTACTCTTTCTATCTTACATCCCAAGTACATAGTATGACGGTTTACAAATCATGAGCCATAACACTTGGGCTCTAAACCTCTTGGGCTGAAATCTCCTACTTCATGTTCCACTAAGCCTTTGATAAGATAATCTTGATAACGTAAACCGGCCCCTCCTGGGCGGTTTATACTTGTTAGTAATATCCCTGACATTAGGCCCCGGATTGATTTGAATCTGTTCATGTCAATCTTCAAAGTCTTGTACAGATCTTCCTTTCTGCCGCTTCAGAGTGCTTTGTAAACCGGCATGACGTCATCTCCTCGAATCACTTTAAACCGTCGTGACGCCATCTTGCGCATTTAATACTTGTACATGTTTTTTACCTTTACTCATTAAGGCTCCGAAGATCGAGGCGACAGCACCATCCATATCCGATTTTCGGTCTCCTCGATTCCCGCGCCTGCCGTTTTATCCATTCGGCTTATAAATAGGGCCAAAGGGCATCTCTTCTTCCCCCTTGCTTATTCTTCCTCAGTCCTCTGACACTCGAGCTCCGCCGCCGTCCGCTGAGTTCTACGCCTCCATCGAGCCCGGCCGCTTCATCAACCTGAACGTGTCCAGAGATTCGTCGGTGCCCTTCCGCTTCCATTGCCTCGGGTATGTTCACTCATTTCCTCCCCGTAGATCCAGTTTTAGGGTTTCCTGTGCGTTCATAGATGAATCATGTTCTTCGCGGTTCTTCGCCATAGATAGTGCTTAGCCGTAGATCTTCAAACTTTATGTCAACCTCCGTTAGCCTAACTCCGCTCTGTTATTGTAATCATTCCTTCCAATATGATTAGTGTAGATTGATTATGCTAAAGACCTTGGTTCTACTGTGTTGACACTTCATCAGAAGGGGAAAACCCAATGCCGGGTTATCGCCCCCACCGCCTGTCAGCGGACCACCCTTTTCCACAACGCTTAAGTGCCCAGGAGCGAGCTCAATATGCCCCCCAGCTTTCAAAGCTCAGGGCCTTCGTAGCCAACGGATTAACAGGAGTTGACTTCGTCCGCTGCTGGCTTTCTTGGAGTATACTCCCACTAAGCCGGCGCTCCGGCTTAATGTGCGAATACACTGGGAACCCCAAGGACCCTCTGCGTCATACATAAATGGTACTTCCAGAGAAGGAAGTTACTGAATCTGCCAAAAAGATGTTGAATATACCTCTGGGAGAGTGCAGTAAGACCAGATTAGCGCCCTTCTGTGTGTCTAATAAACCGCCGTCGGTAAGAGATTCTTCCGTCCCTTTAATTTGTTTAACCCATCCATATTGCTTGGCTTAATATGCTTTTATTCCTTTAAACAGGCTAATGACCCCTTCTGGAAGAGGAAACTCCAGGACAAACCGGCGAAGCCATCTCGCAAAAAGACCCTGGTTGTGAAGAAACATAAGAAGAAACCTGCTTCTGCATCCGGTTCAAACGCGGAGGAAGATGATCCGACCTCTGAGGTATCACCTATTCTTATGACTTTTTCATCTTTCCTTCGCTTGCATTTCTATTAACAATGAATTTTCCCAGGATCCGGCTGAAGGTAGTAAAGCGGGCGATGTTGAGGTAATCTCTCTTTCCTCTGACTCAGAACCATCGCCACCCAAAGTTCGTCGGGTAGTCCGGAAGTTTCAGTTTTCTCATCCTTATGCTCAACTGGATCCAAACTTTCTTTTGAAGAAACAACAACATGAAGCTCGCCGCACCACTCGCCAAAGTGGCCATGTGGTTGAATCCACCGGACTGACTCACACTCCGGTTCGAAGGCGTCGTTCCGAGGTTTTACTTACTCCAACTGTTCTTCATCCCAAAGTGGGCCTTATTCGTCAACCTCTTAACCCGTCTGACCCAAATTATCAGGAAACTCCTCTCTCATCCTCTGGCGAGTCAACCGCCACACAAGTCCCTGCGCTCAAGACTGTTCACGGGTAAGTTGTCTTTTACTCTATCCAGTTTATCTTTCCATTTTTGACTTGTGATTTTCATTGTCCCTTTAATCTTTTCTCAGTATGCCCAAGCCTAGCAAAAAGGCAAAATTGAGTAAACCGGCAGTCGACAACACCACTTCTGGACCGGCAGACGATCCTGAACTTTGTTGGGGAACGTTGCATGGGAAACAAAAAAATTTCCTACGCTCACCAAGATCAATCTAGGAGATGCATCTACGAGGGGAGAGTTGGATCCACATACCCTTGTAGATCGCTAAGCGGAAGCGTTCAAGAACGCGGTTGATGGAGTCGTACTCGCCGCGATTCAGATCGCCGAAGATCCTAGCACCGAAGGGACGGTGCCTCCGCGTTCTTCACACGTACAGCTCGGGGACGTCTCCTCCTTCTTGATCCAGCAAGGGGGAAGGAGAGGTTGATGGAGAAACCAGCAGCACGACGGCGTGGTGGAGATGGTGGTGGAGGATTCCAGCAGGGCTTCGCCAAGCACCGCGGAATTGACGAAGACGGTTGTGGGAGAGGGAGGGCAGCGCCGAGGCACGAACGTGTGTGGCTGCCCTCCCTCTGCCTCTCTTTATATAGGGGGGAGAGAGGGGAGGGGGCGCCCTAGGGTTTACCCCTAGGGGCGGCGGCCAAGGGGAGATGGGGGGGCGGCGGCCAGGGCTGCGGCCAGGGCTAGGGTTCCCCCCCCCCAGGCGCCTTGCCCCCCAAGACTAGGGGTGCGGCAGCCCTAGGGGGGGGCCCAGCCCCTTGGCGCAGGTGGAGAGGGCCCTAGGGGGAGCGCACAGCCCTATGAGGGCTGTTGCGTCTCCCACTTGTGGCCCATTAGGCCCGCAACACTTGCCGGGACCCCCGAAACCCCTTTCGGTCATCCGACGACTCCCCGATACTCCCCGGAACACTTCCGGACTCCGATCACTCTCATCCTATATATCAATCTTCGTCCCCGGACCATTCCGGAGACCCTCGTCACGTCCGGGATCTCATCCGGGACTCCGAACAACCTTCGGTAACCATGCACTGTTCTCACTAACAACCCTAGCGTCACCGATCCTTAAGTGTGTAGACCCTGCGGGTTCGGAAACTATGCAGACATGACCGAGACACTCCCAGGTCAATAACCAATAGCGGGATCTGGATACCCATATTGGTTCCCACACGTTCCTCGATGATCTCATCGGATGAACCACGATGTCAAGGATTCAGGCAATCCCGTATACAGTTCCCTTTGTCTCGTCGGTATGTTACTTGCCCGAGATTCGATCGTCGGTATCTCTATACCTAGTTCAATCTCGTTACCGGCAAGTCTCTTTACTCGTTCCGTAATACATAATCCCGTGACTAACTACTTAGTCACTTTGAGCTCATTGAGATGACGTATTACCGAGTGGGCCCGGAGATACCTCTCCGTCACACGAAGTGACAAATCCCAGTCTCGATCCATGTCAACTCAACAGACACCTTCGGAGATACCTGTAGAGTACCTTTATAGTCACCCAGTTACGTTGCGACGTTTGGCACACACAAAGCACTCTTACGGTGTCAGTGAGTTACACGATCTCATGGTCATAGGATCTTATACCTGACATGCAGAAAACTATAGCGATAACTGATACGATCAAAAGCTATGTTTAACGTTTGGGTCTCGTCCATCACATCATTCTCCTAATGATGTGATCCCGCTATCAAATGACAACTCATGTCTATGACCTGGAAACCGCGGTCATCTTTGATCAACGAGCTAGTCCTGAAGAGGCTTACTAGGGACACAAAGTTTGTCTATTTATCCACACATGTATTTGAGTTTCCAATCAATACAGTTATAGCATGGATAATAAACGATTATCATGAACAAGGAAATATAATAATAACTCTTTTATTATTGCCTCTAGGGCATATTTCCAACAGTCTCCCACTTGCACTAGAGTCAATAATCTAGCATTACAAGGTAATGAATCTAACACCCATAGAGTCTTGGTGTTGATCATGCTTAGCCCGTGGAAGAGGCTTAGTCAACGGATCTGCAACATTCAATTCTGTGTGTACTTTGCAAATGCTTATGTCCTCCTCCTTGACTGAATCGCGGATGGAATTGAAGCGTCGCTTTATGTGTCTGGTCCTCTTGTGAAACCTTGGTTCCTTGGCTAGAGCAATGGCACCAGTGTTGTCACAAAACAGAGTCATTGGGTTCAATGCACTAGGCACAACTCCAAGATCTGTCATGAACTCCTTCATCCAGACACCTTCCTTTGCCGCCTCCGAGGCAGCTATGTACTCCGCTTCGCATGTAGAATCGGCTACCACGCTTTGCTTGGAACTGCACCAGCTTACCGCCCCCCCGTTGAGAATATATACGTATCCGGTTTGCGACTTAGAGTCATCCGGATCAGTGTCAAAGCTTGCATCGACGTAACCCTTTACGACGAGCTCTTGATCACCTCCATAAACGAGAAACATCTCCTTAGTCCTTTTCAGGTACTTTAGGATATTCTTGACCGCTGTCCAGTGATCCATACCAGGATTACTTTGAAACCTTCCGGCCATACTTATGGCAAGGCTGACATATGGTCTTGTGCACAGCATTGCATACATGATAGAGCCTATGGCTGAAGCATAGGGGACGACACTCATCTTTTCTCTATCTTCCGCAGTCACTGGGCATTGAGTCTTACTCAACTTTGTACCTTGCAATACCGGCAAGAACCCCTTCTTGGATTGATCCATTTTGAACTTCTTCAAAACTTTATCAAGGTATGTACTTTGTGAAAGTCCTATCAAGCGTCTCGATCTATCTCTATAGATCTTGATGCCCAATATGAAAGCAGCTTCACCGAGGTCCTTCATCGAAAAACTCTTGTTCAAATACCCCTTTATGCTATCCAAAAATTCTATATTGTTTCCAATCAGCAATATGTCATCCACATATAATATTAGAAACGCTATAGAGCTCCCACTCACTTTCTTGTAAATACAAGCTTCTCCGTAAACTTGTACAAACCCAAACGCTTTGATCACCTCATCAAAGCGAAGATTCCAACTCCGAGACGCTTGCACCAGCCCATAAATGGAACGCTGGAGTTTGCAAACTTTGTCAGCATTCTCTGGATCGACAAAACCTTCCGGTTGTATCATATACAACTCTTCCTTAAGATAACCGTTAAGGAACGCCGTTTTGACATCCATCTGCCAAATTTCATAATCGAAATATGCAGCTATTGCTAACATGATTCGGACGGATTTAAGCATCGCTACGGGTGAGAAAGTCTCATCGTAGTCAATCCCTTGAACTTGTGAAAAACCCTTTGCCACAAGTCGAGCTTTATACACGGTGACATTGCCGTCAGCGTCCGTCTTCCTCTTAAAAATCCATTTATTCTGAATGGCCTTCCGCCCTTCAGGTAATACTTCCAAAGTCCATACTTTGTTTTCATACATGGATCCCATCTCGGATTTCATGGCCTCCAACCATTTGTCGGAATCCGGGCCCACCATCGCTTCTCCATAGCTCGTAGGTTCACTGTTGTCCAACAACATGACCTCCAAGACAGGGTTACCATACCACTCAGGTGCAGTGCGTACCCTTGTCGACCTACGAGGTTCGGTAGTAACTTGATCAGAAAATTCTTGATCATCATCATTGGCTTCCTCTTCAACCGTTGTAGGCTCCACAAAAACATCTTTCTGTGCTGCGCTACTCTCTGGTTGAAGCAGAGGTTCAATAACCTCATCAAGTTCTACCTTCCTCCCACTCAATTCTTTCGAGAGAAACTCTTTCTCGAGAAAGGACCCGTTCTTAGCGACAAACACTTTGCCCTCGGATCTGAGATAGAAGGTGTACCCAACCGTCTCTTTTGGGTATCCTATGAAGACACATTTGTCCGCTTTGGGTTCGAGCTTTTCTGGCTGAAGCCTTTTGACATAAGCATCGCAACCCCAAACTTTGAGAAAAGACAACTTAGGTTTCTTACCAAACCAAAGTTCATACGGTGTTGTCTCAACGGACTTAGATGGAGCCCTATTTAAAGTGAATGCAGCTGTCTCTAACGCATATCCCCAGAACGATAGTGGCAAATCGGCAAGAGACATCACAAAACGCACCATATCTAATAGGGTTCGATTACGACGTTCGGACACACCATTACGCTGTGGTGTTCCAGGTGGCGTCAACTGTGAAACAATTCCACATTTTCTTAAGTGATTGCCAAACTCATAACTCAGATACTCACCCCCTCGATCAGATCGTAGGAACTTGATCTTCTTGTTACGATGATTCTCAACTTCACTCTGAAATTGCTTGAACTTTTCAAAAGTTTCAGACTTATGCTTCATTAAGTAAATATACCCATATCTACTTAAGTCGTCAGTGAAGGTGAGAAAATAACGATATCCACCGCGTGCCGTGACACTCATCGGACCACACACATCAGTATGTATGATTTCCAATAAGTCACTTGCCCGTTCCATTGTCCCTGAAAACAGGGTCCTTGTCATCTTGCCCATGAGGCACGGCTTGCATGTGTCAAGTGATTCAAAATCAAGGGACTCCAAAAGTCCATCAGCATGGAGCTTCCTCATGCGTTTCACGCCGATATGACCCAGACGGCAGTGCCACAAGAAAGTGGTATTATTGTTATCAACTCTACATCTTTTGGCATCAATGTTATGAACATGTGTATCATCACTATCGAGATTTAATAAGAATAAACCCCCTACTTCGGGTGCATGACCATAAAAGATATTACCCATGTAAATAGAACAACCTTTATTCTCTGATTTAAATGAGTAACCGTCTCGCAATAAACAAGATCCAGATATAATGTTCATGCTCAACGCAGGCACTAAATAACAATTATTCAGGTTCATAACTAATCCCGATGGTAATCGAAGAGCGAGCGTGCCGACGGCAATCACATCAACCTTGGAACCATTCCCCACGCGCATCGTCACTTCGTCCTTCGCCAGCCTCCGTTTATTCCGTAGTTCCTGTTTAGAGTTGCAAATGTGAGCAACCGAACCGGTATCAAATACCCAGGCACTACAACGAGAGTTGGTAAGGTACACATCAATAACATGTATATCACATATACCTTGCTTGTTGTTGTTGTTGGTCCCCTTCTTGTCTGCCAGATACTTGGGGCAGTTCCGCTTCCAGTGGCCGTTCCCCTTGCAATAGAAGCACTCAGTCTCTGGCTTGGGCCCAGCCTTGGGTTTCTTCACTGGATGAGCAACTGCTTTGCCACCCTTCTTAGAGTTACCCTTCTTGCCCTTGCCATTTTTCTTGAAACTGGTAGTTTTATTGACCATCAACACTTGATACTCCTTCTGGATGTCTGCCTCAGCGACTTTCAGCATTGAAAACAGCTCGGCGATGGATTTGTTCATCCCTTGCATGTTGTACTGCTGCACGAAGCTCTTGTAGCTAGGTGGGAGTGACTGGAGAATTCTGTCAATGATAGCCTCCTCCGGGAACACAAGTCCCAGATCAGCTATGCGGGTATAGTACCCAGACATCTTCAGCAAGTGCTCACTGACAGACGAATTCTCCTCCATTTTGCAAGCAAAGAATTTATCAGTGGTCTCATACCTCTCGATTTTAGCATTCTTTTCAAAGATGAACTTCAACTCCTGGAACATCTCATATGCTCCATGACGTTCAAAACGCCTTTGAAGTCCTCCTTCCAAGCTATACAACATGGCACACTGCACTACTGAGTAGTCATCCGAACGCGTCTGCCAGGCGTTCATAACGTCCACAGAGGCCGGAGCGGGGGGTTCACCTAGCGGTGCACTTAGGACATAAACCTTTTGGGCAGCTGTGAGGATGATCCTCAGATTGCGGAGCCAGTCCACAAAGTTGCTCCCATCATCTTTCAGTTTAGCTTTCTCTAGGAACGCATTAAAATTCAGGGGAGCTACTGCGCGAGCCATCTACAACAAAAGATTTGCAAAGACATCTTAGACTATTGTTCATGATAAGTGAGTTTTTAACTAATCAAATTACTTATAACTCCCACTCAAATTGACATCCCTCTGGTCATTCGAGCGTGACATGATCCAGATCCACCAACCCAAGTCCGATCATCACGTGAGATGAGGTGGTGTCAATGGTGAACATCTACATGTTGATCATATCTACTATATGACTCATGCTCGACCTTTCGGTCTTCCGTGTTCCGAGGCCATGTCTGTACATGCTAGGCTCGTCAAGTCTAACCCGAGTGTTCTGCATGTGCAAAACTGGCTTGCACCCGTTGTATGCGAACGTAGAGTCTATCACACCCGATCATCACGTGGTGCTTCGAAACGACGAACCTTCGCAACGGCGCACACTCGAGGGGAACACAATTTTATCTTGAAATTTTAGTGAGGGATCATCTTATAATGCTACCGTCGTCCTACGCAAAATAAGATGCATAAAGGGATTAACATCACATGCAAATCATAAGTGACATGATATGGCCATCAACTCGTGCTTTTGATCTCCATCTCCAAAGCACCGGCATGATCTCCATCGTCACCGGCGTAACACCATGATCCCCATCATCATGATCTCCATCATCGTGTCGCCATCGGGGTTGTCGCGCGCCCACCATGCTCTTACTACTATTGCTACCGTTTAGCGATAAAGTAAAGCATTACATAGCGCTTAATGATTGACACGCAGGTCATACAAAAATTAAAGACAACCCTATGGCTCCTGCCGGTTGCCGTATGCATCGACATGCAAGTCGATATTAACTATTACAACATGATCAACTCATACATCAAATATATCTCATCATGTCATTGGCCATATCATATCACATACATACCCTGCAAAAACAAGTTAGACGTCCTCTAATTTGTTGTTGCATGTTTTACGTGGCTGCTATGGGTATCTAGCAAGAACGCTTCTTACCTACGCAAAGCCACAACGGTGATATTTAAGTTGCTATTTAACCTTCTACAAGGACCGCCTTTGTCTATTCCGATTCAACTAAGATAGGAGAGACAGACACCCGCCAGCCATCTTATGCAACAAAAGTCACATGTCTGTCGATGGAACCGGTCTCATGTACGTGGACATGTAAAGTTGGTCCGGGCCGCTTCATCCCATAATACCGCTGAATCAAGAAAGACCAAGGAGGGAAGCAATCTAAACATCAACGCCCACAAAACTCCTTTGTGTTCTACTCGTGAAAGCATCTACGCAAGATCCTAGCTCTGATACCACTGTTGGGGAACGTTGCATGGGAAACAAAAATTTTTCCTACGCTCACCAAGATCAATCTAGGAGATGCATCTACGAGGGGAGAGTTGGATCCACATACCCTTGTAGATCGCTAAGCGGAAGCGTTCAAGAACGCGGTTGATGGAGTCGTACTCGCCGCGATTCAGATCGCCGAAGATCCTAGCACCGAAGGGACGGTGCCTCCGCGTTCTTCACACGTACAGCTCGGGGACGTATCCTCCTTCTTGATCCAGCAAGGGGGAAGGAGAGGTTGATGGAGAAACCAGCAGCACGACGGCGTGGTGGAGATGGTGGTGGAGGATTCCAGCAGGGCTTCGCCAAGCACCGCGGAATTGACGAAGACGGTTGTGGGAGAGGGAGGGCAGCGCCGAGGCACGAACGTGTGTGGCTGCCCTCCCTCTGCCTCTCTTTATATAGGGGGGAGAGAGGGGAGGGGGCGCCCTAGGGTTTACCCCTAGGGGCGGCGGCCAAGGGGAGATGGGGGGGGCGGCGGCCAGGGCTGTGGCCAGGGCTAGGGTTCCCCCCCCCCCAGGCGCCTTGCCCCCCAAGACTAGGGGTGCGGCAGCCCTAGGGGGGGCCCAGCCCCTTGGCGCAGGTGGAGAGGGCCCTAGGGGGGGCGCACAGCCCTATGAGGGCTGTTGCGTCTCCCACTTGTGGCCCATTAGGCCCGCAACACTTGCCGGGACCCCCGAAACCCCTTTCGGTCATCCGACGACTCCCCGATACTCCCCGGAACACTTCCGGACTCCGATCACTCTCATCCTATATATCAATCTTCGTCCCCGGACCATTCCGGAGACCCTCGTCACGTCCGGGATCTCATCCGGGACTCCGGACAACCTTCGGTAACCATGCACTGTTCTCACTAACAACCCTAGCGTCACCGATCCTTAAGTGTGTAGACCCTGCGGGTTCGGAAACTATGCAGACATGACCGAGACACTCCCAGGTCAATAACCAATAGCGGGATCTGGATACCCATATTGGTTCCCACACGTTCCTCGATGATCTCATCAGATGAACCACGATGTCAAGGATTCAGGCAATCCCGTATACAGTTCCCTTTGTCTCGTCGGTATGTTACTTGCCCGAGATTCGATCGTCGGTATCTCTATACCTAGTTCAATCTCGTTACCGGCAAGTCTCTTTACTCGTTCCGTAATACATAATCCCGTGACTAACTACTTAGTCACTTTGAGCTCATTGAGATGACGTATTACCGAGTGGGCCCGGAGATACCTCTCCGTCACACGAAGTGACAAATCCCAGTCTCGATCCATGTCAACTCAACAGACACCTTCGGAGATACCTGTAGAGTACCTTTATAGTCACCCAGTTACGTTGCGACGTTTGGCACACACAAAGCACTCTTACGGTGTCAGTGAGTTACACGATCTCATGGTCATAGGATCTTATACCTGACATGCAGAAAACTATAGCGATAACTGATACGATCAAAAGCTATGTTTAACGTTTGGGTCTCGTCCATCACATCATTCTCCTAATGATGTGATCCCGCTATCAAATGACAACTCATGTCTATGACCTGGAAACCGCGGTCATCTTTGATCAACGAGCTAGTCCTGAAGAGGCTTACTAGGGACACAAAGTTTGTCTATTTATCCACACATGTATTTGAGTTTCCAATCAATACAGTTATAGCATGGATAATAAACGATTATCATGAACAAGGAAATATAATAATAACTCTTTTATTATTGCCTCTAGGGCATATTTCCAACAAACTTGCCAACCCATTGGAAGAAAATGTTGAAATTCCACACGATGATCCTTCTCCTATGGATCGAGAAGACCTTGGTGCTTCGAGGGATGACCCCATGGAGTATACAGCTGAACCGGCCAGCCCTGTCCGGACTAACCCTGTGTCATACCCTGCATTTTGTAACATGTTATTTGCATCAATGAAGCATGAAAATTTGGACCAGCAATTTTTTTTGGCAACATTTGGCTTTTATTTGGAATTGAGTTTTTCTTCATGTGCTTTTTCATGTGCTCATTTAAGTCAACTATTACCTCTTGTAGAATTCATCTCCATACCTAAAACTTCTGCCCAATGATCATGCCAAGTGTTATATAGCAGTATAGTATTTTCCTATAAAATAAATTTGGCCAAAATGTATTTTTAAAATTTAGTATTCCAAAAACCTCTGAATTGAGGTTTGCACTGCAAGTACTTGATTTAGGGTGAGAAAATTATTTCAAAAAGTATATTTGAGACATAGTAGTCATAGAACTCCCAAAAACCAGAAAAGTATAATTTTAAAAGTTATTTTCCTATTTTATTTAAAAGCTTTTTCTTAAGGCCAGAAATGGTATTTAATAGGGAAAAATTATTTAAGTATTTCAAAAATATTTGCCAAAATTCAGGGAGATTCATAGGACATATATTGTCCATATATAAGAGTTTCAACACTTGGTCATGTTCAAAATAATGGGCTAATCCCTCCAAAACCCTTTATGGATATTTCAAGCTTTTGAAGTATTTACAAAGGAAATATTCTTCAAAAATTCCAGGGAAATTCTATCATGTCATATATGACATATCTGATGATCTTGCCAAGCCCCATGCCTTGGGAAGCAAGAAAACATCTTCAAAACCCTTCATAACCATTCTGTCCATATTTGAAGTTTGAGCAACTTTACATTGCCAAACTTGTCAAATTGCTCTCAAACTTGGTGCACATGCTAGAATGGCCTAATAAGGCATCTAGACCAAATGGCACAAGATTTGGAGTAGAGCAACTTGATCAGAATACCCCAAAACCCTTTCTGTTCAAATGCAAATTTGAACAACTTTACATTACCAACTTTTTACCTGGAGCTTCAAACTTTGTGGGCATGATCATAACCCCTAATGATGAAACTACACCAAGTGGTGCATCAAGGGGAGATGATTAGCTTGACTTAAACAAGATGAAGCCATTTCTGTTGATTTATAGGGTTCACCAAAGTTACATTGGATAGTTTCTTCAAATGAGCCCAAATTTGGTGAAACACCCTACTTTCATATGACATTCAATCCTGTTAAGTGTCATGGCAAGTGGAGATCATTTGCTTGACCAAAACATGATCAAACACCTTTTGCCTTTTTACCAAAACTACCATCTTGACCCCTTTTACTATTTACCTTGGCCTCAACTTTTTACCACAACTTCATCTAGTTACTATCTATCTCCAGTAACTCCCCCATGTCCCCAGCTCCATGATTGAGGGGTGAAAACCCTAGTTCACCTTGCTGGACAGCAAAAATTCACCAAGTTACCAGCTTCACCTCTCTCTCCTTGATTCTCCAGAGCATCCAAGGCCTCATCCGTGTTGCTTGCATCACCCTGGACCCCCCAGACACGGCGGACGCGCCCAGTGGGCCAATGGCATGCCATGGCATGCGATAAGGCCGCTCCAGAGCGCGCTACAGTGCGCCCCCGCATTGTAGCTTCGCCCAATCGCCTGCCCCCGACCACCTCGAGCTCTCCCCTCGCGCTAGTCGATGCCCCTCGACGTCCGCGACCTCCCCCGCGCTGTCCCCCTCCTTCTTCGCCCTCCAGTGGCCGCCTTCGCACGCGCGCTGGCCGCCCGCAGCCTCCACTCGTCGGCCTCACACGCGCGCGCTGTCTGGAGCTTCCCCCGCTCCTCCTCTCCCCTCTACTAGGCGTAGGACTCGTCCATGAACCACCCCAACTCAAACACAGGCACTAGCACGGCCTCTGGCCTCGTCTGCAACCTCGCCGGCGCACGAGTCCACGGTGGACCGTGGGCTCGGCTATATAAGCGCGCCCGAGCCTCTCCAACGGCACCAACAGCCTCCCCTCACCCCCTTTAGCCCTCCAGCACCACTCATTCATCCCCGAAGAGCCCCAGCGCTCGGGATCGACCGGAGCTCCGCCGCATCGGGCAACCGGCGATCTCACAGTACAAGCCCTCTCAGCTCCTCCTTTTGCTCGATCTAGCACCGCTGTACCTCACTGATGCTTTCCCCTCTCTTCCCCCTCTCTGCAGCTGCCAAAATCGAGCTTGCCAGTAACTCCCCGACGACCCTCCGCCGTCCCACCTCGCCGCCGGCGAACCAGGCCTTCCCGGCGGGTCGCACCACCACCACTACCTCCGCGACTCGCTGCTGAGTCCATCCCTGCCCTCCGTTTGCCCCGCCGTGCCCAGAATCGCCGCCGGTGAGCTCGCCGTCGCCGTGGCCGCAAGGTTGAAGATGACAGGCGGGCCCCGCCTGTCATCCTCACCGCCCTCTCTCTTCCCTCGCAGTCGCTGACAGCCAGGCCCCGCCCGTCAGGTTTAAAATCCTGACGTGCGCGCGCTGGCTCCCAAGCGGCTGGGCTCTTCGCCCTGGGCCGTGCACTGTGGCCATTCTGGCCCAGTGGCACAGGGCTATTTCTTTTTATTCTTTTCTGTAAATACCAATGTTCAAGAAATCGTTAACTGGTAGCTGCTCGGTCGGTTTAGGAGTAGCGATTAATCGGTGAATCGGCCTATTAACTGGATTGATCGGTCGACCATTAATCGGTAGATTGAATAGGAACTTGCCAACATATATCAAGATTTTTTATGTATTATACCATACTCCCAAGATCACAGGTAGTTAGTATACTAAAACATGCTTCCTTAGACATATGAAAATCATAGATAGGAGGTACAATTATTAATCCTAGCTATTAAGGAGCGGGATGGGGATGGAAGGGGTTACGGGTCAAAAATTTGGGCTTCGTTTGCCCACCCATTAATGAACCGGCAGGGATTAATCGGCATGACAACTGATTAATCGGTCTAACTGGCCAATTAATCGGCCCGACAAGTTAACTCGATGAATAGGTGTTATTCGATTCGGCCATGCGGTGAGTAGCAATTAACTGGCCCGTTAACTGATTAATCGGGTGAATTCTTGAACAGTGGTAAATACTTCAAATAATTTTATAGAAATGAATAATTGTCCAAATAAATTCCAATTCCTAAAATCTTGTAATATTCCAACCTATTTAATGGTGTCACTTTCACACATATCCATGAAACTTTTCTGTTCTGTTCAAATTTAAATTCAAATTTGAGCATTAAAACTCCTATTCAAAAATCCTTAGAATCCATTCTGTAACTCCAAAACTCAAACTAAGAATTTTTGCCATCTTAGTTTTCCCTCTAGTATTTAACAAAAATAAGTTGACATTTTTCTGAGCACTTTGATTTTTCTGTTTTCATTGTGGTCTTATTTTTCCGTTGTTATTTCGCGACGATTAGATCCCGTATTTGACAAAGTAGCTGAAGAAGGAGAAGGAGAAGGATTTGAAGACTTTGAAGACCCAACCAATCCAGGCAAGCAGCCCTTTGACCATGATACACTTGTGTTCTTCGGAACTCGTTTGTTTTCGAATGCATAGTGATAAGAATGACGGTGGTGACCTAGTTGAAACCACCACATGATGCATGCTTACTCATGATCTTGCTATGTGCTAGATGTCATAGTAGTGATGCTTAGTGATGCATGTGTGACATGAAACCTTCGTGGTTGAAATCTTTGCATAAACCCCATCGGGTGCCCCTAATGCCCGAGGGTGATGTTGAGTTAGGTCATCACTTGAGGAAGAAGTGATGTGCCGGTAAAAATCTTGTGCATGGGTGAAATAATGGATTAGATTTATGTGTGTCTACCGTCCCAACCAAACATGTGCAACCACTCTACCCCTTATGGGACGGGGCTTTATTGATTACTTAGGTCGATACTAGCATGATGCCCGCATTACTAGTGACGGGAAGACTTGAGGTCTTTCCCGGGACGGGGTCGTGCTTGGATAGACGACCATGACTGTTTTTATAGGGCACCGGACACACCGTTGGTCCCTTCGGGTACGCGTGACATTGAAATTAGGGCAAGTTCCGTGATCTATTGTTTGTACTCGAGGGCCGTGTACCAACGAGTGGACTCTATGTTAGTATCGTCTAAGGAAAGATAATGACCGGGTGCTTCCCCCGAGTACTTGAGGTACTACGGGATCGTGGGTGACACGAAAGCTTCCCGGATCTTGTGGGTAAAGTGCACAACCTCTGCAGAGTGTAAAACTATTCGAATAGCCGTGTCCACGGTCATGGACAGTTGGGTGGTGCTACTTAAACTATGTCCAGAATTTTACTCCATCGATGAAAGTTTGTGTGTGTGATGAGTCAAGGTGGTGACTTGACTCGTTGAGATGAATCATATTCATGTTGATATCGGTAACCTGTCCTCGAGGTTACGAGAAAATTATTGATGCATATACTTGATGGTAGAATATTTTATTCTAGCTCATAGCTAGATTACTCGTTGTTGTTCAATTGCATTGTTACTTTGAACCAAATCATGGGTTGCTTGCGAGTACATTCAAAGTACTCATTGGCTTGCCACTGGTTATTTAATTGGCCAGGCATGGAGGAACAGGAATATGAAGAAGAGTTCTATGGAGACGAACATGCGAACTATGACGCTATCCCAGTCAGAATGCCTGTAGGGTTAAGGTAGATGGCATGGGTTCTACCTATCATCGAAGACTTCCGCTATTTGAGTTATTTGCTATTCAGCCCTTGAGGCTTTATCTATGTAAGACTTGGCCATAATGGCCATAATTTGTGTAAGACGGTATGTATGGATGCAAGACTCTTGTTATTCAGCTTATGTGTGTTCAGTGAGCATTGATCTCTGGGATCACTGTACACGTGCATTCGGTGATCTCGACTTCTAAGTCGGGGTCCCCACAGAGCTGGTATCAGAGCCATCCTGACTGTAGGAAGCATTAGTTAGCATGGGCGTTAGTTAGATGAGACCCCTTTTCAAAAACCTTCTGAACCTCTCTTCTTTTCTAAACCTGAGATTTCATCAGCTTATTAACCTCTCCCATTCCACCTTTGTAGATGGCCGCTGTACCTAAAGAGCACCTGACCACTGGGTTTCCCTTGCTTCTCGAGGATAGCCTCCAGGAGTGTCAGTTCCACCGAGCGCCCATCCTCACCTACATTGAGCATTGGGTTAGCGACACTGAGGTGGAATACCATGTGGAAGTGATCGTGAAGGCAAACGATCCTCCCACAAGTTGGTTCTTCGAGGGACCCCAGATGGCAACTCTACCTCTCGCTGTCGAGGCTGCTGCACTCAAGGCACTAACCCGTCTCCGCGAGCTTCTTTCGGAGATGGCAGCCAAGATGACAACCCGCTTCTTGCCTTACCGGAAGGAAGGTGAAGATGAAAGCAGCGCACTAGCCCCTCCACTGAAGGAAGGACTCTCGCTTCGATTCCAGACCTACTTCAGTCTATGTGCCGACAGCTTGGCACAAGACTTGGCCTCGGAATCCATGAAGCTCCGAGAAGAACTTCACAAGACCAAGGCACTTCTTCGTTGAGCTCAAGAGAAGACAAATAGGATCAAGAAGGAAGGAGCACCTTCCGGACAGTCCGCTATCGCATACCGAGGCAGAAGGCCCTCCGAAGTTGTATCTTCCAAGAATGAAGAACCACCTCGACGACGCCGGATGACGGCAAGGGAATATCGCAAGCTTTTCCCTGCACCACCGACAAAGCACCGTCGTATCCAACTCCTCCACTCCCCCACACCCTCAAGTGACAAGGGGGCCCAGACAGATGAAGACAAGGAGGAAGACCCAGAAGAGCCAGAATACGCGACCGAGCATTCCGCCGCTTAGGCATTATTCGCTACTCGGATATGCCAGTTCGTGACCTCCACGGTAGGATAGGTCGTGTAACCCCTATGCGCAGTCGAGTCCTTGTATGGTTCATATGAAACCATCTAGTGTTTGATTTTGTTATGTCTGGATGCATGTCGTATTCTTCCTTCGGGAATGTGTAAACGACTGCATCACCCGTTTGGATTTTAATGAATGTGTTTGGCCTTTTGGCCCTTGCATGATTTGATTAGTGTCACACCCACCCCCTTACTAGGCACCCATCTATCTTGCTTTCCCTCTTCCAAGTCATGAGACCTTTTACCGCTCCAACAGGATGCCTGTTGTAACTCGTACTGGTACCTCTACCCAGCAGCCTGAAGCCGGAGCATCCGCTCAGTCAGAGGCAGGCCACGACCAAACCAACGACCAAGCTCCACCACCACCACCTCCTCCAAACATGGACATGCCTCAGCTTCTCCAAGCTTTCCGAGAGGAACGCCAAGCCAACACTGTAGCCCTCCAGTTGATTGCTCAAGCTGTCACCAACAACCGCCAGCCGGCGGGGAATGGCAATGGACGTTCCACGTTGGCAGAGTTCAAGAAGCATGCACCGCCAACCTTCATCGAGACTGCTGAACCCCTGGATGCAGACGACTGGGTCCGCACCATTGAGGACTTGCAGGAACTAGTCGGATGCACCGAGGACCGCGAGAAGGTGGCTTATGCAGCCCACTGCCTCGGGGGGACCGCTAGAGCTTGGTGGGATGGATTCAAGGTCATGCATGCTGAACAAGACATCACTTGGGTCAACTTCAAGGCAGAATTCCGCAAAGCCCACATTCCTTCCGGAATCATGGCTATCAAAAAGCGTGAGTTCCGAGCCCTGAAGCAAGGAAGTGGCACTGTCAAGGAGTACATGCAGAAGTTCAGTGTTCTGTCAAGGTATGCCCCTGAAGATGTCAGCACTGATGCTGCAAAAAGGGAGCGCTTCATGGAAGGCCTCAATCAGACTCTGAAATACTCGCTTGTCGTATGCGACTACCCGACCTTCCCTGACCTGGTGAACAAAGCACTTATGCTTGAAGACAAGCGGCGTGCTTTGGAAGACACTCGCAAGCGCAAGATGGTCAGCAAGGGAAGTTCCAGCAACCAAAAGCCTCGTCCGTGGCAGTCAGCCCCGGCCAAGCCAACCTATCAGCAACCAAGAGCTCCTGCACCTCGCACCAACTTTCAGCCTCAGCAGTATGCCAACCCAAGGCCAGCCTTCAACCCCAATAACAGTGGAGGCAACAAGATTAGCAATCCAAACCAAGGCACTTGCTTTGGATGTGGTCAGTCAGGACACATCTCAAGGGTGCGCCCCAACAAGAAGCCAGATGCCCCGCGCCCCAATGCGCAGAACCCAGGACAAGGCCGCGGGATGCCACCAAGGAACCCAGCTCCTCGCAACCCGCCTAACCATGGGAAGGGGCGTGTGAATCACGTCACTGCTGAAGAAGCCTAGGAAGACCCGGACGTCGTGCTGGGTATGTTCCTTGTCAACTCAGCACCTGCAACTGTCTTGTTTGATTCTGGAGCAACGCATTCATTTTTCACTCAAAGATTTGCATTAAAAAGTGGCATGACCCCTACACCCCTGAGTAACCCTATGGTGGTACAAACCCCCAGAGCAGAGATGAGAGCCAAGATAGGCTGTAAGGGAGTCAGTATTACCATTAACGGTGTAGATTTCCTAGCAGACCTCGTCGTCCTGAGATCACAAGGCTTGGATGTGATCCTAGGCATGAATCGGCTCAGCAAGCACCAAGGCTTGTTAGACTGTGCCAATCGGACAGTCACTGTGACCAATGATGAAGGAGTCGAAGTCAAGTTTGCTTCCAACTCCTCTTCCGCTCAAGCCGCTCAAGTCAACTGTCTGTCTGAAGTTGGGCTAGAGCAAGTACCGGTGGTATGCAAGTATCCTGATGTTTTTTCGGATGAACTACCGGGAATGCCCCCTGACTGTGACATTGAGTTCATCATCGAGCTCGTGCCCGGAGTAGGACCCATCTATAAGAAGCCTTATAGAATGGGGACGGAAGAATTAGCCGAGTTGAAGAAGTAGCTGGAAGAGCAGCGGAGGAAGGGATTATCCGCCCAAGTGCTTCCCCTTGGGGATCACCCGTTCTGTTTGTGGCAAAGAGGGACGGTACCATCCGCTTATGCATTGACTATCGTTCCCTCAATGAAGGTACAATCAAGAACAAATATCCACTTCCCAAGATTGAAGATCTGTTTGATCAGCTCAGCGGAGCCAAGGTGTTCTCCAAGATCGACCTCAGATCTGGGTACTACCAGCTGAAGATCAGACCCCAAGATATTCCGAAGACGGCATTTGTGACCAGATATGGCCTGTACGAGTGCATGGTCATGTCCTTTGGGTTAACCAATGCCCCAGCTTACTTCATGTATCTCATGAATAAAGTCTTCATGGAGTATTTGGACAAGTTCGTTGTTGTCTTCATCGATGACATTCTTGTCTTCTCAAAGACGGAGGAAGAGCACGAGCAACATTTGAGGATGGTCCTAGACAAGCTTCGGGAGCACCAACTATATGCCAAATTCAGCAAGTGTGAGTTCTGGCTACATAAAGTTGGATTCTTAGGTCATGTCTTGACCGAAGTAGGATTATCAGTTGATCCCGCGAAGATCTCAAGCTGTGACCCAATGGCAATCTCCAACGACCGTCAAGGAAGTCAGAAGCTTCCTCGGATTTGCGGGCTACTACCGCAAATTCGTGGAAGGATTCTCTAGCATTGCCCGGCCAATGACTCAGCTCCTCAAGAAGGACAAGAAGTTCGAGTGGACGCCAAAATGCGAAGAGAGCTTCCAAGAGCTCAAGAAGAGGTTGACCACCGCCCCAGTTCTGGCAACACCTGATATTCACAAAGAGTTCGTGATATATTGTGATGCCTCTCGAACCGGATTGGGAAGCGTTCTGATGCAAGAAGGCCGAGTCATAGCATACCTCTCCAGGCAGCTACGACCTCATGAAGAGAACTACGCTACTCACGATCTTGAGTTAGCAGCAGTGGTTCATGCCTTGAAGACGTGGCGGCAGTACCTCCTAGGGAAACGGTGTGAGATATACACAGACCACAAAAGTCTGAAGTACATTTTCACCCAAAAGGAATTGAACATGAGGCAGCGAAGATGGTTGGAACTCATCAAAGTCTATGACCTCAGTGTTCAATATCACCCCGGGAAGGCTAACGTGGTGGCCGATGCCTTAAGCAGGAAGGCTTGCTCCTTGAATGACATTATTCAAGAAAGGCAGCCAGCCTTGTTTAAGGAGTTCGAACAATTCAGTTTGGAATTGGTCACCCCTGGATTTCTGGATCATTTGGAAGTCAGACCGACCCTAATGGACGAAGTCAAGAAGACGCAAAGTGGACACGCAAGCATTGAAGGCATCAAGAAGAAGATGAAGCTAGGCAAGGCCCCAGGATTCTCCGAAGACGAGCACGAGATTGTTTGGTACAAAGGCCGCATCTGCGTACCAAACAAGATGGAGCTGAAGAACCTGATCTTGCAAGAAGCCCACACACTCCGTAATCCATCCACCCCGGAGGAACCAAGATGTACCAAGACTTGAAGGCAAGATTTTGGTGGCACGGGATGAAAAGAGAGATTGCAACCTATATTGCAAAGTGTGATGTGTGCCAAAGGGTCAAGGCTGAATATCAGCGACCCGCTGGATTGCTTCAACCACTCAAGGTTCCTGAGTGGAAGTGGGATAAAGTCGGAATGGACTTCATCACGGGATTACCAAGGTCGAATAGAGGACATGACTCCATCTGGGTCATAGTCGACCATTTGACCAAGGTGGCCCACTTCATTCCTGTCAAAACTACTTATGATGGCAACCAGCTGGCAGCTCTCTACATCGACAGAATCGTAAGCCATCATGGCGTTCCCAAGGAGATTGTGTCAAATCGATGAACCCAGTTCACTTCAAGGTTCTGGAAGAAATTCCAAGAAGCCTTGGGAACCAAGTTATCTTTCAGCACGGCTTTTCACCCACAGACCGGAGGTCAGACGGAACGAGTAAATCAAATTCTCGAAGACATGCTCCGAGCCTGTGTCTTGGCATATGGAGCCAAGTGGGAAGATTGTCTCCCTTTTGCCGAGTTCTCCTATAACAACAATTATCAGTCGAGCCTTCAGATGGCACCATTTGAGGTGTTGTACGGACGCAGATGTCGCACACCCCTCAACTGGTCAGAGACTGGAGAAGGGCTAGTCTTTGGACCGGATATTCTCCGCGCAGCAGAAGAGCAAGTCCAACTAGTCAGAGAACGTTTGAAGGCAGCCAAGTCAAGGCAGAAGAGTTATGCTGACACTCACCGTCGGGACATGAGTTTCCATGTCGGGGACCATGTGTACCTGCGGGTAACTCCTCTAAAGGGAACCAAGCGTTTCCACGTCAAGGGGAAGCTCGCACCAAGGTTCATTGGACCCTTTGAGATCACAGCACGATGAGGAGAAGTGGCTTACCAGCTGGAACTACCACCTGAGCTATCCGATGTGCACAATGTATTCCACGTGTCACAACTCCGGAAATGTCTCCAAGTCCCGGACAAGCCTGATCTCTACAAGGATGTTGATCACCAAGCCATTGATCTGCAGCCTGATTTGACCTACCGCGAGAAGCCCATTCGCATTCTAGATGAAGCAGAACGACGGACGCAAAGCCGCACCATCAAGTATTTCAAGGTCTAGTGGAGCAACCACACGGAAGCAGAAGCAACCTGGGAACGTGAAGACTATCTTAGATCCGAGTTTCCCGATCTCTTTTAAGACCTAGTTTAGATATCTCGGTGACGAGATTCTTGTAAGGGGGGTAGGTCTGTCACACCCTGCATTTTGTAACATGTTATTTGCATCAATGAAGCATGAAAATTTGGACCAGCAATTTTTTTTGGCAACATTTGGCTTTTATTTGGAATTGAGTTTTTCTTCATGTGCTTTTTCATGTGCTCATTTAAGTCAACTATTACCTCTTGTAGAATTCATCTCCATACCTAAAACTTCTGCCCAATGATCATGCCAAGTGTTATATAGCAGTATAGTATTTTCCTATAAAATAAATTTGGCCAAAATGTATTTTTAAAATTTAGTATTCCAAAAACCCCTGAATTGAGGTTTGCACTGCAAGTACTTGATTTAGGGTGAGAAAATTATTTCAAAAAGTATATTTGAGACATAGTAGTCATAGGACTCCCAGAATCCAGAAAAGTATAAGTTTAAAAGTTATTTTCCTATTTTATTTAAAAGCTTTTTCTTAAGGCCAGCAATGGTATTTAATAGGGAAAAATTATTTAAGTATTTCAAAAATATTTGCCAAAATTCAGGGAGATTAATAGGACATATATTGTCCATATATAAGAGTTTCAACACTTGGTCATGTTCAAAATAATGGGCTAATCCCTCCAAAACCCTTTATGGATATTTCAAGCTTTTGAAATATTTACAAAGGAAATATTCTCCAAAAATTCCAAGGAAATTCTATCATGTCATATATGACATATCTGATGATCTTGCCAAGCCCCATGCCTTGGGAAGCAAGAAAACATCTTCAAAACCCTTCATAACCATTCTGTCCATATTTGAAGTTTGAGCAACTTTACATTGCCAAACTTGTCAAATTGCTCTCAAACTTGGTGCACATGCTAGAATGGCCTAATAAGGCATCTAGACCAAATGGCACAAGATTTGGAGTAGAGAAACTTGATCAGAATACCCCAAACCCCTTTCTGTTCAAATGCAAATTTGAACAACTTTACATTACCAACTTTTTACCTGGAGCTTCAAACTTTGTGGGCATGATCATAACCCCTAATGATGAAACTACACCAAGTGGTGCATCAAGGGGAGATGATTAGCTTGACTTAAACAAGATGAAGCCATTTCTGTTGATTTCTAGGGTTCACTAAAGATACATTGGCTAGTTTCTTCAAATGAGCCCAAATTTGGTGAAACACCCTATTTTCATATGATATTCAATCCTGTTAAGTGTCATGGCAAGTGGAGATCATTTGCTTGACCAAAACATGATCAAACACCTTATGCCTTTTTACCAAAACTACCATCTTGACCCCTTTTACTATTTACCTTGGCCTCAACTTTTTACCACAGCTTCATCTAGTTACTATCTATCTCCATTAACTCCCCCATGTCCCCATCTCCATGATTAAGGGGTGAAAACCCTAGTTCACCTTGCTGGACAGCCAAAATTCACCAAGTTACCAGCTTCACCTCTCTCTCCTTGATTCTCCAGAGCATCCAAGGCCTCATCCGTGTTGCTTGCATCACCCTGGACCCCCCCAGACACGGCAGACGCACCCAGAGGGCCAATGGCATGCCATGGCATGTGATAAGGCCGCTCCAGAGCGCGCTACAGTGCGCCCCCGCACTATAGCTTCGCCCAATCGCCTGCCCCGACCACCTCGAGCTCTCCCCTCACGCCAGTCGATTCCCCTGGACATCCGCGACCTCCCCCGGCGCTGTCCCCCTCCTCCTCCGCCCTCGAGTGGCCGCCTTCGCACGCGCGTTGGCCGCCCACAGCCTCCACTCGTCGGCCTCACACGCGCGCGCTGTCTGGAGCTTCCCCCGCTCCTCCTCTCCCCTCTACTAGGCGTAGGACTCGTCCACGAACCACCCCAACTCAAACACAGGCACTAGCATGGCCTCTGGCCTCGTCTGCGACCTCGCTGGCGCACGAGTCCACGGTGGACCGTGGGCTCGGCTATATAAGCGCGTCCGAGCCTCTCCAATGGCACCAACAGCCTCCCCTCACCCCCTTTAGCCCTCCAGCACCACTCGTTCATCCCCGAAGAGCCCCAGTGCTCGGGATCGACCGGAGCTCCGCCGCGTCGGGCAACCGGCGATCTCGCAGTACAAGCCCTCTCAGCTCCTCCTTTTGCTCGATCTAGCACCGCCGTACCTCACTGATGCTTTCCCCTCTCTTCCCCCTCTCTGCAGCTGCCGAAATCGAGCTAGCCAGCAACTCCCCGACGACCCTCCGCCGTCCCACCTCGCCGCCGGCGAACCAGGCCTCCCCGGCGGGTCGCACCACCACCACTACCTCTGTGACTCGCTGCTGAGTCCATCCCTGCCCTCTGTTTGCCCCGCCGTGCCCAGAATCGCCGCCGGTGAGCTTGCCATCGCTGTGGCCGCAAGGTTAAAGATGACAAGCGGGCCCCGCCTGTCATCCTCACCGCCCTCTCTCTCCCCTCGCAGTCGCTGACAGCCAGTCCCCACCCGTCAGGTTTAAAATCCTGACGTGCGCGCGCTGGCTCCCGAGCGGCTGGGCTCTTCGCCCTGGGCCGTGCACTGTGGCCATTCTGGCCTAGTGGCACAGGGCTATTTCTTTTTATTCTTTTCTGTAAATACTTCAAATAATTTTACAGAAATGAATAATTGTCCAAATAAATTAATTCCAACTCCTAAAATCTTGTAATATTCCAACCTATTTAATGGTGTCACTTTCACACATATCCATGAAACTTTTCTGTTCTGTTCAAATTTAAATTCAAATTTGAGCATTAAAACTCCTATTCAAAAATCCTTAGAATCCATTCTGTAACTCCAAAACTCAAACTAAGAATTTTTGCCATCTTAGTTTTCCCTCTAGTATTTAACAAAAATAAGTTGACATTTTTCTGAGCACTTTGATTTTTCTGTTTTCATTGTGATCTTATTTTTCCGTTGTTATTTTGCGACGATTAGATTCCGTATTTGACGAAGTTGCTGAAGAAGGAGAAGGAGAAGGATTTGAAGACTTTGAAGACCCAGCCAATCCAGGCAAGCAGCCCTTTGACCATGATACACTTGTGTTCTTCAGAACCCGTTTGTTTCCGAATGCATAGTGATAAGAATGACGGTGGTGACCTAGTTGAAACCACCACATGATGCGTGCTTACTCATGATCTTGCTATGTGCTAGATGTCATAGTAGTGATGCTTAGTGATGCATGTGTGACATGAAACTTTCGTGGTTGAAATCTTTGCATAAACCCCATCGGGTGCCCCTAATGCCCGAGGGTGATGTTGAGTTAGGTCATCACTTGAGGAAGAAGTGATGTGCCGGTAAAAATCTTGTGCATGTGTGAAATAATGGATTAGATTTATGTGTGTCTACCGTCCCAACCAAACATGTGCAACCACTCTACCCCTTATGGGACGGGGCTTTATTGATTACTTAGGTCGATACTAGCATGATGCCCGCATTACTAGTGACGGGAAGACTTGAGGTCTTTCCCGGGACGGGGTCGTGCTTGGATAGACGACCATGACTGTTTTTACAGGGCACCGGACACACCGTTGGTCCCTTCGGGTACGCGTGACATTGAAATTAGGGCAAGTCCCGTGATCTATTGTTTGTACTCGAGGGCCGTGTACCAACGAGTGGACTCTATGTTAGTATCGTCTAAGGAAAGATAATGACCGGGTGCTTCCCCTGAGTACTTGAGGTAGTGCGGGATCGAGGGTGACACGAAAGCTTCCCGGATCTTGTGGGTAAAGTGCGCAACCTCTGCAGAGTGTAAAACTATTCGAATAGCCGTGTCCACGGTCATGGACAGTTGGGTGGTGCTACTTAAACTATGTCCAGAATTTTACTTCATCGGTGAAAGTTTGTGTGTGTGATGAGTCAAGGTGGTGACTTGACTCGTTGAGATGAATCATATTCATGTTGATATCGGTAACCTGTCCTCGAGGTTACGAGAAAATTATTGATGCATATACTTGATGGTAGAATATTTTATTCTAGCTCATAGCTAGATTAATCGTTGTTGTTCAATTGCATTGTTACTTTGAACCAAATCATGGGTTGCTTGCGAGTACATTCAAAGTACTCATTGGCTTGCCACTGGTTATTTAATTGGCCAGGCATGGAGGAACAGGAATATGAAGAAGAGTTCTATGGAGACGAACATGCGAACTAGGACACTATCCCAGTCAGAATGCCTGTAGGGTTAAGGCAGATGGCATGGGTTCTACCTATCATCGAAGACTTCCGCTATTTGAGTTATTTGCTATTCAGCCCTTGAGGCTTTATCTATGTAATACTTGGCCATAATGGCCATAATTTGTGTAAGACGGTATGTATGGATGTAAGACTCTTGTTATTCAGCTTCTGTGTGTTCAGTGAGCATTGATCTCTGGGATCACTGTACACGTGCAATCGGTGATCTCGACTTCTAAGTCGGGGTCCCCACACCCTGCTCGGGCTAGTCCAGCCCCTGCTAGTCCTATTCATGCCAATCCCGCTGCTGCTGATCCTTCCAGGCCAACTGCTGCTTCAACTGACGATGTCGAGATTACTGGGACCGGTTTTACCACCCCAGGAGAGCCTGTCGTTCTGGCCAAGCACACTGCCAAGGAGGAGTTTCTCCAAAGTGATAAGGGCAAATGGAACACCGATCTGTCCAGCTATGCATAGCTTAGTGCTCAAGAACTTCACTCCGGGTACCTAAACCGGCTACACACCAGCCGTGACTATGAAGCCGGTCTGGTAAACTTAATGAAGGAACGCTATGTGGTAACTTCCTTTCCTGTCTTTTATCTCTGCTCGTGCCTTGTCATTGTACCTTTAGTCCATCGTAGCCCCCAAGTGTCGGTTTAGCCTTTAAGGGTGAACCGGGACTTCAGTATATCAACTAGAATAACTTTGATTTGCAGTTGTAGCTCCCAAGGGCCGGTTTACTCCATTGCGGGTGAACCGAGACTTTTCCTATGTTTAGAACGATGTCACATTAGCCCCCAAGTGCCAAGTATATAACTTGTTATGTGCTTGGGACTTGTCTAAAAAAATTGCCTGCTTTCACTGCAAATGTACATTAGCCCCCAAGTGTCAAGTGCATAACGTGTTTATGTGCTTGGGACTTTGATTGAATTGCTTTATGACTTTCTGATATACTTTATCCTTGGCAGACTGACTTGAACCGGAGGGCCTCTGAAATAACTGAACCCCGGATAGCCTAACCTTCCAAGAGACTACTTCGGTTAAAGCCAAGGAGGAGCTTACCCTTGCTTTAGCTAATACGGAGAAGCTGAAGAAGGAGTTTGAAGGGGAGCGGTCAACTTGGGAAGCTGAAAAGGCTGCACTGGAAAAGAGAGCCAATGACGCAGAGGCAGCTCTTAACCCGGTGACGGAGGAGCTGTCCGGGTTAAAGCAGCATATAAATGACATGACATCTGCAATCTTTGGTAAGTTCTCGTTGACATAAGTTTATCCTTGCTATCTTGTACTGCTCCGGTTTAACTCATGATTCGTACGCAGGGAGTCGCGTTACTCATCTTGGGGATGATGTGCGGAAGAAACTGAAGGCTGCTTACACTTTGGTGGAGCAGCTATACTCCGGCGCGCAAAGGACCATTAGTGCTATCTCCCATAATAAACCGGCTCCGACCACCATCCAAGGTACTTTGGAGAAACTATCAATTTTGCCTGCTCGCATTGTCGAAGTGAAGAAATCCTCCGCAAGAGATGGCTCTCTAATGGCTTTAACCCGAGCCAAGGCATGGGTTCCTGATTTTGATCCGGCTGAGGCAATGAATGGCTATCCAAGTATGAAGGAGGGCGGATCAGCTTTCTCCAGTGATGATCTGCATGCTTTAACTAAGGATATGCGGCCTCTTGCCAGTAAACTTGCTGATGAAGCGGATTTATCAAGATATCATCCGGGTTACGATTTGGAGAACGTACGGGTGGAGCGTCCGTCCTATGACATTGAAAATATTATTCCACCCGTCCGTAAGCACACCTTCGCTCCTGACATTGATCCATCAGAACTTATAAATGACGAAGTTTATTTTCGAGCCCTTGCCAAGATTGACTGGAGCACCACTCATTTCCAACAGCTAGAAGAAGTCACCGAAGACCCGGAGTAGGCTGACCCTCAATCGTCACGACGGGCTGATGCGGAATCGTGAACCAGCTCTGGTTTATCTTTATGCCTTGAGCACTTATGAGGAAACCGATATTCTTTTGGGCCTTTTGGTGCCTTGTAATAGAATAGTTGAAATACTGTCCTTGTCCCACACTATCTTTTGTGATATTTCTTTGATTAGCAGCTTCTGAAATACATCCTGCTTTCAATGCTTTGCCGGTTTATTCTACGTGTTTCTGCACAAAACCAAGTTTAAAGTGTCCTATTGGTTTACCGCCGGACGGGTCATATTGCCCAAACACATGATCTAAGTTAATAACCTGAACTGTGTATAAAAATATAAGTATACATCATACCTGCGATTAAGTGTATCTTAATAAACCATAATCCGACAGGAACAATCCAAGGTGTAAGTGCTGATGACTCCCTTGGTTATTTGTCGGCTCACCATGAAGGCCGGTCCGGGTTACAATGAACTCCAGTTTAGCTGTAATTTAGTGCTGGTGTTTATAACCCAGACTATAACTCTGTAAATACAGATGTAGTGGCAACTTTGTAGCCAGCCACTCCTTGAATCAATGGACTTGGTTGATAAACCAATGAACTTGAAGATAAAGATTTGAGAAATCATAAAAAATAGAAAATAAAGTTTTTTGGGCAAATAAGACCATGTAGTCGAGGCTTTTTACGAGCTGCCAGGCTCCAAATTCGAGGCTTTTTATGAGCTGCCAGGCTACTGTCATTAACCATTTTAGCAAAGCCTATTAAGATGATCCGCAATCCTTAACCAAATCATCAATGCCAAATTCTACTAAGTTCAAAAAATCTCATAAAGACTTGACTTGTGTAATCACTTAATGATCGTCAATTTAATGTTACCAAGTTCAGGGTCCAGAAGGATTGACTTCTGTGTACGTTCGACGGGTCGTACCAGGTTTACCTGGACGGTGTGATTTACTTGATGCGGGCAGGTTAATCCGGGGTTTTAGGTATATACACCAAGCTTCCAAGCCGTGTTCACTACAAGATTTTTCAACTCACTGATGAACTTGCATCAGGAGCCCCCAGGTAGCGTTTGAGCATTGCTCGTCGGGGCCTATGTTTGAGTTGTGCTAGGCATCAAACTCTCTTTTGCCCCTCACCATCATGTGGAAATTGCCGAAGCAACCAGAGCTGTGCTCTTATGATGGTCTTGATGTGGCCGCCGGATTAAGAGGCCATGGGAAACTCCCTTGCCCACGGAAGCCCCCATGTGATACTCTTATGAACAGAAAAGACGGCTGATACCTCGATTTATCGAGGGGGCCGGTTTAAGAGGCCATAGGAAACTCCCTTGCCCACGGAAACCCCCATGTGATACTCTTATGAAAAAGATGGCTGATACCCCGGTTTACCGGGGGCGCCGGTTTATTATATTGATCATAATATATACATTGTACATAAAGCGAAGCCTATGGCTCAAGTATAGTAAGGTCGAAGAAGAGCGATGTTCCACGGCCGCTTGGTCTCCTCCTCCGCCGTACGTGAGTCCTTATGTTCTCGAATGTTGACGAGGTAGTATGATACGTTGTGCAGGTTCTTGCTGACCACAAAGGGTCCTTCCCAAGGTGGGGACAACTTATCCATGTTCGTTTGGTCTTGGATGAGCCGGAGCACCAAATCTCCTTCTTGAAACGTCCTGGTTTTAACCCGGCGACTATGGTACCGGCGCAGGTCTTGCTGATAAATCGCCGATCGAGCTGCTGCCATATCCCATTCCTCGTAAGCCGCCACCCGCGGCGAGTCATGACAGATATCACTAGGGAGGACCGCTTCAGCTCCATATACCATGAAGAAAGGCGTGTACCCTGTGAATCTGTTAGGTGTAGTGTTGATGCTCCATAGTACAGAAGGCAACTCCTCCACCCAACAACCCGGTGTTCTCTGCAAAGGAACCATGAGCCGGGGTTTGATGCCTCGCAAGATCTCTTGATTGGCTCGTTCAGCTTGGCCATTAGACTGAGGGTGAGCTACTGATGATACATCAAGACGGATGTGCTCTCGTTGACAGAACTCCTCCATCGCCCCCTTGGATAGATTGGTGCCATTATCAGTTATGATGCTGTGTGGAAAGCCAAACCGGAAATCACCTTTTTGATGAACTGAACCGCTGTTGCTGCATCACACTTACTGACAGGCTCCGCTTCAACCCATTTGGTAAACTTGTCCACTGCCACCAAAAGGTGGGTTTTCTTATCTTGGGATTTCTTGAAGGGTCCAACCATATCAAGCCCCCAGGTCGCAAACGGCCAAGTAATTGGGATCATCCTCAACTCCTGCGCCGGTATATGAGCACGCCGTGAAAATTTCTGACAAGCATCACATTTTCTGACCAAGTCCTCTGCATCAGCATGGGCCGTTAACTAGTAGAACCCATGACGAAAAGCTTTAGCCACCAAAGATTTTGAACCGGCGTGATAACCACAATCCCCTTCATGAATCTCTCTAAGAATATCACAACCTTCTTCTGGTGACGCACATCGCTGAAGCGCTCCAGAAACGCTGCGATGATGAAGTTCTCCATTGACAATAGTCATGGACTTAGACCGCCAGATTATCTACCGAGCCAAGATTTCATCCTCTAGTAACTCACCTCGGTTCATGTATGCCAGGTAAGGAAGTGTCCAATCCGGAATGACATGAAGTGCCGCGACCAATTGCGCCTCCAGATCAGGAACAACCAATTCATCCGCTGTAGGTAACTGCACCGACAGATTATGCAACTCATCCAAGAAGGTATTGCTAGGTGGCTTCTCACCCCTCGTTGGTTATCCCAAGTGGAAGGTTTGAGATGCAGTGTAGCAGAAGTTTTCCCTTGGTAATACCAAGGATCGATTTCCCAGAGACTCCCAGTTTCAACAAGAAGGTGTCAACTGCTAACGGCGCCGGATATTAGCAATCAACGTGGACCTGCACACAGATACAAATAACTTTGCTCCCAACGAGTACAGAGAGGTTGTCAATCCCTCCGGCCTTGTAGTTTACAAAGGATCAAACGCAAGTGATAATAGTGATAGGTATAATTGCAATAGTAAGTAAATAGCGGATGTGATCAATGATGGTAATATGGACCGGAGTCTCATGATGTTCACTAGTGATGTCTCTCTCCCAAAAGACGATAAAACAGCTATGTGAGGTAAACGAATTACAGCTGGGCAATTGACAGGACCATGTGCGCAAACCAATGCTGATTACATTGCAAGAAAGGTTGAGGTTCAAAGCATGGGCGGTACGCCAAAGTAAGTAGACCGAAATCCATCAATATCTACTACTAATCATCCACCTTGAGATATCTATCCAGAACATCTCGCTGGTATTAAGTTGCGAGCCCCACCCATAGTGTAAACTCAAAGCAACAGACAACTGCATTAAAAGAACTTTGCGTAAAGTAAACAATCCTTGCACCCGCGGGCACAAGCACCGTTGTTTCCCCCCTTGTGGCAACAGCACATCCCCTAGACTCATGTTTCTGTCACTCAAGCTAGTCATCGAGGGGCATGAACCCACAATCGAGCATAACGTTCCCTCTTGGAGTCACTACCTACTACTTGGCCAAAGCAATAAATAACAACGGAGAACATGCAAGAATTACTTACGAACATAAACATAAAAGAGGTGAATCAAATATATTACTCAAACACAATCTGAACATAATCTCATAATCCATCGGATCCCAGCAAACTCATCATAGCAACAACATAAGGATTACATATGTGCCTCGATCATGTAGGGCAGCTCACGAGGACTAATTAGTGAAGCACAAGAACGGGAGGAGAACATCACATAACTACTGTTCATGGACCCATGGTCCAAGGGAGACTACTCACAACTCATCCGGGAGGCGTCCATGGTGGTGTAGAAGCTCCCGGTGGTGATCCTCCCCTCCGGCAGGGTGCCGGGAAGGGTTCTCCTGGTGCTCCCGATCTTGGAAGCGGCGGCGGCGGCGGAATAGAGATGAGATCGCGAAAAAGAGTTCCTGTTTCGAGGGTTTCGGGAGACGCTTTAAATATATGCCAAAGGGGGGCATCGGAGGAGCCTCGGGGGGCCCAGGCGCCCCCCCGACGCGGCCCAGGGGGGGGCGCCGCCAGGGCGCCTGGAGCCCTGGTGCCCCCCCCGGCTGTCCTTCGGGCGCACGGTAGGTTCTGGAACGCTGATTTTTTATATAATTTTTCTGGATTTTTCCTGGCAGTTCTCGTAATGTGAAAACCTGAAATACAAAAACAGCCGAAAACACAAACTGGCACTGGGGTGCACTGAGTTAATAGGTTAGTCCAAATATGATCAAAAGTGTATGGAAGTGTATAAATATCATAGCAATATCACCCAAAAGAGGCATGGAGCAAGCAGAAATTATAGATACGTTTTGGACGTATCAACATCCCCAAGCTTAATTCCTGCTCGTCCTCGAGTAGGTAAATGATAACAAGAATAATTTCTGTGGTGACATGCTATTAACCATATAGGACTTTTTCATAGTCATATGACAAATGCTTACTGAGACAATGAATCTATAGTAATTAAGTTGCCTCATGAGAAAATCACAAAGGACTGAAAGTTTTACAATATGATAATGAAACATCAAATAGATTTGCAATGAATATGATGTGCAAATATGATAAAGTGATATCTAGCTTGCCCCCTTTAGTGAAGCAAAACATAAATGCAGGGGCACCTCCAAGGTTTAAGTGATGACTAGATACAATGATTTCAGAATAAACGATATCACAATCATGCAAAAGACAATGCTACTTTGGGACAATGCACATTACACTCAGAATGACAATCATGCTCTCAGTAGTTGGTGCTTTTAAAAGAAGGTGGAGACTCAACATAAAAGTAAAAGAATGGCCCTTCATAGAGGGAAGTAGGGATTACTCATGTGCTAGAGCTTTTTATTTTGAAAACATAGAAACAATTTTGTCAACGGTAGTAGTACTTCATATGTGTTATGCATAAGACATCCTATAAGTTGCAAGCCTCATGCATCGAATACCAATAGTGCTCGCACCTTGTCCTAATTAGCTCGGATTTCCATGGATTGTCATTGCATTACATATGTTTCAACCAAGTGTCACAAAGGGGTACCTCTATGTCACCTGTACAAAGGTCCAAGGAGATAGATCGCATTTGATTTCTCGTTTTTGATAGATCTCAACTTGAGGACATCCATACCGGGACAACATAGAAAATAGATAATGGACTCCTCTTTAATGCTTAAGCATATTCTCATAAGAGATTGAGGATTAATGTCCAAGCTAAAACTTCCACCATGATACATGGCTTTGGTTGGCGGCCCGATGTTCTTCTCTAACAATATGCATACTCAAACATTCAACCCATGGCAAATCACCCTTACTTCAGACAAGACGAACATGCATAGCAACTCACATGATATTCAACAAAAGTGTAACAGTTGATGGCGTCCCCAGAAACATGGATACCGCTCAGCAAGCAACTTATAAGAATAAGATACATAAGCGACATATTCTTTACCACAATAGTTTTTAAGCTATTTTCCCATGAGCTATGTATTGCAAAGACAAGGAATTATTTTGAAGGTTTTAAAGGTAGCACATGTAAATTTACTTGGAGTGGCGGTGAAATACCACATATAGGTAGGTATGGTGGACTCATATGGCATAACTGGTTTAAAAGGATGTGGATGCACAAGCAGTCAGTCCGCTTAGTACAGGTGGAGGTTAGCAAAAGACTGGGAGCGACCAACTAAGAGAGCAATGACGGTCATAATCATGCAGAGCGACAAAGCAACATTGAATCAGGCATGGAAGTTATATCGCTACTCAGAAACAAAAGATCATCAAGGCTTGACAGACTTTCTTTACAGTCTTAAATATGCGTGAGCATATGCCAAGTCAATCAAAATAAATTCTTGAAGGAAGATATTACTAAACCATACCACATCATTGGCAAACAAATCATGTTGGTACTCCAATAACACATTGGGAATCCCCCAGCTATTTGAGACTAACCATAAGAAAACCTGAACTACTAAGCGCCATTATGCACGTAGGATCTTTATCATAGACATATTAACCAATGCAACGGAAGCAAACTCTCTTAATAAGGTGAGCATGGTAATTGAAGAGAGTTCAAGCAACCAACTAAACAAAAGCTCTTTAAAAAGATAAGCATGAATACTAAGAGCAGAGCATGATAGTAGCTATTTAAAAGACAAAGAACACACACAGCAAAGATAGTCATGAAAATTCTATATTATGTTCTAGATAGAAGTGGAGCGTGTTTCTCTCCCACATAAAGAACGCTGAGTTCCGACTCGTTATGAAAAACTAAAAAGGAAACTAAAAGCAAGATGCTCCAAGCATAGCACATAACACATGAAGTGATTAAAATATAGTGGAACGAAAGACGAACTGATAATGTTGATGGAGAAGGGGATGCACGGGGGCATCCCCAAGCTTAGACGCTTGAGTCTCCTTAAATATTTCTTGGGGGTGCATGGGGGCATCCCCAAGCTTGAGCGCTTGACACTCCTGAATCTTTTTATCATCTTCCCTCGCACACTTGAAAACTCCCTTCATACATAACTCATCATAATCTGATTAGCGAGGTTAATACCCATAATAAAATAATTATACCTTGCTGGAAATAAAGATATTCTTGAAGGTCTACTGTTTCTCAAGATTGCCAAAAGGTTTTTGCAAAGAAAAAGCAAGCTCTTGGTTTGCAAAATGAAGGAAAAGCAAAACAGGACAGAATCTGTGAAAAACGGAACAGCAGGTAGTAAATGATTTGTTCGGGGCACTTCTGCAACTCAAATAAAAAAACTCAGAACAGACGCACGAAAGACAATTATATAGAGAACGCTGTAGAAAAAATTCATACCAAAAATATGATCTGGTGATTTTATACGAATTTTTCTATCCAAGGACAGAATCTGTTTCCTGGACAGCACCTCAGAACTTTTGAACTTTCTAGCAATCAGAGGCTATACTTGGCACAAATATGAAAAGCAAAGATACAATGATGATGCTACAGTAGTAAACAACATCAAGACACAACAAAAGCAAAATAAATTTATTCATTGGGCTGCCTCCCAAAAGCGCTTTCTTTTATGCCTTTAAGCTAGGCATAATGCAAAGAGATCAAGTTTTATCAAGAGTAAAAGAATAGCTAGCCCGTACAACGGACTCAAAAGGTAACTTGATCTTCTTTCGAGGGAAGTGTTCCATCCCTTTCTTGAGAGGAAACTGAAATTTTATATTACCCTCTTTCATGTCAATGATAGCACCAACGGTGCGTAGAAAAGGACGTCCCAAAATAATTGGACACGAAGGTTCACATTCAATATCCATAATAGTAAAATCAACGGGAACATAATTATCATTGACAACGATAAGAACATCGTCGATCCTCCCCAAAGGTTTCTTTATGGAAGAATCAACGAGACGAACACCAAAAGAACAAGAACCAAAAGGTTTCAATTTAAGCATATCATATATTCTTTTGGGCATAACAGAGGTACTAGCTCCAACATCACATAATGCATAGCAAGAGAAGTCATTCAATTTAATTTTTATCATAGGATCCCAATCATCTTCTAGCTTTCTAGGTATGGAGGCTTCTACTCTAAGTTTCTCCTCCCTAGCTTTGATGAGAGCATTAGTGATATGCTCTGTGAAGGCAAGGTTAATCGTGCTAGTGCGGGGGTCTCTAGACATCTTGTGAAGGAAATCAATAACTTCGGTAAGAGTGCAATTATCAAAATCAAGGTCACTAGCATCAAGTAAAGTGGTAGTGGTGTCCTTTAGGTTCACTTGTTTGGTAGTTTCTATAGTCATAGCATCACCATTAATAGGTCCATCGGGACCAGGAGTACATTGGGTGCTAAGAGTTTGGATATCCTCAACAACTTGGATAGTAGCAACAGTGTGGTGGGTAGGAAGGCTCTTAATTCTATCTTCTTCCTCCCTTTCTCTAGCCCATCTCTCTTTAAGTTTAGCCATCATCCTAATATTTTCATTAATTTGCACTTGAATAGCATTCATAGGAGTGACCTTCCTCTCCTCAAGAGGAGAAGTTCTAATTTTAAGCAATTCTACCTCATTGGCTAAATTGTCTACCTTTGAAGAGAGATCATCTAGTTTATGTAGTTTTTCTTCTACACTCTTATTAAAGGCTTTTTGGGTAGTGATGAAATCTTTAAGCATAATCTCTAGTTCAGTAGTGGAGTTCCTGGTGCTAGGATAAGCATTGTTGTTCCCATAAGAATTAGAGGGGAATGGTCTAGGATTGCTACCAAAATTACTCCTATAAGCATTGTTGTTAAAATTGTTTCTAGAGATAAAGTTCACATCTACTTGTTCTTGAGCAATCAAAGAATTTAAAGGAACATCACGAGGATCAACAGAGGATTGCTTCAAAAGTAGAGGCATGATCAAGTCAACTTTTTCATTTAAGGAGGAAATCTCCTCGACGGAGTTTACCTTCCTACCTGTTGGAGCGCGTTCGGTGTGCCATTGGGAATAGTTGGTCATCATCTCATCGAGAAGTTTTGTGGCAGCACCAAGTGTAGTTGACATAAAAGTTCCTCCCGCGGCCGAATCTAACAAGTTCCGCGAGGTAAAGTTCAAGCCTGCATAAAAAGTATGGATAACCATCCAAGTAGTCAAACCGTGAGTAGGGCAGTTCTTGATAAGAGATTTCATACGTTCCCAAGCTTGGGCAACGTGTTCATTATCCAATTGTTTAAAATTCATTATGTTACTTCTCAGTTGGATAATTTTAGCAGGTGGATAGTATTTTCCGATAAAAGCATCTTTGCACTTGTCCCATGAATCTATGCTATTTCTAGGCAAAGACTGAAACCAAATTTTAGCTCCTCCTCTCAAGGAGAAAGGAAAAAGCTTAAGCTTAACAATATTACCATCTATTTCTTGGTACTTTTGCATATCACAAAGTTCAACAAAGTTGTTCAAGTGTAAAGCAGCATCATCTCCAGCACCGGAGAATTGATCTTTCATGACTAAGTTCAGTAAAGCAGGTTTAATTTCATATGAAGGTGCTGAAGTGGCAGGTGTAGTGATAGGTGTGCTGATAAAGTCATCGTTGTTGTGACTAATGAAGTCACACAACTTGGTGTTCTCGGTGGAACCCATTGTAGCAAGCAAGCAAGATAACTATTTTTGTGATTTTCGTTAAAAGATACTAAAGCAAAACTGAAAAGTAAACTAACAAGACTAAAAGCAAAGGTAAAAGATAGCGTGCAACTCCCCTATCCTGAAGAGTGGAGTCCCCGGCAACGGCGCCAGAAATTGCTTTGCTAGGTGGCTTCTCACCCCTCGTTGGTTACCCCAAGTGGAAGGTTTGAGATGCAGTGTAGCAGAAGTTTTCCCTTGGTAATACCAAGGATCGATTTCCCAGAGACTCCCAGTTTCAACAAGAAGGTGTCAACTGCTAACGGCGCTGGATATTAGCAATCAACGTGGACCTGCACACAGATACAAATAACTTTGCTCCCAACGAGTACAGAGAGGTTGTCAATCCCTCCGGCCTTGTAGTTTACAAAGGATCAAACGCAAGTGATAATAGTGATAGATATAATTGCAATAGTAAGTAAATAGCGGAAAAGTAAATAGCGGATGTGATCAATGATGGTAATATGGACCGGAGTCTCATGATGTTCACTAGTGATGTCTCTCTCCCAAAAGACGATAAAACAGCTATGTGAGGTAAACGAATTACAGCTGGGCAATTGACAGGACCATGTGCGCAAACCAATGCTGACTACATTGCAAGAAAGGTAGAGGTTCAAAGCATGGGCGGTACGCCAAAGTAAGTAGACCGAAATCCATCAATATCTACTACTAATCATCCACCTTGAGATATCTATCCAGAACATCTCACTGGTATTAAGTTGCGAGCCCCACCCATAGTGTAAACTCAAAGCAACAGACAACTGCATTAAAAGAACTTTGCGTAAAGTAAACAATCCTTGCACCCGCGGGCACAAGCACCGTTGTTTTCCCCCTTGTGGCAACAGCACATCCCCTAGACTCATGTTTCTGTCACTCAAGCTAGTCATCGAGGGGCATGAACCCACAATCGAGCATAACGTTCCCTCTTGGAGTCACTACCTACTACTTGGCCAAAGCAATAAATAACAACGGAGAACATGCAAGAATTACTTACGAACATAAACATAAAAGAGGTGAATCAAATATATTACTCAAACACAATCTGAACATAATCTCATAATCCATCGGATCCCAGCAAACTCATCATAGCAACAACATATGGATTACATATGTGCCTCGATCATGTAGGGCAGCTCACAAGGACTAATTAGTGAAGCACAAGAACGGGAGGAGAACATCACATAGCTACTGGTCATGGACCCATGGTCCAAGGGAGACTACTCACAACTCATCCGGGAGGCGTCCATGGTGGTGGAGAAGCTCCCGGTGGTGATCCTCCCCTCCGGCAGGGTGCCGAGAAGGGTTCTCCTGGTGCTCCCGATCATGGAAGCGGCGGCGGCGGCGGAACAGAGATGAGATCGCGAAAAAGAGTTCCTGTTTCGAGGGTTTCGGGAGACGCTTTAAATATATGCCAAAGGGGGGCATCGGAGGAGCCTCGGGGGGCCCAGGCGCCCCCCCGGCGCGGCCCAGGGGGGGGGGGGCGCCGCCAGGGCGCCTGGAGCCCTGGTGGCCCCCCGGCTGTCCTTCAGGCGCACGGTAGGTTCTGGAACGCTGATTTTTTATATAATTTTTCTGGATTTTTCCTGGCAGTTCTCGTAATGTGAAAACCTGAAATACAAAAACAGCCGAAAACAGAAACTGGCACTGGGGTGCACTGAGTTAATAGGTTAGTCCAAATATGATCAAAAGTGTATGGAAGTGTATAAATATCATAGCAATATCACCCAAAAGAGGCATGGAGCAAGCAGAAATTATAGATACGTTTTGGACATATCAGGTATTAGGTGGAACCGGTTTATGCTGAGAACCTAGCCGGCTTAACGCATCGGCCGCTTCATTCTTTCGCCGGTTTATATGATCCACCTGATAACCCTTGAAGTGTCCAGCGATAGCGTCCACTTCTTGTCTATATGCTGCCATGAGCGGATCCTTGGAGTCCCACTTGCCAGATACTTGCTGTGCCACCAGATCTGAATCACCAAAGCACTTAACCCGGCTCAAGTTCATTTCCTTGGCCATCCGCAGACCATGGAGAAGAGCTTCATACTCAGCAGCATTGTTAGTGCAGGGGAACATTAAATGGAGGACATAACAGAACTTATCACCTCGTGGGGAAGTTAACACGACTCCAGCCCCCGAGCCCTCCATTTGCCTTGAACCGTCAAAGTGAACAGTCCAATATGTGTGATCCGGCTTCTCCTCAAGCGCTTGCAACTCCGTCCAATCGTTGATGAAATCCACCAGTGCTTGGGATTTTATCGTAGTACGGGGCACATACTTTAATCCGTGCGGGCTAAGCTCAATGGCTCACTTTGCAACCCGCCCAGTAGCTTCTCTGTTCTAGATTATATCCTCTAATGGAGCTGAACTGACAACGGTGATTGGGTGGCCCTGAAAATAGTGCTTTAGCTTCCGGTTTGCCATGAAGACTCCATACACCAGTTTCTGCCAATGCGGATATCTCTGCTTTGACTCGATGAGCACCTCACTGATGTAGTAAACCGGCCGCTGAACCGGATATTCCTTGCCTGCCTCCTTGCGCTCTACCACAATGGCAACACTTACCGCTCGGGCATTAGCAGCCGCGTATAACAACAACGGCTCATTGTCAACTAGGGCAGCAAGAACCGGCAGCTCTGCCAATTGCCTCTTCATGTCCTCAAATGCAGCATCAGCAGCATCACTCCAGACGAAGCGGTCTATCTTTTTCATCATCTGATAAAGCGGGATAGCCTTCTCCCCCAAACGGCTGATAAACCGGCTGAGTGCCGCAATACGGCCCGCAACGCGTTGGACATCATTGATGCACGCCGGTTTAGCCAGTGATGTAATCGCCTTGATCTTCTCCGCATTAGCTTCGATTCCTCTGTTTGATACCTAGAACCCCAAGAGCTTGCCTGCCGGAACACCAAAAACGCACTTCTCCGGATTAAGCATCATTTTGTAGACCCGAAGATTGTCAAAAGTTTCCTTAAAATCTGCTATCAGCGTCTCCTCCTTCCTGGATTTCACCACAATGTCATCAACATATGCGTGAACATTCCGCCCAATCTGTCCGTGAAGGCAATTCTGCACACATCGCTGGTAGGTCGCCTGGGCACTTTTGAGCCCAAATGGCATAGATACATAGCAGAAGCCTCCAAAGGGAGTTATAAAGGCTGTCTTCTCCCGGTCCTTAACTGCCATCTTGATCTGATGATAAAACATGAGTATGCATCCAAAAAACTTAGCCGCTCACATCCTGCCGTAGCATCAATAATTTGATCAATACGGGGGAGAGCAAAAGGATCAGTTGGGTAAGCTTTGTTCAGATCTGTGTAATCAACGCACATTCTCCAAGTGCCATTTTTCTTAAGTACTAGCACCGGATTAGCCAACCACTCTAGATGAAACACCTCAACTATAAAGCCTGTGGCTAAGAGCCTAGCCACTTTTTCTCCAATAGCCTTGCGCCTCTCTTCATTGAAGTGGCGCAAATACTGCTTGACCGGTTTGAACTTAGGATCAATATTAAGATTGTGCTCAGCGAGTTCCCTCGGTACACCTAGCATGTCAGAAGGCTTCCATGCAAATATGTCCCGGTTCTCATGGATGAACTCGATGAGCGCGCCTTCGTATTTCGGATCTAGGTTAGCGCTGATAGTGAACTGCTTGGATGAATCACCAGGAACAAAGTCTACTTGCTTAGTCTCTTTAGCTGATTTGAACTTCAACGCCGGATCATGCTCTATGGTTGGTTTCTTCAGCGGAGACATATCTGCCGGATCAACATTGTCCTTATAGAACTTCAGCTCCTCAGTTGCATAAACCACTTCGGCATAAGCTGCATCACCTTCCTCGCACTCTAATGCAATTTTGTGGCTCCCATGGACCGTAATAGTTCCTTTGTGACCTGGCATCTTGAGCTGTAGATAGACATAACACGGCCTAGCCATGAACTTGGCATAAACCAGCCGCCCAAACAAAGCGTGGTATGGGCTCTTGATCTTTACCACTTCAAAGGTTACAGTCTCTGACCTGGAGTCATGCTCATCTCCAAAGGTAACTTCCAGATCGATCTTGCCAACTGGATAGGCTGATTTACCGGGCACCACCCCATGAAACACCGTATTGGACTGTCGAAGCTTTTTATCTGTCAGCCCCATGCGCCGGAAAGTCTCATAATACAGGATGTTGATGTTGCTGCCTCCATCCATAAGCACTTTGGTGAACTTGTAACCACCCACCTGAGGTGCTACCACTAGAGCCAGCTGACCCGGATTGTCAACCCGGGGTGGATGATCCTCTCTGCTCCACACAATGGGCTGTTCCGACCAATGCAGAAAATGTGGCACCACCGGTTCAACAGAATGTACTGCCCTCTTCAGAACTTTCTGATCCCGCTTGCACAAGCTTGTGGTGAAGACATGATACTGCCCACTGCTCAGCTCCTTCGGATTATTCTGATATCCGGATTGCTGCTGCTGTTGACGCTGTTGATTCCCCTGATTGTTGTATCCGCCCTGACCATGCTGCTGGTTATGCTGATTGTGCCCATTGTGGTTGCTGTTATTACCGTGGTAGGCTGAACCGGATCCACCACCTTGATAACCCGGACCCTGGAAGCCAGGGCCTGATCCGTCGGAGGGCCCGTGATCATACCTGTTCCGGTTCATGAATTCCTGCATGATGAAGCAATCCTTCCAGAGATGCGTAGCTGGTTTTTCCGGTGTGCCGTGCTTTGGGCAAGGCACGTTCAGCTGGCGCTCCAGATTAATAGGCGGCCTCCCATTACGCGGGGGCGGTCTACCTTTGCGGCGTTGCCCATCCTCCTGAGCGTTGGTGTTGGCCACAAAATCTGAGTTGCCATCCGCTTTACACTTGCCATTGTATCCTTGATTCGCCGGATTGGGCTGCGGCGGTTTACCGTTCTTGCTCGCCTTCCCTGACTTGTCTCCGTCTGCGTCTGGATGCTTGGTGTTATCAGAGTCTCCGTACTTTACTAAAGCTCCCATGAGCGTTCCCATGTCATTGCAATCACGTTTAAGCCGTCCCAACTTTAGCCGCAAAGGTTCAAACCGGCAATTGCCCTCCAAGGTTACCACTGCTGTACTTGGGTTGATGCTGTTGGAGGAGTGCAAGATTTCTGACACTCGACGCACCCAACTGCTTGTAGACTCCTGCTCTCCTTGAACGCAGGCAGCTAAATCGACAACAGACATTGGCTGTTTACATGTATCTTTGAAGTTATTGATAAACCGGCGCCGCAATTCGGCCCAAGATCCGATGGAGTTAGGCGGTAAACCCTTCAACCAAGTACGAGCCGTGCCCTCGAGCATCATCGTGAAATACTTAGCACATGCTGCATCATCCACATCCAACATCTCCATTGCCATCTCGTAACTCTCAACCCATGCCTCTGGAGCCAGATCCGCCGTGTAGTTGGGTACTTTGCGTGGTCCTTTAAAATCCTTGGGCAGTTTCACGTTCTGTAAAGCGGGGATGAGACACGACACGCCCAGGGAACTGGACATGACCCCCGGTTCAATCGTGGTGGTGGGACGAACCGGCGTTGCCTGACGGGCTACGTACTGTGCTGTTACCTCGGCCTCCCGGCGCTGCCTGGCCTGATCCACCACATCTTGAGCGTGCACCTCTCCTCCTGCTGGATTATCCCGCCTTGGCTGATTACGTCTCCGTGCACTGCTTGATACGGCCGATTCATCCAGACGCCTAGTATAACTCTGGCTTGGGCGGGGAGTCGAGTGAATCCTCTCCCGGCTATAGAATAAGCTTGCTATTGAGTTAGCGCCGTGTCCAACAACTCCCTGGCTCGCCGCGCCTCCACTGATATGGGGGAGGTTCCTTCAATGGGAAGGGCGGCCAGTCATGAAGCAGCGGCAACTATATTATCCAGCGGATTGGAATAATGAACAGGAGGAGTGGGCACATGTTGGGTCAGCACGACTTGGCGGTTTGGCTCTGCGGCCGGCGGCTGAACCGACGCGCCCGTGCCCGGTGCTCCTCCCCGGTTCACCTCCGGCTGGTTATTGGTTCCTGCTCCTGGCGTGCTGAAGAGATTTCTTGCCTCATAAACCGGTGGCAAGCGAGATCGTTGCCTTCTTATCATTACCTCGTGTGAAGCGGTCTGATCCAACATGAGTCGATAGGCCTGAGTAGGGTTGGACCAAAAGCTCGAAGCTCGCGAGCTTAATGAGCGCTCAATAGTTTGGCTCGTTAACCTCGTGGCTCGCTTCTTAATGAACAGAGCCAATCATTGATTTCAGCTCGTTAAGCTTAATAAGCTTAACGAATGAGCTAACGAGTTTCACGAGTAGCTCGTTAAGCTTGTTAGTAACAACACAACACATATATTCATCTTACCTGACAATATTTTTGTAGCACCTCAACCCATCCACTCAATCTAATCTATATGGGAGGCAACAAACTAGTGCATTTTGTTTTCTAGTCACCACCTTCCTTCTTAAAAACCAAACATACACGCTTATCGTGTACACCGTCAGACAACGAAATCTGTTAGCGAGCGCTCATGAGCGCTCACGAGCGCTCACGAGCTTAACGAGCTTTAAACGAACCGAGCCGAGCAGGATTTTTTGCTCGTTAATCTTAACGAGCTTAACGAGCTGAGCCTTAACGAGCACGAGCTTAACGAGTACGAGCTTAACGAGCCAATCAGCTCGTTAATCCACCCCTAGGCCTGAGCATCAAGCTCCGCCTGCTTTGTAGCCATCCTAGCTTTCTCAACAGCCAGGTCCAACTTGGCTTGCTCAATCCGGCCTTTCACCTGAGCGACCTTCGCATCATGCTACTCCTTGTTGGCCTGGGTTACCTCTGCTTTCAATAACGCCGTCAAAGTGTCGACCAAGGTGGATAAAGTGTCAGATGGTGATGGGGGAGGATCTCCAGCTCTAGCTCCCATCGCGTCTGATGTTAACGCCGCTGTTGTTGAAGGCTGCTGCATAGACTGTGATCCGGCCATAAAGACAGCGACCCGGTTTGTCGGATCGAGGGGGTCCAGAATGCTGTCACCCTCGGAACAACCCTCCGATTGACCGTCCTGCAGCAGATACAAAGATTCTGTCTCTCCGGAAGAAGATTCATCGTCGGAATAGACAACAGTCTCACCGCCAGAGTCCGGTCCGTCCTCGGTTTACACTTCATGCACTGCTCCAACGAAGACGTGCTTCATGGCTGGCTGAATCTGGGCTGGTCTCGCACGCTGAGCCGGCTCGATGATGTTGGGGAAGATGTCCGGTTCAGGGCCCGGTTCACCGATCTTGCCGATGAAGACGTGGATGCCGCCGAAGGGGACCCGGTACCCGTATTTGACTGAATCGGCCTCGGGGCCCCAGCCTGCATCGTCGATGTAGATCCGACCGCGACGACTCTTGGTCATCCGGCCCACTGCGTAGCCCTTGAGTCCTTCAAAGCTGCCCTTCAAGAACTCGAAACCATCGTGCGATAGCCCCACGGTGGGCACCAACTGTCGTGGATTTAGCACGGCAGATGTCCTAGCAAAAGGACTTAGTCGTGAGGCCATCGCTACGGGTTAGCTTAAAGGGGTTAAAGCGGACAAAGGACCCAGAGATTTTATACTAGTTCGGCCCCTTCGATGAAGGTAAAAGCCTACATCTGTTTGGTGTGTATTGCTAGGGTTTCGATGACCAGGGAGCGAATCCGCTTTGCCTGTGTCTCGAGCTGTTGTCGTCTGTCGTGAACCGTCGCCGGGTCGTCCCTTTATATAAGAGGTGATGCCCGGTCCGGTTTACGGAGTCCCGAGGCTGGCTCATAAACTTGTCCGCCTCGGTCTCTACTCTTTCTATCTTACATCCCAAGTACATAGTATGACGGTTTACAAATCATGGGCCCTAACACTTGGGCTCTAAACCTCTTGGGCTGAAATCTCCTACTTCATGTTTCACTAAGCCTTTGATAAGATAATCTTGATAACGTAAACCGGCCCCTCCTGGGCGGTTTATGCTTGGTAGTAATATCCCTGACACCTTGTGTGCTATCAAACGCCAAAACATAACTGAGTGATTATAAAGATGCTCTACATGTATCTCCAAAGGTGTTTGTTGGGTTGGCATAGATCGAGAATAGGATTTGTGACTCCGAGTATCGGAGAGGTATCTCTGAGCCCTCTCGGTAATGCACATCATAAGAAGCCTTGCAAGCAATGTGACTAATGAGTTAGTTGTGAGATGATGCATTACAGAACGAGTAAAGAGACTTGCCGGTAACGAGATTGAACTAGGTATGAAGATACCGATGATCGAATCTCGGGCAAGTAACATACCGACGACAAAGGGAATAATGTATGTTGTCATTACGGTTTGACCGATAAAGATCTTTGTAGAATATGTGGGAGCCAATATGAGCATCTAGGTTCCGCTATTGGTTATTGACCGGAGAAGTGTCTCGGTCATGTCTACATAGTTCTCGAACCCGTAGGGTCCGCATGCTTAACGTTCGATGACGATTTGTATTAGGAGTTATGCGTTTTTGATGACCAAAGATTGTTTGGAGTCCCGAATGAGGTCACGAACATGACGAGGAGTCTCGAAATGGTCGAGAGGTAAAGATCTATATATTGGATGATGGTATTCGGACATCGGAATGATTTTGGGACGTTTCGGATATTTATGAGAGTACCTGGGGGCTACCGAAACCCCCCAGGGAAGTATTGGGCCTACATGGGCCATAGGGGAGAGGGGAGGCATCCCACAATGTAATTGCTTTACTTTATCACTATGAGTTAGCAATAGTAGTAGAAGCAATAGTTGGCGAGACGACCACGACGCTACAATGAAGATCATGCTGTCAAGCCGGTGACGATGGAGATCATGACGATGCTTTGGAGATGGAGAGATCAAAATCACAAGATGATGATGGCCATATCATGTCACATATTTTGATTGCATGTGATGTTTATCTTTGTATGCATCTTATTTTGCTTAGAACGACGGTAGCATTATAAGACGATCCCTTACTAAAAATTCAAGGTACAAGTGTTCTCCCTGAGTATGCACCGTCGTGACAGTTCATCGTGCCAGACACCACGTGATGATCGGGTGTGATAAGCTCTACGTTCACAAACAATGGGTGTAAGACAGTTTTGCACGTGCAGAATATTTGGGTTAAACTTGACGAGTCTAGCATGTACAGACATGGACTCGGAACACTGGAGACCGAAAGGTCGAATGTGAATCATATAGTAGATATGATCAACATAAGATGTTCACCATTGAAAATTACTCCATCTCACGTGATGATCGGACATGGTTTAGTTGATTTGGATCACGTGATCATTTAGATGACTTGAGGGATGTCTATCTAAGTGGGAGTTCTTTAGTAATATGATTAATTGAACTTAATTTATCATGAACTTAGTCCTGATAGTTTTTGTATATCTATGTTGTAGATCAATGGCCCGTGCTACCATTCCCTTGAATTTGAATGCGTTCCTAGAGAAAGCTAAGTTGAAATATGGTGGTAGCAACTACACGGACAGGGTCCATAACTTGAGGATTATCCTCATTGCTGCACAGAAGAATTATGTCCTTGAAGCACCGCTAGGTGAAAGGCCTGCTGCAGGAGCAACTGTCGATGTTATGAATGTCTAGCAAGCTCGATCTAATGACTACTTGATAGTTTAGTGTGACATGCTTTATGGCTTAGAATCGGGACTTCAAAGACGTTTTGAACGTCATGGAGCATATGAGATGTTCCAGGAGTTGAAGTTAATATTTCAAGCAAATGCCCGAGTTGAGAGATATGAAGTCTCCAACAAGTTCTATAGCTGCAAGATGGAGGAGAACGGTTCTGTCAGTGAACACATACTCAGAATGTCTGGGTACCATAACCACATGACACAGCTGGGAGTTAATATTCCAGACGATAGTGTTATTGACAGAGTTCTTCAATCACTACCACCAAGCTACAAAGCTTCGTGATGAACTATAATATGCAAGAGATGGAGAAGACAATTCCCGAGCTCTTCGCAATGCTCAAAGCTACGGAGGTAGAAATCAAAAAGGAGCATCAAGTGTTGATGGTTGCTTCCTCGCTGCTTTCCCGAGGTAACGTTAGTGTTTCCCTTGAAGAGGAAGGATTATGCAGCAAAGTGAAGTAAGTATTTCCCTCAGTTTGCTGAGAACCAAGGTATCAATCCAGTAGGATATTACACACAAATCGCCAAATACGTGCACAAACAATCAATAACTTGCAACCAACGGTATAAAGGGGTTGTCAATCCCTTCTAGGTTATTTGCAAAAGTGAGATCCGATAGAGATAGATAAACAAATAAAGTAAATATTTTTGGGTTTTTGGTTCATAGATTGAAAAGTAAAAGATTGCAAGATAATAGATCTGAAACTTATAAGATGTAAAAGAGACCCGGGGGCCATATGTTTCACTAGTGGATTCTCTCATGATAGCAAGTTTACGGTGGGTGAATGAATTACTGTCAAGCAATTGATAGAAAAGCGAATAATTATAACAACATATATGGTAATGATCATGAATATAGGCATCACATCCAAGACAAGTAGACCGACTCTTTTTTAGTATGAATTCTTTAATCATACCTCTATTTTCCCTAGGAGATTTTTTTGTTTTTTCAATAATCAAACTCCTAGGCAAGAAATCAAGAAATTCATCTAAAGTAATTGGTCCCTTAATTATATTAAAAAGATCGGGGTGGATACTTAATGATTTAAGATCTTCTTGACTAGAAGATTCACCCTTTTTCTTTGGAACCTAGATAAATTTGGCAATCTTAGTAGGAGGAGTAGGAGTATTTTCAATGGAGGAAAACGCAGAACCCAAATTGGTAATAATATTTTCTAGTTTGCCAATCCTAATAGAATCTTGATCTATTTTTTCATTGACTATGGGTTCTTTTTCCTTAAGATTCTTTATAGTAATTCCTACTTTAGATCCATATTGAGTAATTTGATTATGAACTTTGTTATCTAGATTTTCAATTAACTCAATAGTAGCCATTTTATTTTCAATAATATCAAGTCTTTGCATCACATGTTCCAAAGTTAAAACAGTCCCATTAACCAAAAGAGGTGGTGGCCCTAACAAATCTATAATGACATTGTAAGAATCAAAAGTGTGACTTCCCAAGAAATTCCCTCCGGTAATGGTATCTAGAACATATCTATTCCAAGGAGTCACTCCTACATAAAAGTTACAGAGAAGACGACAGTAGATTGCTCTCGAGTAGATCTATTTTGAGCATTGCAAATTCTATACCAAGCATCTTCTAAATTTTCCCTCTCCCTTTGTTTAAAATTGAGAACTTTATTGTAGGGAGTGCTAATAATGATAGGAGGACTAGCCATGAAAACGAGGTAGGCGGAGTGGAACCACGAAGAAGGGTGAAGAAAAGGCAAAATTTTCGAAAATCGTTTTAGAAGTGGGGGAGAGGAAAACGAGAGGCGAATGGCAAATAATGTAAATGCAAGATATGAGAGTTTAATGATAGGTACTTGGTAGGTATTGACTTGCCGAAGATCTCCCCGACAACGAGGCCAGAAATTCTTTTGCTTCCTCGCTACTTTCCCGAGGTAACGTTGCTGTTTCCCTTGAAGAGGAAAGGGTGATGCAGCAAAGTGAATTAAGTATTTCTCTCAGTTTGTTGTGAACCAAGGTATCAATCCAGTAGGAGATTACACACAAGTCGCCAAATACCTGCACAAACAATCAACAACTTGCACCCAACGCTATAAAGGGGTTGTCAATCCCTTCAAGGTTATTTGCAAAAGTGAGATCCGATAGAGGTAGATAAACAAATAAAGTAAATATTCTTGGGTTTTTGGTTCATAGATTGAAAAGTAAAAGATTACAAGATAATAGATCTGAAACTTATAAGATGTAAAAGAGACCCGGGGGCCATAGGTTTCACTAGTGGCTTCTCTCATCATAGCAAGTTTACGGTGGGTGAACGAATTACTGTCAATAAATTGATAGAAAAGAGAATAATTACAACGACATCTATGGTAATGATCATGAATATAGGCATCACATCCAAGACAAAGTAGACCGACTCCTGCCTGCATCTAGAGTGTTAAGTTCATAAGAATAGAGTAACACCTTAAGCAAGATGACATGATGTAGAGGAATTAACTCAATCAATATGATGAAAACCCCATCTTTTTATCCTCGGTGGCAATAATAAAATACGTGTCATGTGCCCTATTATCACTGGGATTGAGCACCACAAGATTGAACCCAAAGCAAAGCACTTCTCCCATTGCAAGAATTATCAATCTAGTTGGCCAAACAAAATCGATAGTTTGAAGAGAATTACTAATATATAAGATCATGCATAAAAGAATTCAGAAGAAACTCAAATATTATTCATAGACAATCTGATCATAAACCCACAGTTCATCGGATCTTGACAAACACACCGCAAAAGAAGATTACATCGGATAGATCTCCAAGAACAACGAGGAGAACATGGTATTAAAGAGCAACGAGAGAGAAGAAGCCATCTAGCTACTAGCTATAGACCCGTAGGTCTGTGGTAAACTACTCACACTTCATCGGAAGGGTAATAGGGTTGATGTAGATGCCCTTCATGGTTGATTCCCCCTCCGGTAGAGAACCGGAACAGGCCTTCAGATGGGATCTCGCGAGAACAGAAGTTACGATGGCGGAAAAGTGGTTTCGGTGGATGGTGTGATGTTTCTGGAATATATTAGTATTTATAGGCAGAAGAAGTCGGTCGAGGGAGGCATGAGGGGCCCACAAGGTAGGGGCATGCCCTACCCCCCCGGGGGCCTCGTGGATCCCCTGGCATGTACTCCAAGTCCATCTGATGTCTTCTGGTCCAAGAAAAATCTTCAAAAGGTTTCGTTCCGTTTGGACTCCGTTTGATATTCCTTTTCCGCGAAACTCAAAAACAAGGAAAAAAGAAACTGGCACTGGGCTCTAGGTTAATAAGTTAGTCCCAGAAATCATATAAAATATCAATTAGGCAAATCAATGGACTATGGAGATGTCCACCAATCGATATCAATGTGAGTGAGTAGGGACTGCCATGTAACGGATGCACTAGAGCTATAAGTGTATGAAAGCTCAAAAAGAACTAGCGTGTGTGCATCAACTTGCTTGCTCATGAAGACCTAGGGCATCTGAGGAAGCCCATCGTTGGAATATACAAGCCAAGTCCTATAACAGAAAATTCCCACTAGTGATATTTGAAAGTGACAACATAGGAGACTCTCTATCATGAAGAACATGGTGCTATGATGAAGCACAAGTGCAGAAAAGGATAGTAACATTGTCACTTTTCTCCATAGTCCATTGATTTGCCTAATTGATATTTTATATGATTTTTGGGACTAACTTATTAACCTAGAGACCAGTGCCAGTTTCTTTTTTCCTTGTTTTTGAGTTTCGTAGAAAAGGAATATCAAACGAAGTCCAAACGGAACGAAACCTTTTGAAGATTTTTCTTGGACCAGAAGACAACAGATGGACTTGGAGTACATGCCAGGGGATCCACGAGGCCCCCGGGGGGGTAGGGCGCACCCCTACCTTGTGGGCCCCTCGTGCCTCCCTCGACTGACTTCTTCCGCCTATAAATACCAATATATTCCAGAAACATCAGAACATCCATTGAAACCATTTTTCCGCCGCCGTAACCTTTTGTTCTCGTGAGATCCCATCTAGAGGCCTGTTCCGGTACTCTGCCGGAGGGGGAATCAACCACGAAGGGCATCTACATCAACCCTATTGCCCTTCCGATGAAGTGTGAGTAGTTTACCACAAACCTACGGGTCCATAGGTAGTAGATAGATGGCTTCTTCTCTCTCGTTGTTCTTCAATACCATGTTCTCCTCATTGTTCTTGGAGATCTATCCGATGTAATCTTTATTTGCGGTGTGTTTGTCAAGATCCGATGAATTGTGGGTTTATGATCAGATTATCTATGAATAATATTTGAGTTTCTTCTAAATTTTTTATGCATGATCTTATATCTTAGTACTTCTCTTCGAACTATCGGTTTTGGTTGGCCAACTAGATTGATAATTCTTGCAATGGGAGAAGTTCTTTGCCTTGGGTTCAATCTTGCGGTGCTCAATCCCAGTGATAGTAGGGGACATGACACGTATTGTATTGTTGCCATCGAGGATAAAAAGATGGGGTTTTCATCATATTGCTTGAGTTAATTCCTCTACATCATATCATCTCGCTTAAGGCGTTACTCTGTTCTTATGAACTTAATACTCTAGATGCAGACATGAGTCGATCGATGTGTGGAGTAATAGTAGTAGATGCATGTAGGAGTCGGTCTACTTGTCTTGGACATGATGCCTATATTCATGATCCTTGCCATAGATGTCGTTATAATTATTCGCTTTTATATCAATTGCTTGATAGTATTTCGTTCACCCACCGCAAACTTGCTATCATGAGAGAAGCCACTAGTCAAACCTATGGCCCCTGGGTCTCTTTTACATCTTATAAGTTTCAGATCTACTATCTTGCAATCTTTTACTTTTCAATCTATAAACCAAAAACCCAAAAATATTTACTTTATTTGTTTATCTATCTCTATCGGATCTCACTTTTGCAAATAACCTAGTGATACGTCTCCGTCGTATATATTATTTTTAATTGTTCCATGCCAATATTATACAACTTTTATATACTTTTGGCAACTTTTTATACTATTTTTTGGGACTAACATATTAATCCAGTGCCCAGTGCCAGTTCCTGTTTGTTGCATGTCTTTTGTTTTGCAGAATATCCATATCAAACGGAGTCCAAACGGAATAAAAACGGACGGAGATTTTTTTTTGGAATATATGTGAATTTTTGGAAGCGGAACCACCACGATACAATGCCCGAGTGGGCCACGAGGCAGGGGGGGCGCCCACCAGAGGCAGGCACGCCCTGGGCCCTCGTGGCCACACCGTAAGGTGATTGATGCCCTTCTTTCGCCGCAAGAAAGCTAATACCGGATAAAAATCGTGTCAAAAAATCAGCCCAATCAAAGTTACGGATCTCCGGGAATATAAGAAACGGTGAAGGGCTAGAATTTGGGAATGTAGAAACGAAGAGAGAGACAGAGAGACAGATCCAATCTCGGAGGGGCTCTCGCCCCTCCGCCGTCATGGAGGCCATGGACCATAGGGGAAACCCTTCTCCCATCTAGGGAGAAGGTCAAGGAAGAAGAAGAAGGAGGGGGGCTCTCCCCCCCTCGCTTTCGGTGGCACTGAAGTGCCACCGGGGCCATCATCGTGTGACGGCGATCTACACCAACACCTCCGTCATCTTCACCAACATCTCCATCACCTTCCTCCATATATCTACAGCGGTCCACTCTCCCGCAACCAGATGTACCATCTACTTGAACATGGTGCTTTATGCTTCATATTATTATCCAATGATGTGTTGCCATCCTATGATGTCTGAGTAGATTATCGTTGTCCTATCAGTGATTGGTGAATTGCTATGATTGATTTAAATTACTTGTGGTTATGTTGCTGTCCTTTGGTGCCCATCATATGAGCGCGCGCGTGGATCACACCATAGGGTTAGTTGTATGTTGATAGGACTACGTATTGGAGGGCAAGAGTGACAGAAGCTTTAACCTAGCGTAGAAATTGATGCATACGGGATTGAAGGGGGACCAATATATCATAATGCTATGGTTGGGTTTTACCTTAATGAACGTTAGTAGTTGCGGATGCTTGCTAATAGTTCCAATCATAAGTGCATAGAATTCCAAGTAAGGGATGACATGCTAGCAGTGGCCTCTCCCACATAAAACTTGCTATCGGTCTAGTAACGTAGTCAATTGCTTAGGGGCAATTTCGCAACTCCTACCACCACTTTTCCACACTCGCTATATTAACTTTATTTCTTCTTTATCTTAACAGCCCCTAGTTTATATTTATATGCTCTTTATATTCTTGCAAACCTATCCCACAAAAACTACAAAGTACTTCTAGTTTCATACTTGTTCTAGGTAAAGTAAACGTCAAGCATACGTAGAGTTGTATCGGTGGTCGATAGAACTTGCGGGAATATTTATTCTGCCTTTAGCTCCTCGTTGGGTTCGACACTCTTACTTATCTAAAGAGGCTACAACTGATCCCCTACACTTGTGGGTTATCAAGACCTTTTTCTGGCGCCGTTGCCGGGGAGCAATAGCGTGGGGTGAATAATCTCGTGTGTGCTTGTTTGCTTTATCACTAAGTAGATTTTATTTACTGTTCTAAGTTGTTCTCTGTCTTTAGTTATGGATATGGAACACGAAATACCAAAATACTTAGGTGTACTTGCTACTCATGGAGATGGGGAACCTCCTAAAACCCTCGATGCTCATTATGTGAAAGATATTATGTACTACTTTGATAATCCTGAGAAAACCCCATTCAACTATGTAATGGGAGTAACGTTGGATCAACGTGAATACTTTAGGGATTATCGCTTGACACAAAAAGAGAAACTATTATGGTATCAAATTCATATGTTGCATTGGTATGCTCGGTAACTATGCTTGAGTTATGATTATACTTGTTGCTCAAGGATGAAGGCTCCACACCTTCCCTTCTCATGCAAATTTAATGATGATGAAACCTTAGCTTCTTATGCTAATGGTATATATGATTATTATTGTGACACCCCGAGACCGATGCGCCAGGTGTCAGCCAATTATTCGTCATCGTTGCCATGTCATCTGCTTGCGTGTTGTCTCTTTGCCTTGTCATCATGTGCTTTGCATCATCATGTTTTCAAAAACTTGCATCCGTCAGAGTCTCCCCCGTCCAAAATCGCAGGCAAACCCTAGATCCCATGTCCTCCGCGCCACCGGACACGTCCATCCCGCGTCGGACATGTCCAGAGCCCCAACCACGTCCCCGCAACCAATCGGTGTCTACCACGTCACCCACAACCACCCCTCCGGCCAACCCGTGCCTGCCACATCGCCTCCTCCGCTCCTCCAGCCGCCGCGGCCCGGGGAAGCCCATCCCGGACCCACCCGGCCCCGGATCTGCGCCGCCGCCTCCCGCGGGTGCCCGCGCGCCCGAGCCGCTTCGACCCCGTCGCCGGTCGAGCGCCGCCGCCGCCGCGCCATCACCGCAGCGCCCAGCCAGCTCCGCCGCCGTGCCGCTCCCCAGCCTCGCCGACCCCGTTGCCGATTTCCACCTCCGCTGCGCCCCAAGCTGACCGCCAGCTCAAGCTTCACCGCCCTTGCCGGATCCAGCGCTCCTACCTCCCCGTCGTTCGCCGGACCGCTGCGCCGTCGGCCTGGCATCCGCCGTCGCCGGAGACCTAGGCCACTGCCGCCCCTACGTCTTCTATGTCGAGCGGAGACGATGCCTCCATTCGTCGCCTGATGTGGGCCCGGCCTCCTCAGGCCCAACTGAGCCGGCCCACCACCTCCGCAGTCCAGCCGGCCTGCTGCCTCCTCTACAAATGGGCCAAGCCCATGGTGAGCCACTCCCCTAAACTTCGCCCGGTGCGCCAGTTAGTATTTAGCGCTCACCTATTTTTTCGTTGTCTGAAATCTACTAAGTCCCTGAGAATGCTTAATATGTAGCATGTTTGAGTGGCCGTAACTTTTTGTGTGTATGTCCAAATTGAGTGAATAATATGTCAAAATGTTCGTTGTGATATGCTCTTCATTTTGTTCCACTGTGCAATGCTTGTTTGAGATCATCTTGATGCCCTAATCATCGTTGCAAGAGCTCTATATGTTTAAAACTGCTGATAACTGTAAATTTGTTGCATGCTTGTGGTGATGATATCTTTGTGCATGTTGGTCCAAATGGAGTGTGTGATATGTCAAAATGTTCATTGTGAAGTGATCTACATGATGGTTGCTGTAGCATTCATGTTAGGTGCCATCTAGCCATGTTAATCTTTGTTGCAAAAGTGCATGTGGCTGTTAAGTGCTGAAATTTGTTATGAGATGTTGTTTTGTCTTGCTCATAGCTATTGGTGTGTTTGTCTTTTATGCCACATGTCAATATGTTTTAGAAGCACAATCATGCCTTCTTTGCTGTGGTGCAATCCACTTTTCATGATATGCCTTGAGGTGTTTGCAACAAGCTTGTAAGGTAGCCTACTCGCTGTTGTTGTTTCCTGAGACTTGTTGAAAAACTGCTAAGTCTGAAACTGTTAAACCTAATGCCGTGTTTGCTTGGTGCCCCACTCAAATGCATGCTTGTTTTGGGTTGTCCAATGATCATGTTTTGTTGTCTATGTTATGCTCTATCCATTCATGCCCTTGTTTGCATATATGGCCTGCTGTAGCTTATTTATTTCTTGCTCTCAAGTTGCTATAAATGTACTTGTGAGATTGTTATTAGCATGATCAATTTGGTGAAGCTTGTTGTTATTTATCCATGCCTCCTATGGAGTTGTTTCACTGGAGTTGTTTGATGTATGCTATGTCTATTACATTTCCATTATCTTTATATACTTAGTAGAGTTGATATGCTTGTTGTTTTGTGCCTCCGAAGGCAGCATCGTGATGATGTTTTTGCCTTCCCAGATTTTGGCTAAGTCTGAGAAATCAGTAAACTTATTGGATCTTGCCATGCTTATTTAATTGTGTTCCATCAAGTTTTTGAGTGTGCTCTAAGTTCATGCTTGTTAAGTATCATGTCTATTTCACATCCATGCCTTTTGTTATCATGTTTGGGTGCTGTAGCATATAAATACTTTGCTCCAAAGTTTATATGTTGTTGTTTTTGGACAGCTTGTCGTTATATCTTGTTTCATGTGTATGTGTTGAACCGTTGCTCCGTTTTGAGCGTGACCTATATGAAACTTGTGTGATTTTGCATGTAGAAGCATAATATCATGTTGTTTACATGCTTGGAGTGAGTTTCTTTGTTGTTTGGATGCATCTTGCATATTTGCCATGCTTGTCTTGTTTTGCTCATATCTTCTAGGCCGTAGCTCCGAATTAAATAAACTTTATATGAAACTTGACTAGAATTTCGAGTAGATCATCATGGTGCATGTTAACTTGCTGTTTAACAACTTGAACATAAGGTTTGTTCAGATATGGACCAATTTTAGATATGTGCATATGAGGACTTACCGGAATTGCTATATGTTGATTCCGGCCTCATTTAAACTTGTTGGGTGGTGTTGTTTTTGTTTGCTTCATCCCTTAACATGTTTTGCATAATATAGACTTGTCTTGCATCATGCTTGGTTGAGCATTATGTCATGTCTTGTATGGTGTGTTTACCGTGTTGCTTGCTTCTTCTCGTTAGTGATTGTTCCGTTGCGATCGTGAGGATTCGTTCGTCTACACGTGGTTTGACTCCGTGGCTTCTTCTTCGTCTTCTTCATGGACTCGTTCTTCTTCCTTGTGGGATCTCAGGCAAGATGACCATCACCTTGGATACCTTTACTAGCATTGCCATGCTAGTTGTCTCGATGCTATCGTTATATGACGCGCTACCCATCTTTTATTGTCAGCCTCTCCTTGTTGCCATGAAACCTCTAACCTTTGACACCTTCCCAGCAAAACTGTTGTTTGGCTATGTTACCTGCTTGCTCAGCCCCTCTTATAGTGTTGTTAGTTGCAGGTGAAGATGAAGATCGTTCCATGTTGGAACTTGTTGTTGGAATATCACAATATATCTTATATATCTTAACACACCTATATACTTGGCAATGGGTGGAAGGCTTGGCCTTTTGCTCGGTGTTTTGTTCCACTCATGCCACCTTAGGAGCTGATAAACCGGCGTTATGTTCCTTGATTTTTGCGTTCCTTACGCGGTTGGGTATATGGGGACCCCTTGACAGTTTGTCTTTGAATAAAACTCCTCCAGCAAGGCCCAACATTGGTTTTAATTTGCCTCATAATAACAACTTAATTAATTAATTAATTTGCATACGGCTACTACTAGGGTGTCGGCATGCCGAGAGGTCTTGCTTGACTTGTTTTACCATTGTCGAATGTCTTGTGCACCGGGATTTCTGAGCCTGATCGGATTGTCCCTAAGATAAGGGGTAATATTATTTTTATGTCTGCTGATCGTGAGAGCTTGTGATGGGCTAAGTTGGGACACCCCTGCAGGGTTATGATCTTTCGAAAGCCGTGCCCACAGTTATGTGGCAGATTGGAATTGGTTAATGTCCGGTTGTAGAAAACTTGATAGAGGATCCATACTAAAACACACAACCGCGTGAGTAACTGTGACCGTCTCTTTTCACTTTGAGAAGAGAACATGGTGGGGTTATGTTTGACTCGTAGGTAGTTCGGGATCTTTAGCGATCATTATTAGTTTCCGACCGTTTGCGTAGATGCTCATCTTATTCTTGTACTCGTAAGTTAGCCACCATATATTGCTTAGCTGCTGCTGCAACCTCACCACTTAACCTCTTCCTACCCTTTAAGCTTTGCTAGTCTTGTTACCCATGGTTATGGGATTGCTGAGTCCTCGTGGCTCACATATACTACAACAACAGTTGCAGGTGCAGGTTTCCGAGGACTTGACGTGAGAGCGATGTTACCTTTTGTTCGAGTTCTTTCTTCTTCTTCTTCGTTAGTCTTGGGTTAGGTTCCTGGTCGGTAGCTTGGGATAGCAGGATGGATGTCGTTGTGCTTTTCATGTTTGCATCCGTAGTCGGATGCCTTATATTGATGTTGTTGTATTCATGTGACTTGTATGAATTGTTGTATCCCCCATGTATGTATGTAATGGTACGATGTAATGATATCCATCTTGCTAAGCGCCCGAAATGCAGTTGTGCCCCAATCACGAATGTGTCATATGATCGGGATAGAATCGCATCTTGGGCCTGACAAGTTGGTATCAGAGCCTCGACCAACCGTAGGAGCCCCCTTGATTGACCATAGTTTGGCCGTTGTCGAGTCTAGCAAAAACTATTTTTGGAGTCTAATTATATCGGAGAGTAGGAATTCTTTTTACTCCCCAGCCCATTCGTCGCTCTGGTGAGGAATCTTGACGTAGGTGTTTTGAATTACTCCTCTTCCCCTTCAAATTTTGTTTTAGGACCACACAGTTAGTTTTCGTTCATTGCGATGTCTGCCCTTTCATCTGGTGCATCTCTTGTCAAGTCAATTTGACCTCCTCGTCTTTTGCTTCAATCGTCGGTTCTTTCCAGCCGATGTTGTTTCCCCTTCGGAAGTTGTCTTTATTTTTCCCACCCACCCACCCTTTTTGCTCCTCGGAGTCAGAGTCCTTAATCGAGAATCCATCCTACTCATTTGAAGTCTTTGCTTTCTTTCATCAACTATTTCAACTGGTGAATTCTCATCTCTTTTTCTTGTCCGGTGGTTTCAATTCAAGTATTCGGTGTTCTTCATATTATTTCCCTCTGCTCAAATGTTTTTCCCCTTGCTCGTTCGTCTCTCGCCATTTAATCGTCATGGAGTTCCGAAGATATCTCAAGAGATTCGTGTGTCTTCCTATTAATTCGAGGTCGTCACCTCATCCGAGTCTTGAATCATTCCGGTGCATTATCTCCTTTTCAATTTTTTTCAACGGTGTTTTTTCTTTCAGTGGGCTCATAACCCACATGTCTTTTTCCAGGTTCTTCCCTGACTCTTCTAATTTCCCGAAGTGTTCCAATTTTTTTTCAAGTGTGACATAAGTATGGATTCCATCAGTCATATGCCTTCTCCAAGATCTCTTATAATTGTTTTCAACGTTCGTTTAACCTTTCCTATTTTTATTCTTCCGGAGTATCTCAATAATTTTGGTGATGTTCCTCGTCGGTATTTGAAGACCGAAGAAGTTTTTCCTCTAAATCTTGTCCGTTCTCTCGGAGATTCGTGCTTCTAGCTTAATGCTATCCTCTCGAATTATTCTGTTGTCATAAATGCTTTTCCTTACCCATCTGGAGTATTTCATGAATTCTTTTCATTGTGTTCCTCCGAAGGCCATCATTACAAAAGATTTCTTCGTTCTCAGTTTTCAACTTCGTCCTCCAAATATTCTCAATTGATGTCTCTTCGTTCGTCTCGCATTCGTCCGATGCTTCGTTCAAGTATTCTTTAATCAGTTCGCGATCTCTTCGTTCTCTATATCTAAATTTTCTCAAGTGCTTATCCTTCCCAGCGATTCATTTCTCTTGTATTCACTCAATTTCAATTCTTCACGGTGGTTTGTTCTTTTTCATCACTCGATTTTTTTATTCTTCCCGCTGGTTCGCTCAAGAGTTCTTTTCCGGTGTTATCATATCAATCCATTCATTTTTTATTCCAATGCTACCGGTGGTTCATGAAGACTTTCTCAAGTTTGCGTTATATCCCTCTTTATTCTATTTTAACAAGAATAAGTAGTATGTGAATCCATTGCTTTCATCAATTTAATAGATGAAGGATGAGCATAACATAAGTCTTATTCTTTTCATCAAGTTGTTTATTCCTTCCTTTGGAGTTTATTCTTGATGAATAAATTCTAGTTCCAAGTGCTTTAATCTTTTCTTCCTCGGGTTCAAAGTTTTCTCGGCTATCTCGTCGGTACCTTCATCTAAATCTTTGCAAGGCCCTAGTCTTATTCTTTTAAAACTTCAATTCGATCTCATCATCCTTTTGGTACCGGAGTTCTCTATGGTGGTTCTTCATGAGTAATTCATTCTTCAAGTGTTCATCAAATTCTCGTTGAGCAGCTCATGCATTATTCTTCTTGCATCCCGAAGTGCAAATAATTCTCCGTATTCTTTTGAAGTGGAGTTTTGCATTTTTGACTCTTCTCAGCTCATCAATACTTTGGTTGCGGCATAATATCACCTCAAGATTTGGGATGATTCCATAAGTCCACAACAAGTTAATTCTTTTCGTTGTTGATTTTCAACAACTCCGTTCATCCTTTCTTCGCAAGGATGCTTTGAATTCATTCGTGGTAGAACTTGTTGTTATCTTATCCATTCTTTTCATTCCATCTCTCAAGTTATTCTTCTTTCAAATCATCTTCAACCGGTGTCCTATTCCTTCCATTTTCAGCCGGAGTGCTGCCCAAATTCATTCGTTAAGATTCCTTTCTTTCTCTTATTAACCGGAGTGGTTTCGAATCCATTGTATTCCTTCAATGCTTGTTTCTTATCATTCAACCTTTTGGTTCTCGACGATTCCTTCTTCCCCTTGTCTAACAAAGTCTTTGCAACTTCGTTCATCTCCGTTGTATCCTTCCTCCAAATTGTGCAACCTCTCAAGGTTCTTTGGCTTCACTCTTTTGTTCGAGAGGAATTTTGTTCTTCCTCTTTCCCTTCCGTCTCGTTCCTAAGATCTCGGGACGAGATCTCTTGTTAGTAGGGGAGTGTTGTGACACCCCGATACCGATGCGCCAGGTGTCAGCCAGTTATTCGTCGTCGTTGCCATGTCATCTGCTTGCGTGTTGTCTCTTTGCCTTGTCATCATGTGCTTTGCATCATCATGTTTTCAAAAACTTGCATCCGTTAGAGTCTCCCCCATCCAAAATCGCAGGCAAACCCTAGATCCCACCTCCTCCACGCCACCGGACACGTCCATCCCGCGCCGGACATGTCCACATCCCCAGCCACGTCTCCGCAACCAATCAGTGTCTGCCACGTCACCCACAACCACCGCTCCGGCCAACCCGCGCCTGCCACGTTGCCTCCTCCGCTCCTCCAGCCGCCGCGGCCCGGGCAAGCCCATCCCGAACCTGCCCGGGCCCGGATCTGCGCCGCCGCCTCCCGCGGGTGCCCGTGCTCCCGAGCCGCTTCGACCCCACCGCCGGTCGAGCGCATCCGCCACCGCGCCATCACCGCAGCGCTCAGCCAGCTCCGCCGCCGTGCCGCTCCCCGGACTCACGGACCCGCCCGCCGATCTCCACCTCCGCTGCGCCCCAAGCTCGCCGCCGGCTCAAGCTTCGCCGCCCTTGCCGGATCCAACGCTCCTGCCTCCCCATCGTTCGCCGGACCGCTGTGCCGCCGGCACGGCATCTGCCGTCGCCGGAAACCTAGGCCACCGCCACCCCTGCGTCCTCTGCGTCCAGCGGAGGACGATGCCTCCGTTCGTCGCCTGATGTGGGCCCGGCCTCCTCAGGCCCAACTGAGCCGGCCCAACACCTTCGCAGTCCAGCCAGCCTGCTGCCTCCTCTGCAAATGGGCCACTCCCATGGTGAGCCACTCCCCTAAACTTCACCCGGTGCGCCAGTTAGTATTTAGCGCTCACCTGTTTTTTTCGTTGTCTGAAATCTACTAAGTCCCTGAGAATGCTTAATATGTTGCATGTTTGAGTGGATGTAACTTTTTGTGTGTATGTCCAAATTGAGTGAATAATATGTCAAAATGTTCGTTGTGATATGCTCTTCAATTTGTTCATTGTGGCATGCTTGTTTGAGATCATCTTGATGCCCTAATCATCGTTGCAAGAGCTCTATATGTTTAAAACTGCTGATAACTGTAAATTTGTTGCATGCTTATGGTGATGATATCTTTGTGCATGTTGGTCCAAATGGAGTGTGTGATATGTCAAAATGTTCATTGTGAAGTGCTCTACATGATGGTTGTTGTAGCATTCATGTTAGGTGCCATCTTGCCATGTTAATCTTTGTTGCAAAAGTGCATGTGGCTGTTAAGTGCTGAAATTTTTTATGGGATGTTGTTTTGTCTTGCTCATAGCTATTGGTGTGTTTGTCTTTTATGCCACATGTCAATATGTTTTAGAAGCACAATCATGCCTTCTTTGCTGTGGTGCAATCCACTTTTCATGATATGCCTTGAGGTGTTTGCAACAAGCTTGTAAGGTAGCCTACTCGCTGTTGTTGTTTCCCGAGACTTGTTGAAAAACTGCTAAGTCTGAAACTGCTAAACCTAATGCCGTGTTTGCTTGGTGCCCCACTCAAATGCATGCTTGTTCTGGGTTGTCCAATGATCATGTCTTGTTGTCTATATTATGCTCTATCCATTCATGCCCTTGTTTGCATATATGGCCTGCTGTAGCTTATTTATTTCTTGCTCTCAAGTTGCTATAAATGTACCTGTCAGATTGTTATCAGCATGATCAATTTGGTGAAGCTTGTTGTTATTTATCCATGCCTCCAATGGAGTTGTTTCAGTGGAGTTGTTTGATGTATGCTATGTCTATTACATTTCCATGATCTTTATATACTTAGTAGAGTTGATATGCTTGTTGTTTTGTGCCTCCGAAGGCAGTATCGTGATGATGTTTTTGCCTTCCTAGATTTTGGCTAAGTCTGAGAAATCAGTAAACTTATTGGATCTTGCCATGCTTGTTTAATTGTGTTCCAGCAAGTTTTTGAGTGTGCTCTAAGTTCATGCTTGTTAAGTATCATGTCTATTTCACATCCATGCCTTTTGTTATCATGTTTGGGTGCTGTAGCATATAAATACCTTGCTCCAAAGTTGCTATGTTGTTGTTTTTGGACATCTTGTCGTTATATCTTGTTTCATGTGTATGTGTTAAACCGTTGCTCCATTTTGAGCGTGCCCTATATGAAACTTGTGTGATTTTGCATGTAGAAGCATAATATGTTTACAAGCTTGGAGTGAGTTTCCTTGTTGTTTGGATGCATCTTGCATATTTGCCATGCTTGTCTTGTTTTGCTCATATCTTCTAGGCCGTAGCTCCGAATTAAATAAACTTTATATGAAACTTGACTAGAATTTCGAGTAGATCATCATGGTGCATGTTAACTTGCTGTTTAACAACTTGAACATAAGGTTTGTTTAGATCTGGACCAATTTTAGATATGTGCATATGAGGACTTACCGGAATTGCTATATGTTGATTCCGGCCTCATTTAAACTTGTTGGGTGTTGTTGTTTTTGTTTGATTCATCCCTTGCCATGTTTTGCATCATATAGACTTGTCTTGCATCATACTTGGTTGAGCATTATGTCATGTCTTGTATGGTGTGTTTACCATGTTGCTTGCTTCTTCTCGTTAGTGCTTGTTCCGTTGCGATCGTGAGGATTCCTTCGTCTACACGTGGTTCGACTCCATGGCTTCTTCTTCGTCTTCTTCATGGACTCGTTCTTCTTCCTTACGGGATCTCAGGCAAGATGACCATCACCTTGGATACCTTTACTATCATGGCCATGCTAGTTGTCTTGATGCTATCGTTATATGTCGCGCTACCCATCTTTTATTGTCAGTCTCTCCTTGTTGCCATGAAACCTCCAACCTTTGACACCTTCCCAGCAAAACTGTTGTTTGGCTACCTGCTTGCTCAGCCCCTGTTATAGCATTGTTAGTTGCAGGTGAAGATGAAGATCGTTCCATGTTGGAACTTGTTGTTGGAATATCACAATATATCTTATATATCTTAACACACCTATATACTTGGCAATGGGTGGAAGGCTTGGCCTTTTGCTCGCTGTTTTGTTCCACTCATGCCACCTTAGGAGCTGATAAACCGGCGTTATGTTCCTTGATTTTTGCATTCCTTACGCGGTTGTGTATATGGGGACCCCTTGACAGTTCGTCTTTGAATAAAACTCCTCCAGCAGGGCCCAACATTGGTTTTAATTTGCCCCATAATAACAACTTAATTAATTAATTAATTTGCATAGGGGGTCGCGTCCCCGAGGATTCTTTCTACATAACAGGGGGGCCAGTGCTGATGGTGTTGGTCCCAAACGAGAGACTGCGGGGCCGCCACGGGGAAACTCGAGGTATCTGGCTCCCGTAGGCTCACCTATCCGGTCGTGGCCTGAGATGAGATACGCGCGGCTACTATCAGGGTGTCGGCACGCCGGGAGGTCTTGCTGGACTTGTTTTACCATTGTCGAAATGTCTTGTGCACCGGGATTTCTGAGCCTGATCGGATTGTCCCTAAGATAAGGCGTAATATTATTATTATCTCTGTTGATCATGAGAGCTTGTGATGGGCTAAGTTGGGACACCCCTGCAGGGTTATGATCTTTCGAAAGCCGTGCCCGCGGTTATGTGGCAGATAGGAATTTGTTAATGTCCAGTTGTAGAAAACTTGATAGAGGATCCGTAATAAAACACACAACCGCGTGAGTAACTATGACCGTCTCTTTTCACTTTGAGAAGAGAACACGGTGGGGTTATGTTTGACTCGTAGGTAGTTCAGGATCTTTAGCGATCATTATTAGTTTGCGACCGTTTGCGTAGATGCTCATCTTATTCTTGTACCCGTAAGTTAGCCACCATATATTGCTTAGCCGCTGCTGCAACCTCACCACTTAACCTCTTCCTACCCTTTAAGCTTTACTAGTCTTGTTACCCATGGTTATGGGATTGCTGAGTCCTCGCGGCTCACAGATACTACAACAACAGTTGCAGGTGCAGGTTTCCGATGACTTGACGTGAGAGCGATGTTACCTTTTGTTGGAGTTCTTTCTTCTTCTTCTTCATCAGTCTTGGGTTAGGTTCATGGTTCGCAGCCTGGGATAGCAGGATGGATGTCGTTGTGCTTTTCATGTTTGCATCCGTAGTCGGATGCCTTATATTGATGTTGTTGTATTCATGTGATTTGTATGAATTTTTGTATCCCCCATGTATGTATGTAATGGTACGATGTAATGATATCCATCTTGCTAAGCGCCCGGAATGTGGTTGTGCCCCAATCACGAATGTGTCACGTGATCGGGATAGAATCGCATCTTGGGCCTGACAATTATGATGTGGAACAAATATAATAATTTGTTGCTTTTAAGGGTGCTTATGAAATTGAATCTCTGTTTAAAAAGAATGATGCTTTTGATGATGATGTTTATAGGCTTGAAAATATTGCTATATTGAAATATTGCTATTTGAATTGTGAATATAACTCCAATATTGATGCGTTTATTGAGAAAGTCTCCGTTGTCCAAGAAGAGACTAATATTTTGCAGGAGTCTATGGAAGAAGAAATTAATGACATTGTGAGCTCATTGGATGAAAAAGATGAGGAGGAGAGCAAAGAACAAAAGGAGGAAGAGCGGATTAGCTACCCGTGCCCACCTTCTATTGAGAGTAACTCTTCAATTCATACATTGCTTAATTTCCCTTCGTGCTTACCGAAGGATGATTGCTATGATGATTGCTATGATCCCTTGGATTCTTTTGAAATATCCCTTTTTGATGATGCTTGCTATGCTTGTGGCCAAGATGCCAATATGAATTATGATTATGGAGATGAACTTGCTATAGTTCCTTATGTTAAACATGAGATTATTTCTATTGCACCACGCATGATAGTCCTATTATCTTTTTGTGTTCTCCAGACTACACTATATCGGAGAAGTTTGCACTTATTAAGGATTATATTGATGGGTTGTGTTTTTCTGTTACACATGATGATTTTGATGAGTATAATATGCATGTGCTTGCTGCTCCTACTTGCAATTATTATGAGAGAGGAACTATATCTCCGCCTCTCTACATTTCTAACACGATAGAATTGCAAGATACTGCTTATACTATGCATTGGCCTTTACTTGATGTGCATGAATTGTTCTTGTATGACATCCCAATGCATAGGAAGAGAGTTAGACTTCGTTGTTGCATGACACATATCACTTTGTGCTCACTACTAAATACCAAATCATTGCTAATTAAACTTGGCTTTGATATACCTTGGGATCCGGGTGGATCCATTACTTGAGCACTATATGCCTAGCTTAATGGCTTTAAAGAAAGCGTTGCCAGTGAGACAACCCGGAAGTTTTAGAGAGTCATTTATTTCTGTTGTGTGCTTTTATAAAGTTTAAAAAACAAAAAAATAAAGAGGGGAACCTAAAACTTTTTCAAAAAGAAAAGTGAAAGTGAGTAAGACGAGCATTGTTAAAGTGGGAGCTAGCCTTGAACTTTGTTCATGCCCATGGAAACTTTGGGAACCTTGATTACAAAAACTTTTCAACAAAAATAATTATCCCCTTGTACAATTACATTGTATTATAAAAACAATGTGCCAAGAGTTTCCTTTAGGATGATTAAACTTCTTGTTGGTTTGTGCGGTGCAAAAACAGAAACTTTGGCTGTAGTGCATGATTTTACATTTTTTTACTGGAACGTCGAAAGGATCTGAAACTTTTTGCAAACTCTTGCTATACAAATTGTTGATTTATCCTAATTTTTCCAGAATTTTTGGAGTTACAGAAGTATGGTTAATGTTCAGATTACTACATACTGTCATGTTTTCACAGATTGCTGTTATTGCTTCATTATTTGCATATGTTTGAATTCTTATTGACGCCTCCTTGACTTGGGGCCATAGAATTATGATATCATACATTGGGTAATGTTTGTTTATAATTATACAATAATGTTAGAGCAGTACATGATGGGATTTTATTGATAATATGCACTAACCCCGCCACTAAAAGTTCGGTTAAGTTTTGTATGGATGAAGTGTTCAAAGATCGAGGAGGTCTCGATATGAGGAGAAGGAGGAGAGGCAAGAGCTCAAGCTTGGGGATGCCCGAGACACCCCAAGTAAATATTCAAGGAGACTCAAGCGTCTAAGCTTGGGGATGCCCCGGAAGCCATCCCATCTTTCTTCAACAAGTATCGGTATGTTTTCGGATTCGTTTCATTCACATGATATGCGTAAACTCTTGGAGCGTCGTGTGCTTTTTCTTTTTATTTTAGTAAGTGCACCATGCTGGTATGAGATAGTCCTTGGTTGATTTATAGAATGCTCTTTGCACTTCACTTATATCTTTTGAGTATGGCTTTATAGAATGCTTCATCTGCTTCACTTATATGAGATAGTCCTTGGTTGATTTATAGAATGCTCTTTGCACTTCACTTATATCTTTTGAGTATGGCTTTATAGAATGCTTCATGTGCTTCACTTATATCATTTGAGTTTTGGATTTCCTGTTTCTCCTCACATAGAAAACCGTCATTTGTAGAAAACTCTCTTGCTTCACTTATATCTATTTAGAGAGTTGACAGGAATTGGTCATTCACATGGTTAGTCATAAAATCCTATATAAACTTATAGATCGCTGAATATGATATGTTTGATTCCTTGCAATAGTTTTGTGATATAAAGATGGTGATATTAGAGTCATGCTAGTGGGTAGTTGTAGATTGTAGAAATACTTGTGTTGAGGTTTGTGATTCCCGAAGCATGCACGTATGGTAAACCGTTATGTGACGAAGTTGGAGCATGATTTATTTATTGAGTGTCATCCTTTGTGTGGAGGTCGGGGGCGCGCGACGGTTAAATCCTACCAACCTCCCCCCTAGGAGCATGCGTGTAGTACTTTGTTTCGATGGCTAATAAATTTTTGCAATAAGTATGTGAGTTCTTTATGACTAATGTTGAGTTCATGGATTATACGCACTCTCACCCTTCCACCATTTTACCTTCCTCAAAACAGCCACCATACCTACCTATTATGGCAGTTCCATAGCCATTCTGAGATATATTGCCATGTAACTCCACAGTTCCATTTATTATGAGACGCACCATCATTGTCATATTGCCTTGCATGATCATAAGATAGCTAGCATGATGTTTACATGGCTTGTTCGTTTTTTGATGTCATTGCTACGCTAGATCATTGCACATCTCGGTACACCGCCGGAGGCATTCACATAGAGTCATATTTTGTTCTAGCTTCGAGTTGTAATCTTTGAGTTGTAAGTAAATAAAAGTGTGATGATCTTCATTATTAGAGCATTGTCACATGCGAGGAAAAGTCCCAAAAAAAAAGAGATGGCCTAAAAAAGATAGAGAGGGGCTAATAAAAAAAGGGAAGCCCCTAAAAAACAAAAAAACAAAAAAAATAAGAGAAAATAGAGAAGGGACAATGCTACTATCCTTTTCCACACTTGTGCTTCAAAGTAGCACCATGATCTTCATAATAGAGAGTCTCTTGTTTTGTCACTTCCATATACTAGTGGGAATTTTCATTATAGAACTTGGCTTGTATATTCCAACGACGGGCTTCCTTAAATGCCCTAGGTCTTCATGAGCAAGCAAGTTGATGCACACCCACTAGTTTTATTTTTGAGCTTTCATACATTTATAACTCTAGTGCATCCGTTACATGGCAATCCCTACTCACTCACATTGATATCGATCGATGGACATCTCCATAGTCCATTGATTTTCCTAGTCGATGTGAGACTTTCTCCCTCCTTTATGTCTTCTCCACAACCACCTCTGTTCCACCCATAGTGCTGTCCATGGCTCACGCTCATGTATTGCATGAAAGTTGAAAGAAAAATTGAATACTAAAGTATGAAACAATTTCTTGGCTAAAACCGGGGTTGTGCATGATTTAAATACTTTGTGTGGTGAAGATGGAGCATAGCCAGACCATATGATTTTGTAGGGATAACTTTCTTTGGCCATGTTATTTTGAAAAGACATGATTGCTTTATTAGTATGCTTGAAGTATTATTGTCTTAATGTCAAATGATAGACTATTGCTTTGAATCACTCATGTCTTAATATTCATGCCATGATTAGATTACATGATCAAGATTACGCTAGGTAGCATTCCACATCAAAAATTATCTTTTTTATCATTAACCTACTCGAGGACGAGCAGGAATTAAGCTTGGGGATGATGATACTTCTCCGTCGTATCTATATTTTTTTATTGTTCCATGCCAATATTCTACAATTTTCATATACTTTTGGCAAGTTTTTATACTATTTTTTGGGACTAACATATTGATCTAGTGCCCAGTGCCAGTTCCTGTTTGTTGCATGTTTTTTGTTTCGCAGAATATCCATATCAAATGGAGTCCAAACGGAATAAAAACGGACGGGGATTTTTTCGGAATATATGTGAATTTTGGGAAGCGGAACCAACATGAGACGATGCCCGAGTGGGCCACGAGGTAGGGGGGCACGCCCACCAGGGGCAGGCGCGCCCTGGGCCCTCGAGGCCACATTGTAAGGCCGTTGATGCCCTTCTTTCTCCGCAAGAAAGCTAATATCCGGATAAAAATTGTGTCAAAAAATCATCCCAATTGGAGTTACAGATCTCCGGCAATATAAGAAACGGTGATGGGCCAGAATTTGGGAACGCAGAAACAGAGAGAGACAGAGAGACATATCCAATCTTGGAGGTGCTCTCGCCCCTCTGCCGCCATGGAGGCCATGTCCCAGAGGGGAAACCCTTCTCCCATCTAGGGAGAAGGTCAAGGAAGAAGAAGAAGGAGGGGGCTCTCTCCCGCTCACTTCTGGTGGTAATAGAGTGCCACCGGGGCCATCATCGTGTGACGGCTATCTACACGAACACCTCCGTCATCTTCACCAACATCTCCATCACCTTCCTCTATCTATCTACAGCGGTCCACTCTCCCGCCACCCGATGTACCCTGTACTTGAACATGGTGCTTTATGCTTCATATTATTATCCAATGATGTGTTGCCATCCTATGATGTCTGAGTAGATTATCGTTGTCCTATCGGTGATTGGTGAATTGCTATGATTGATTTAAATTACTTGTGGTTATGTTGCTGTCCTTTGGTGCCCACATATGAGCGCGCGTGGATCACACCATAGGGTTAGTTGTATGTTGATAGGAGTACGTATTGGAGGGCAAGAGTGATAGAAGCTTCAACCTAGTGTAGAAATTGATGCATATGGGATTGAAGGGGGACCAATATTTCGTAATGCTATGGTTGGGTTTTACCTTAATGAACGTTAGTAGTTGCGGATGCTTGCTAATAGTTCCAATCATAAGTGCATAGAATTCCAAGTAAGGGATGACATGCTAGCAGTGGCCTCTCCCACATAAAACTTGCCATCGGTCTAGTAATGTAGTCAATTGCTTAGGGGCAATTTCGCAACTCCTACCACCACTTTTCCACACTCGCTATATTAACTTTATTTCTTCTTTATCTTAACAGCCCCTAGTTTATATTTACGTGCTCTTTATATTCTTGCAAACCTATCCCACAAACGAGTCAGCGGAAGCAACAATATCTGAGTATAGACATAAGTTAAAGAAGGTGCCATAAGATGGCTAGCACAAAAGTAGCTACGATCGAAAGGGCAAGGCCTCCTGCCTGGGGCCACCTAACTACTCCTCAAAGCCGAACTCCATGTAGAAGCATCCTCGGGATCCTCTAGTTCCTGGACTCCTTCATCTGGTTGCATTATCCGAGAAGAAACGAAAAGGGGGCAGGGAAGCAAAGCAACCGTGGGTACTCATCCAAAGTACTCGCAAGCAAGGATTTACACTACATATGCATTGGTATCAATGAAATGGGTAGTATTAGTGGACTGAACTGCAGAATGCCAGAATAAGAGGGGGATAGCTAGGCCTATCGAAGACTACGCTTCAGGCGGTCTCCATCTTGAAGCATGTAGAAGAGAGTAGTTGGAATAGTAACAAGTATCATCATATAGCATAAACCTACTCGGCGATCCTCTCCTCGACATCCTATGAGAGAGAAATCACCGGGTTGTATCTGGCACTTGAAAGGGTGTATTTTGTTAAGTATCCGGTTCTAGTTGTCATGAGGTCGGAATACAACTCTGGGTTGTCCTTTTACCGAGGGACATGACTATTCAAATAGATAAACTTCCCTGCAGGGGTGCACCACATTACCCAACACGTTTGATCCCCTCTGGTCGGACACACTTTCCTGGGTCATGCCTGGCCTCGGAAGATCAACACATCACAACCCTACCTAGGCACAACAGAGAGGTCAGCCCGCCGGTCTAAATCCTAAGCGTGCAGGGTTCTGGGCCCATCGCCCATTGCACACCTGCATGTTGCGTGGGCGGCCGGTAAGCAGACCTAGCCTTTCCTAATAATAGAGCAGGTGTTCCAGTCCAATCCGGCGTGCGTCGCTCAATCGCTGACGTAAAAAAGGCTTCGACTGATACCACGACGTCGAGAGCCCATATCTATTCCCATGTAGCTGGTTAGTGGGTATAGGCCAGTGGCCAGACTAAGATCAAATATCCAAACTCGTTAAGCATGCTATTATGAAATAACCGCACACAATGACCAGGGACCAGGCCCACCTGTCTCCTAGGTGGTCACAATCTGCCGTGCCGCTCTGCCACATAGAATCAAGTGGGGGCCGTTGGGAACCCAGGCCCATCATTACTTGGATGGAACCACTTGTCCATCTAGCCTCCACTCAGTGAATCACCTGCGGGTACTCTACGAGCCGACCCGACTTTAGTCATCATGTTTCTGTGGTTAGTCAAAGTAACTATGTGTCCAAAACAGCAAGGGGGTAACCCGAGGAATCACCCTCGATGGATTCCCACTCGATGTAACCGTCAAGGTGGACTCGGAGGAATCACCCTCGATGGTCCACACTTGAGGGGTTGCACGACAGAGTCATTATCGGGAATGGTGAAGGAGGAATCACCCTGGATAACCACGACCGAATAGCTACACTACAGGGTTAACATCAGAAGTGCTGATGAGGTATCACCCTCGGCACTCGATAGTAACTCTGCAGAGTCGTACAACTAAGGGGGGTGATGTGTGGTGTCGGGCCTAGACATTGATTACATTTATCGAGTCATCGATAATAAAGCGGGGCAACTGGTACAAGGTGGGGGTCACTGATGGATCACTAACCAATCTATACTAAGCAGTTTAGGATACAAGATAAGGGAATCAACACTTATAGTAACAATGACAGGCTATGCAGCAGAATCGGAGCTATTGAATCAACAACAGTAGCAAATCTAATGCAAGAATAACAGAGAAGCGAATGGGCGATATCTGGTGATCAAGGGGGGTTGGCTTGCCTGGTTGCTCTGGCAAGAAGGAGGGGTCGTCGTTGATGTAGTCGATCACAAGGGTATCGACAACGGTCTCGGGGTCTACCAGAAAGATGTAACAGAGGGGAACACAATAAATAATAGAGAAATCAAAGCATCACAATGCATAACAAGGCAATACATGGTGCTAGGTGTGACCTGGCGCCGTACTAGGCGATACTAGCGAAGGGGGGAAACACCCGGGAAACTATTCCCGGTGTTTGACGTTTTTGGGCAGATGAAACGGAGGTGGATTGTTGCATGTTCGCTAAGCTAAGGACGCGTGGCGGACGAACGGACTGCGTATTCCGATTCGTCTCGTCGTTCTGAGCAACTTTCATATAGAAAACTTTTTCATTCGAGTTACGAATATATTTCTATGATTTTCTAAAGTTTTATTGAATTTTCTGAAATTTATTTAATTGTTTAAATCAAACATTATCCAGAACAGTGAAAGGTGACGTCAGCATGACATCACCATGACATTAGAAGGTCAAACCCAGCTGACCAGAGTCAAACCTGACATGTGGGTCCAGTGGGACCCACCTATCATTGAGACAGAGGTGAGATATGATTTGTTTTACACTAGTTAGGGTTAATTAAGTGTGGGCCCCATTAGTCAGTGACAGATTAGTGTTTTAATTAACTAATTAATTACTTAGCAGATTATATTTAGCTTAAATGGGTGGGGGCCGTCGTCAGAGGCCCAAGGGGCCTAGTCGAGACGGGTAAACGGGCGCGCCGGTGCTGGCGCTCGCGCCCGAGGCCACCAGAGGCGATGGCAGAGGGCGTGGCCGGGGCTTGGGCTTCAACCGGAGCGGCGCCGGAGCGGAGCTCCGGTGGGTGCGCGGGGCAAGGCGCCAGGGAGGTGAGGGGCGGAGCGGTGCAGCGACCAGCGGCGGGAGGCGAGGGCAGGCAACACGACATCGGCAAGGCGGGCGAGCAACATAGGCAAGGCGCGGCCAGTGGGGTAGAAGCAGTAGCGTTAGCAGCAGGTGCAGAAGTGGGCACTGCTGGGCGAAGTGGCGACGGGCGTGGATAGCTGCGGGGATGCGCGCAGCAGGGTGCCCAAGGCAGCATGAAAGCCCGGCGGCGTCGTGGCCGGCGCGAACGCGGTCGCGCGAAGGTCGGTGCGGGCATGTGGGTGCGAGCGTGGGCGAAGGGGCGAGGGCGCGCGCAGCGGCAGGTCAGGGCGCGGCGACCACCTGATGAACGCGGGCAGGGGGTTCCAGGGCGTGCGGTGAGTGTGGGCTATGCCATCGGGCTATGGGGGGGACCATAAGAGGGGAAGCGAGGGGAGCTCACCGCGGAGGCACACAAAGGCCCGATGGTGGATTAGGAGCAGCAGGCTGACCGGACTTGACGGAGGGGCGGCGGGATGGTGTAGATCGACGGCGAACTGCCGCATCGGTGTCAGAGGAGATGGAGTCGAAGGTGATGGCAAGGTGGCTCCCCGGCTTTGATTCTGTGGCGTAGTCGAGGGAGAATAACCAGCCGAAGCTCATGGACATGCCGGCTTGGCGTGGAGAGGCCGGTGGTCGCATCTACGACGACGGTATGGCGATTGCAGCACCGGTGAGTTCGAGCGTGTGGGAGAGGGGCGAGGAGAGGGGGATCTAGAGGGCATCTAGGGTTCGACCGTGGCATGAGTGCCCTTGTAGGTCGACGGGGGCGACGAGGATGGCCGTGGATGGTAGATGCGTGGAGCATCAATGGCATCAACGCGTGCGTCCATCGCGCCCTAGGTGAACAGGGGAAGGGGACGATGCGGCGGCGGGCTAGGCCGCGGGGTACTGGGCTGGCAGGCCTAAGTGCATAGTGCACTTAGGTCTGTTTCATTTCTTTCTCTTTTTTTATTTAGTTTTCTGTTTTTTATAGAATCTATTTGTAATAATTTGAGCTGCCAATTGGTTTGTGTAAAAAATGTGGAACTTGGTCACATAAATACATTATGATATTTGGCACTGCCACGAAAAGTTTGCGAGGAGTTTGAATTAATTTGCATTTTTCACAAATGGAAAAGCATTTAAAAATGCTGATTTGGAACTGTTTGAATTTCTTGGGGAAATTAAATTTCTCAAATGATGTTGAATCATTCATGAGAATTTGTTAGTGAAAATTTACAACCCAACGAACATTTTTTTACTGTTTGGAGAAATAATTTATTTGACTTTATTTTAAATTTGAAATTGAGCTTGGTTTGAAACACATTAAGGATTAGCAACTTAATTATGATGACATGTCATCATGAGGCCTGGGATTACTATAGCATGATTCTCGGTGTGTTACAAATCTCCTCTACTACAAGAAATCTCGTCCCGAGATTTAGGAGGTGGAGTAGGGGGAAAGTTCTTGTTACTAATTTCTAACAGATCTTCTTGGACTTGGTTTCCCTTCCCGGAGTAGTTGATCATTTTCGTTGATGTCTTCATTCCTCATCTCTAGGTCATCATGAAGAAGTCATCATCCTTTATTCAGGGTCTTTATCGCAATTACGAATAGGTAAGGGGCAGCTCGACAGCAATAGAATGCTATAAGGGCAATCATCTGGGTTAACCCATGAATGAACATATGAATATCTTTAGAGTTAGAACTTGGGAGATACATCGAGAGAAATAAAAGTTGGCATGGAGATTTTTCAAGCCGTTAGGCAAACGTTCGATGCCTGAAATAGAGGGTGAGAGGGGTTCAAAGCAACGGGAATAAGTATTGTGTCTGGCACCAGAATAGATAACTAGGGAGGTGGCTCGTGAATCTCATACGAAGTTAAGCGGGTGGAATAGCCTTGGAAACATGGATGCATAGGAGAGTCAGGTTTCGATCCTGTGGAATTGTGGGTTATGGTCCCACCATGTGGTCTAAAAGTAGGAAGGGCGCTAACATCTGTCGCGATCATGATAGCAAGGCATTTCAGAAAGTAGCTTGTCAGCTATGTTGGCAACAATGCCGGTACCAAAGGCGAGGGATGAAGAGAACCATTTTCCTGCTCGATGAAACGAGGCGGACCATTGGGCAAGGTTCTCGTCCACCAGCGGTTACCGGAATGTTAACAACAATAGTAACAGGGTCTTAGTGACATAGTTGTATGCCAACATGTTTACATCAGCAGGGATTATTACTACTTAGCTCATATAAATTATAAGAGAGGTTAAACAAAACAATGGAAAGGAAAATGTGTTGAAACACGAGTATTAGAAGTATATCCTTGACAAGAACAAGCAGAGCATGATATACATGATAGGACTCCAAGTAGATAACCATTTAGGTAAAAAGGGGCAAGGAAATTCATGATGTTACCCATACAACAGTGTTTGATAGTTGATCAAGAAACATTTAGTATTGCACTTCTAATGTTCTTGTTGATGTTAGGAATACCACAATCATGCTTCAAGGTAGCAATGATATGGTGTTTCAGGTAATGGTTGGGTATGAAGATCACCAGAAATACACAAGGGTCAATTTCAAGAAAAGCAAGGAAAACAAGGTATAAGCAAACATGACCAACACTGTGTTCGTAGGAAGTCACGGATGTTGTCGATGATAACACAAATCATCAAGGGGAAACGATGGTATTTCTCATCATTAATTTAATCGGCATCTCAGAAGAAGTGAAAATATTAACGATGATCATGACACATTTGATCGAGGGGTTTCAAGTGGATGCAATAGAACATCGACAACATCAAGCAAGGGAATGACAAAGTGGAAGGTTATGGGAACAACTAATGAGGTGCAAGCTTTAGAATAGAAACTTCCTTTCCAGACAACCAATAAGATGTTGAAAGCAGGATGTAAGCTTAGTGTAATGTTTGAATTGTGTTCTAGGAACGGAGGGCATAGATAGCACGGTCAAGCATCATCACGACGATGATGATGATGTAGCCAAACGACTGGGAATGACATGATCGAGTACAAACTCATAAGTAATGAAGATTACTAAGAGATGTTTAATCGTGTTGTGGACTCGACTTAATTATCGGTGTTCTTGAGTGTCTAACAATTCAAAACCCGTGAAAGAATTGAAATCAGCGAGAAATAATAGTTGATGAAGAACTCATTAGAAGTTATGTAGTTCCGTGATATTCTCGAGATACCAGAGGATAATACTCAAAGGTAGAGCAGAATAAAGGTTGAAGAGGTGAAAGGATCTGTAGAAGACAAGTACTTTAACTTGTCCAAGAAATGGAATCAAAGGACGACAATCATGGTCAGAACCACAGTTGCAAACGACCAAATATAGATACAAGATGAACTTTAACAAGGGGATTATTATTATAAGAAAAAGCTTCGATGATAAGTTCCACATCGGGTCCATGGGCATGAACACAAAGGTTCAAGGTTGACTCCCACTTCATCCATGCATAACCTTCCATTTACTTCTCGTATTTGAAGAAGTTGTAGCGTTGAAATTTTACCCGACGAAAAGTCGGTAAAGTATAACCCGCATAACTTTCGAGTTCACACGGATTTAGGGAAGACATAGATTCAACCCATAGGGGCATCTTAGGAACATATACCACAAACTTCACGAGTAAACAACTCAAGCCTGAAAGCAGAGTATGGTTGACAAGAGCAGGGAATACAATTTACCAAAGACATTATGTATCCGAGGAAAGGCTTACAAGGTTATTGAAAATGGAAGATTCTGCCGGATAAAATCCAACAAAGGAACTGGTGGTCCACAAGGAATTTGATGTGAGTATTGGTACTTCACTAGAAGAAGAATGAATGTAAGGATATCAGATTATAGAAACAACTGACTAATTCAAAGCTCGAATGCAAAGGAATTATGATTTCTAAATCGGGGGATCAGAAACCGAGGCTTTGATTAAAGACAAGTAAGTTGAATAGGCATAGATCGACAATCAATCAAGGTTTGATTTGTCGAAAACCAGCTCATGTCTGAGGTGACGTCTGAGCCGAAAGGAAGAATTCTAATTGTGATTTAAAATTGTGAGCATTCACAAACACATCGAATCACATGCTCAAAATTATGGCGACAAAGGTTGCTAAATTACATTGATAGACATATGGAAGTAACCATAATGTAAGCAGGTCAGGAGGAACAAGGGTAATAGGGTACTGAGGAGTTTCGGAAGATCGAATAGCATTCCAAGGAATTTTGTGAAACACATGAACAACTGTGGGCGAACGGATACTCGACAAGTGCGAGGAATTAACCGCAGGGGCATTTCTGCGGCAAGGAACTACAAGGCAGAGGCACAGGGGATTCCTAAATGTCGGAGAACAATTAGATGTATTTTGTAATAACGAGAGCAACTGTGAGTAATTGTATGAATGGCAAGTATATGTTGTTATCCATATGGATGTAACGGTAGTAGGGAATTGTAAAGGTAGAGGGCACAAAGGGTCTCAGGAAGCATCAAAGAGTATCTTCAAAATCTTCTGGTGAAGCAGTCGATCATCTGGGCTCACCGGTAGGAAGTGGTTACGAGAACCTAGAGTTAGAATTAGTAAATTTATTTTTCTCGAGTAGAAGAGATAACAGATTCCCAGAGTATAGACCGAGGAATAAAAGATCTTAATACCACCCATTTGTGATGTGGACCCGTAAGCCACACAACAATGTTAGTAAAAAAATTCAAAGACTAGACTCAACTTCGGCTAAGGAGTTGGAAAGGGGGTTCCTACAGGCAGTCGGCTCTAATACCAACTTGTGATGCCCCCGTTTTGACCGTACACTAATCATGCACGCAAATGTGTACGACCAAGATCAGGGATTCATGGGAAGATATCACAACACAACTCTAGACACAAATTGAAACCATACAAGCTTTATATTACAAGCCAGGGGCCTCGAGGGCTCGAATACATAAGCTCGATCACAAACGAGTCAGCGGAAGCAACATTATCTGAGTACACACATAAGTTAGACAAGGTGCCATAAGATTGCTAGCACAAAAGTAGCAACGATCGAAAAGGCAAGGCCTCCTGACTAGGGCCTCCTAACTACTCCTCGAAGCCGAACTCCTCGTAGAAGCATCCTCGGGATCCTCTAGCTCCTAGACTCCTTCATCTAGTTGCATCATCCGAGAAGAAAGTAAAAGGGGGGAGGGGAAGCAAAGCAACCGTGAGTACTCATCCAAAGTACTCGTAAGCAAGGATCTACACTACATATGCATTGGTATCAATGAAATGTGTAGTATCTGTGGACTGAACTGCAGAATGCCAGAATAAGAGGGGGATAGCTATGCATATCGAAAACTATGCTTCAGGCAGTCTCCATCTTGAAGCATGTAGAAGAGAGTAGCTGGAATAGTAACAAGTATCATCGTATAGCATAAACCTACCCGGCGATCCTCTCCTTGACATCCCGTGAGAGAGCAATCACCGGGTTGTATCTGGCACTTGAAAGGGTGTGTTTTATTAAGTATCCGGTTCTAGTTGTCATGCAGTCGGAATACAACTCCGGGTCGTTGTTTTACTGAGGGACACGACTATTCGAATAGATAAACTTCCCTGCATGGGTGCACAACATTACCCAACACACTCGATCCCCTCTGGCCGGACACACTTTCCAGGGTCATGCCCGGCCTCGGAAGATCAACACGTCGCAACCCTAACTAGGCACAATAGAGAGGTCAGCCCGTCGATCTAAATCCTAAGGGCGCAGGGGTCTGGGCCCATCACCCATTGCACACCTGCATGTTGCATGGGCGGCCGGTAAGCAGACCTAGCCTCTCCTAATACTAGAGCAGGCGTTCCAGTCCAATCCGGCGCACGCCGCTCAGTTGCTAACGTCAAGAAGGCTTCGACTGATAGCACGACGTCGAGAGCCCATATCTATTCCCACGTAGCTGGTTAGTGCGTATAGGCCAGTGGCCAAACTCAGATCAAATATCCAAACTCATTAAGCGTGTTATTACGAAATAACCACGGACAACGACTAGGGACGAGGCCCACCTGTCTCCTAGGTGGTCACAACCTGCCTTGCCGCTCTGCCACATAGAATCAAGTGGGGGTTGTTGGGAACCCAGGCCCATCACTACCTGGATGGAACCACCTGTCCCTCCAGCCTCCACTCCATGAATCACCTGCGGGTACTCTACGAGCTGACCCGACTTTAGTCATCATGGTTCTGTGGTAAGTCAAAGTAACTGTGTGTCTAAAACAGCAAGGGGGCAACCCGAGGAATCACCCTTGATGGATTCCCACTCGATGTAACCATCAAGGTGGACTCAGAGGAATCACCCTCGATGGTCCACACTTGAGGGGTTGCACGACAAAGTCGTTATCGGGAATGGTGAAGGAGGAATCACCCTCAATAACCACGACCGAATAGCTACACTATAAGGTTAACATCAGAAGTGCTGACGAGGTATCACCCTGGCACTCGATAGTAACTCTGCAGAGTCGTGCAACTAAGGGGGGTGATGTGCAGTGTCGGGCCTGGACATCGATCACGTTGATCGAGTCATCGAACATAAAACAGGGCAACTGGTACAAGGTGGGGGTCACTGATGGATCACTAACCAATCTATACTTAGCAGTTTAGGATAGCAGATAAGGGTATCAACAGTTATAGTAACAATGACAGGCTATGCAGCAGAATAGGAGCTATTGAATCAAAAATAGTAGCAAATCTAATCCAGGAATAAGAGAGAAGTAAATGGGCAATGTCTGCTGATCAAGTGGGTTTGGCTTCCCTGGTTGCTCTGGCAAGGAGGGGTCATCGTCGATGTAGTCGATCATAGGGGTATCGGCAGCGGTCTTGGGGTCTACCAGAAAGAAGTAACGGAGGGGGATCACGATAAATAACAGAGCAATCAAAGCATCACAAAGCATAACAAGGCAATACACGGTGCTAGGTGTGACCTCGCGTAGTACTAGGCGATACTGGCGAAGGGGGAAAACATCGGGGAAAGTATTCCCGATGTTTGACGTTTTTTGGCAGATGAAACGGAGGTGGATTGTGGCATGTTTGATATGCTAGCGACGCGTGGCGGATAAACGGACAGCGTATTCGGATTCGTCTCGTCGTTCTGAGCAACTTTCACATAGAAAACTTTTTCATCCAATTTACGAATATTTTTCTATGATTTTCTAAAGTTTTGTTGAATTTTCTGAAATTTATTTAATTAATTAAATCAAACATTATCCAGAACAATGAAAGGTGATGTCACCATAATGTCAGCAGGTCAAACCGAGCTGACCAGAGTGAAACCTAACATGTGGGTCCAGTGGGACCTACCTATCATTGAGACAAAGGTGAGATATGATTTGTTTTAAACTAATTAGGGTTAATTAAGTGTGGGCCCCATTAGTCAGTGACAGATTAGTGTTCGAATTAACTAATTAATTATTTAGCATATTATATTTAGCTTAAAGGGGTGGGGGCCGTCGTTAGTGGCACAAGGGGCCTAGTCGGGGCGGGTAAACGGTCGCGCGGGTGCTGGCGCCCGCGCCCGAGGCCACCAGAGGCGATGGCGGAGGGCACAGATCGGGCTTGGGCTTCGGCCGGAGCGGCACCGGAGCGGAGGTCTGGTGGATGCATGGGGCAAGGAGGCGGGAAGGCGAGGGGCGGAGCGGTGCGGCGACCAGCGGCGGGAGGCGAGGGCAGGGGGCGGCTGTCGGTGTCAAAACTGGCTGATCTCGGGTAGGGGGTCCAGAACTATGCTCTGATGATTGATGGTAACAGGACGCTGGGGACACGATGTTTACCCAGGTTCAAGCCCTCTTGATCGAGGTAATACCCTACTTCCTGCTATATTAATATGGATGAATATGAATACTTGAGTTGATCTACCTCGAGATCGTATTGGCTAAACCCAAGAGTCTAGCCTATGAGGATTTGTGTTTCTCTATTAGCCTCTACGGACTAAACCCTCCGGTTTATATACACACCGGAGGGGCCTAGGGTTTGTACATACCATCTTACAGAGGAAGGAAAGATTACACCTGAACCTAAAACTTGCCATTATACGAATACAGGAGTCCTATCCGGATACGAGAGATGATCTTCAACTATGATCTTCACAGCCCACCAGTCCGGCCCATCAAGAGTTATCTGGCCTCCCGAGGACCCCTTGATCCAGGACTCCCTCAGTAGCCCCTGAACCTGACTTCGATGATGATGAGTTCGGCTTCCTTATTTTCTTCGGCATTGCAAGGCGGGTTCCTTCTTCCTAATATATCTTCTGCAAAAAGGTGTATTATGTCCGGCTCTGCAAGGTTAGTACAACCCTTTGCCTCAAAGGCAAGGCTCTTAAAAGAAAATGAATAGTGTGTCTCTACTGACAACTTTTGTTGAAGCGTCACGTCCATCCCACTAACATATCAAACTGTTTTATTTGGCCCTGGTTTCGCGTTTCGAGGCATATCCTCATTGACACGTCTCATCAGAATAGAGATCGTGCCCACTAATTGTGGGACCCTTATCAATATAACGTGAGCATCCACGCCGCGCATTACGTACGACCGCTTTGGGAACATGCGAGGTTTATGGCTAAA